>CM041731.1:7163256-7486564 GCA_023373845.1 Nibea coibor
GCTGCACAGCGATGGCATTATTGTCACAATGAGGGATAACACAGGCTAAAGATGTCTCCAGAGAGGATTTCAGATGCACCGTGGAGCCACTGGTTACTGTGATGGAAATTAGCTTCAATTTAAAGTTTGTGCTGAGGTGGCAGAAGGCTCTACAGTGGATGTGCGTGCGGCGTTGAATGGTAAATTATTCCTGGCTGCTCAAGAGTGGCAAATTTCACTCTTTTAAAGTTGGAAGATACATACATGAGCCGTAAAAACTCATCTCCTCGAGTCATTCCCTGTTGTCAGTCTTTCTTAGAAGTCTGTCTTAGCTTCACTATGAGCTTATTAAAAGATATTGTTTTGGCCAAAAGCACATTATCTAAACAAAGTCCTCACAGCGACAGGGGAAATTCAGCTTTGCAACAGGAAGTGATTTGGGTCTGTCACGGCCGACAATTACGGCAGTAATAAATCAAACTTTGCTCACTCGTACGGCTCCTCAGATAACACGTGGATTCAATCACTTTAGCCAGCCTGAAGTTATTGAAAAATGATTTATTTACTTATTATTAATTCAGTCACTTGTTTAGATTACTGATAGCAGAGCTGTGAAGGAGGAAGGGATATTTCATATTGTTAACGGTGTATGTCCCAGCGCTGGCAGACAACAATCATCTAAGTTAAAGCACGATTCATGTGACAGCTATTGTCAGTATTTACTTTTCACACTGCTTCAGTCTACAGTGCTTGAAGGTCCCACACTGTAGAAAATGAGTTTCACATTTTATTATTATTTTTTACTATAAAGCAGATTTAGCAGCTGCGCGACTGCTATCTATCAAATTAATCAACAATGCACATTTTCAGAAACTGTGCCTTTAAATGAGATGTCAGGACTTCTCTGTAAGGTTGTGATGTCACAACTATACAGTCCCCGCCCTTATCCATGCCCCCACCATAGCCCACGAGATATACTGTCCATTTAGGTAGACTACAGTCTGTTACTTGTTGTTGGCCTGGTCATGCATCGCTCAGTTAACCAATCAGAGAGCGGCTCATTTAATATTAATAAGACAAAACCAAGCAGCATCTCCGTGACCGTGATGTGAAGCCAACGAGGAATTGCCAAAATTTGCAGTCGCTTAAATGGCCACTTGAGCCTGGCTACGGAATGAGTCAGTCTCCATAAGTCCCCATGTTAAAGTGTCCAACTTGACAGCAGAAATAAACATGCTTACAGCCTGGTTCAAAAAACAGTTTTGGTCTCTGTAGCTAATTTCCCCGTTCATGACAACTGTACCGAGTTTGAATTTATATAGATCTCACCTTGCAAATTATATTAAGGCATAAAGCTTTGCATAATTAACAGCATGGCCACTTTGATTGACAGGTAGATGCTGTTACGGATGACTTGTTTGAGCACCCAGGTGTCATTCGGTCTACCTCAGGTCCATGCTGATCCACGTCTTTGTTGATTTTTATATTAGCCAGGAGGTGGAAAAGCAAGAATGGCGACTGCACGGGCCGGGTTATTATACGTTATTGCAAATGATGACTGATGATTTTTGGTGCTTAATACCACAAATATATATTTTATTGATGAAAACTTTATATAAAACACAGCAAAAGTGCAAAATATGGGACTTGTAATTCGGAGATCAGGTCCTAATTTTCCCATCAGTGTTTTGTTGGCTCTGATTGTATTAACATTGGATTTTTTTTTTTCTTCTGTTGTAATCTTTTGCTTATCTCATCCAGCTGAGAAGATAATTCAGAACACCTGCACACTGACCGTGATAATCTTTCAGCTAAGAAACGCAGCAGGCACGGTTAATCTTATCTGAGAGATTATCATGGTCACCGCGCAGGTGTTTTGGTTTACTTAATATGCTGTTAAACGCTGGCTCTGACTCTGGCAGGTAAAGTGCCATCGTGTGGAAGTCGTGCCTGGAACCAGCACATCTACTAAAGCAGCTTTAAGAAAGCCGGAGGAGGAGGAGGAGGAGGAGGAGGATCTCGAGCGCGAGATGAATTCTTTGAGACATTTAGCTGCTGTTCTGCAGCTAGTGGACGACACCACAGCTGGCCATTGCGGCAGCGTGAAAAATAATTACAACATTTTAATACTTTAAGAGATGCACTTTATTTTAGTCAGTGAAGTCGGTGAGTAGTAAAAGTAGCTTAGCAACACTGGGATTTATCAGCCGCTGACACTTAGAAACTGAAAAAAGTTCCCTTCCCTGCTCTTAAGATGTGGAACAGTGTGTTCTTCAGAGATTAAACTGGAGGGCTATTTAAAGAACACACTTCATTTGAACTCCTGCAACAAAAAAAGTCATCTGTCCTTTAATTTCTTCAGTCATATTTTCAAATCTCAGCGTCTGTCGGCTTCAAGAACCTCGTGCAGGCAATTAGGGAGCTGAACTTCGACGTGGCATCTGTTTCACCTTTAGCGGGCCAACGCTCGTCTCTGTCACGAAGCAGGATTTACACAGGAAGTGAATATTTATACCTGACTTTGCATAATTAGAGCATGACTCGGAACTCAGGAGACTTGCGAGGGATATATTTGCTAGATGAGTGAAATGAACTCTCCAAATCAACTGTGACTGCTCGCTCGTCACTTGAAGCCGAACTTCAGTGGGGCTGATCTCGCATCAGATCCACTGTGCGTCTTCGCGTCGACGCTGAAAACATCACGGTGACCAAGACTGACAAGATTTTATAAAGCGTCACTCTGCATCCATTTCAAGAGTTCGCAGGCCCTGTTCACATTAACGCTGCATTAAAAACTCTCTGAACTAGATAACTGCAGTGTGTGGATGCTGGTTAACATCCGGGTGCTTGATCTGTGTCAGTCAAGAATTTGAAGAGCTTTTTTTTTTTCATCCCATGACCCCAACTGTCAAGCATTTTCTTGCCTTCAAACTCATGGATCTCGTACTCTGACAGGCCGGGATTATATTTAATTTCCTCACCAGTACCTGAACACACAGCCCGTCTCTTTTTTAAGAGCAGCAACATGAAGCAGGTACTTTTGAACCCCCAAACCATCAGATTCTGATCTTTCCTGAAAGGTTGTCCAATATGTACATATTTAAAAACATCAGTTGCAGAGAACAGAACAGAACAGAACAGAGTACAGACCTGGAGCTCTTTTTGGGTGTTCCTGGAAAAAGTTACCTGGAGAACACGTAGCACCGGGATGCACTGTGGGAAGAAGGCAAGCCAGCAGGCAGTGCGTTGAGCGGTGTTCTGCTTGGAAACGTTGGGTCCTGCCATTCATGTGGGTGTTACTTTGACATGAGCTTTCATAGAAACGGTATTCCGTGATGGCAGTGGCCCTTTTGCCCTGCCCCTGAGCAAAACTGCTTCAGGAATGGTTTGAGGAGCACAACAAGGAGTTCAGGGTGTTGACTTGCTCTCCAAATTTCACAGATCCCATCAAACATTTGTAGGATTTGTAGCCACTGGACAAACAAGTCCAATCCATGGAGGCCCCACCTTGGATTTAACTTACAGGACACATCTTGGTACCAGATACCATAGCACACCTTCCGAGTCCATGCCTCGATGGGTCAGGGCTGTTTTGGTGGCAAAAGTACAATATTAGGCCGGTGCAGGCTGGCCTGTCATGGCTGTGCCATGAATACACCTGGTTACCACTTTATTTTTAATAGATTTTAAATTGCTACTGAAAGAAGGCCTGCTGCTCAAGGGCTGCTCGCGAGTGCCATCCAAGAGATGACTCAGTCAAACAGACTGTTACCTTTTCACGCCAATACAGATGTTCACAAGCATCGGCATTATTTTATTGGATTCTCTGCCTGGTGCGGTGCTGATATAGCCAGAACTGCATTTCGAGCAGCTGCAGGTCTATGATGCCGTGTTTATGTTTTTTTTTTTCTCCTGGAAATTCAGCAAGGAGTAAAGCTGACTGATGATGAGTCACCTCGACACCTCTGGAAGCTGCTAAGAGACGAGTGTACTGTAACTCACACTGCAAAACGCAGAATGTGCCACGTCGTGCCTCTTAATCTGTTTTCTGCAAATGTGTCTCACAGTGTAGGCCGACAGTGAAGGAGACTGAGAGGTTTTAGACGTGAACTGTGACGAAACTGAACATCATCTGTCTCATTTGTTCAGTTAATAGGCCCTTGTTGGTAGAATTAAATGTGGTGTCTCATTACAGCATAATTTGGTGGTAGTAGTGTCTAACTGTGGCATATTTGGGATCTGCATTGTATTTGATTTCTAATTAGACTTTGATCTTGTAAAATAGTGTCTAATGGTGTATTAGGCTCTCCTATTTGATTCCTAATTACAGTATAATTTGGTCTAATAGTGTTTAAGTATAGTTTATTTTCAGCCTAATACAGCATTATATGCAGTTTCTCATTACAGCATAATGGTGGTGTGTTTAATTAGGATACCACTGTGTTTGTTCACTGTCCAACTAGGGACATATTATTTCCAGTTATAAATAGTTTGGTTAAACATAATAAACAAATCAGGTTTCAGGTAATCGGGTCTCTAATTGTAAATACATGAGGAAATGGCTCAAATGAATAAACAGATTAAATAGTTAGCTTAGCATAATGGCTATTTGGTTTGAACAGTTAACTAAAATAATATGTAAATATTTCATATAATAATCCAAAAATTACAACACATGGTTGAAAGTTAGCTAGTGATGGCTACAAAGACCACTGAACCACTGTGAAACAGTCAGAAAATAACTTTATTTCATCGTTTAACCAGCTTTCTTCATACTGGCGCTCCCTCCCTCTCATTCACTATCTATGTCTCTTAACCAGGGCCCGCCCTGTCAGTCCCTCCCTCTCTCAAACCAAAGGACATTTTTTGTCATTATTTTGCAGCACAGATTACAAGTGACACAAACAAAGCAAGAACACAGCTGGGAAAGTATCATAGTTTAGTCCATGAATCCATCTAGACGTGATAGTTCAGGCTGAGGGGTCTGATTGTCTCCAGCAGTGTAATATTGGGTCGCGCTACCCCAAAAGTTGAATCTGCCAGGTTCTGCCACTCCAAGTGGTAATACCACTGCAAACTTGACCAAACTGTCAGTTTGACTGTATGAAAACGTTGTGCTTACAATATCCCCTTTTATGTCCTTAAAGTTCTGATAGATAATAACCATCTGGATATAATTTGAAATGTATTTGGAGCATGCTGATGGGATACTTGAGTTGCGGTGACGATTAGTGCTGCGAGGGCACATCTGACAAAAAAAAAGCTTATTCTCGAGTGTAATTACCTGCTTTTAGTGAGAAACGGACACAAGTTTGCAATCTTCCCCAAAATAGATTAAGCTTTTTTTTGCAATGAAGCTCTTCAACTGGATAAGCTACCCACAGCACCTACAGTAGAAGTTGCTCTCATCCCTTCAATGCTGCGGTGGCTGTTTTTTTCGAGGTGATTTGGTAAGAGCGGCTCCGTGCAGGAAAATGTAGCATTTGAGGCCCACATCAATTTAAAAAACTGCAATACGAATGTCTTAACCCTCATACGTCAGGGGTGTGGGTGTGTGTGTGTGTGTAATGTGCATGCGCGTGACTGTGTGCGCCCTCTCTATCAGAGTTAGACCACCAAGCTGCTGTGTTAGCTAAAATAGCAGCCGACCCCGCTGGCCTTAAGCCTAAGTGACTCTGTAGCGATAAAGACAGAGTGGTTAGCAATGACACACTCAGGATGTGTAATTAACTGCTGTGTGTGTGTGTGTGTGTGTGTGTGTGTGTGTGTGTGTGTGTGTGTGTGTGTGTGTGTGTGTGTGTGTGGGTGCACTAGTGTTACTCCTGCTCTTCATTTGGCAGCTTAACCAATTCAGCCCTGCCAACTGGACAGTAGCTTCATTCTCACACACTAATGGGAAACACTCTCATTGGCCTTTGTTGAATTAGTTTCAGGTTAAACTGATAAATTAAATTCTTTCTTTTAACCTCATCGCCGCACCTGCACTCAACATAGCCTTGTCTTAACACAGCGTGTGGTTAAGTTAGCATGTGCCCTCTGTGTGGTTGTTGTCTGTATGCGCTCAAATGTGAGTGTTTGATGCGTGCCTGTGTTTGTTTGTTTGTGTGTGTGTGTGTGTGTGTGTGTGTGTGTTTGTGTGTGTGTGTGTGTGTGTGTGTGTTTGAGGGAGAGAAAGATCTACCTCAGTTTGATCCAGTCCCGACATTTCTGCTGCCAAATGACAGTTTACAGAGCGCCGTGCTGCATCGCCTTTAGCGCCACCACACCTCTCGCTGTGACAATGTGCCACCTGGCAAGGTGCCACTGTCTGTGTGTGTGCACTGTAGGTGTGTGTGTGTGTGTTTCAGCAGATTGAAAGACAAAGAGAGTGTTCAAGTGTAATGCTTTATAGTGTTTGCTAAAATATGTGGGTCTGTCTGTCTATGTGTGTGTGTATTCTTCACTTTTAAAGGTATTCATTAATAATAATAATAATAATAATACATTTTATTTAAACGCGCTTTTCAAGCTACTCAAAGACACTTTACATAATCATTCATTATGTGTTAAGATTATCTTGAGTGCAGCCTAATAGCACGGTAGGATTTCTTTTCTAATCCTCGGTTTGGCAGAACAGTTGCAGAATAACTGATCTTCAGAGTTAATGTAGGTGTTACTTCACTGCAGTGCATTCTGGTTGCTCTGTGACATCTGTGCTGAAGGCTAAATGTCCACTGGAAGCGTTTCAGCAATGGATCTTGAAGACAACGCGAACTGCAGTGCATCATTAATTACGTTTGCTGTTTGTTTTTGTGTTCTGTCCTGAGCGCACAAGCTCATTAACACTTCATTTCCTCCCATCCCCCTTCAACTTCTCTGATGCCAACACACTCACAACGCGTTTGCACTGCGATACTTGTGTCCTAAACAGAATTCTTACCCTTCAACCCTAAACTGTCACCACAGGAAGTAAAATCCAAAAAGTCCCCAACGTCAAAGTCGAGAATAAGACTGAGTGCACAGACTGAGTCCTTCTTAGCCTCATCGGTCTAAAAGCTGCTTACTTTGATGAAACTCACAAGCACAGATGTCCAGGCAAATTGTGCAAAATAAAAATCTGAACATAATTACTAAAAAAGAAGAAAAAAGACTCCAGAGAAGATTATGCATGCGTACGGTAATGCTGGAGAGAGAACGTAAAACAGACACAAACAGTCCAAATTGTAGCTGTAGTTAAAAAAGCAGAGGCCTTTGGGCACTCTTTTCCATGTATTTAAGATAGTAGTCATCACATATGCAGCTGAATTTCAGACTTCCTCATAAACAGATCATAGACTAGCAGATACATCACAAAACTCACAAACTACTGTATTTCTTAAGGAGGGAGGCAAAATTCCCATACGATGTCCCTGTCAGCTTTTTTCAGAGGAGCAATAGAAAGCATCCTGACTTGGAAATTAAATACTGGCATGGGACGTGCACGGCCCAGGACAGGAGGGGATGTGCAGCGTGTGATTAAAAGCTGTCCAGAACATCAGTGGTACAGATCTACCGAGCATTAGCGAGTCAGCTTGCAGCATGTACAGCCTGCTGCCATCTGCCAAGCGATACAGAAGTATCCGTTCTGTACCACCACACTACAGAGCGGTTTCTCCCCTCAGCCTCCTCCACAATCAAACTCAACAAGGCATCTGGTAGCTCCTCTTCAAAGGTAAGTGGTGACTCTCCTGTTCTGCATGATTGTTGAACATTAAATATGTTTGAGTTACAGATGCTTGCTAAGCTACATGGGGTAGCTAACGGATCTGTTAACTCGTTAGCTAATGCTAGTTTTAAATGCTTCTTTACTAACTCACACAACCCAGACATAAAGTTAGTCAAGTTCACACATGAATGCAACTTCAACTTCTTGTGTTGAAAAAACATTTTGAAATGTTCCATCCACAGCGCAAGTTCTCAGTCACCGTGCCTGATTTCAGGCATCAAGCTGTTTTAAATTTCATTTTCAAAGACTTTAGTTCAATACGCAGTACGCATTTCCTCCCTGACAACTTTTCAACCTCACAAATCTTTCCCTTCAGTATCTTTTCATTTCAGTATCACTCTTTGAGTGCAGACGCACAGAGAGACAGCCAAGTGTTAACACCGTCAACAAAGAAGAAACTTCAATACCTTGCAAATCGAGGCCACGTGGACTCTTTATAAATTGGTTAAATGTGTTAATTTACTTGTGTTCCAGCACAGGCTGATTGAAGTCTTTTCTCACAGCAAGTAATTATAAGGTAAGTAAATTATTGATTTTCTTGTTTTTATGAAACTTTTCTATCCTCACATTAGTATTACATTGGTGACAAGCAGGCCATGGCCCAACACAGACTTGAAATGAGAGGCTGTTAATCCAGCTGGTATCAGAAGGTACGTTTCATATCACTTTGCTGTACTGATGATTTACTGTTGGTAGATCCTGGAGAAACAACTTTTCATATTTATGCAGAAGTCCAGTCAACCTTAGTCCAGACAGGAAGAGGAGAAGACTGGACCTAAATAGAGAGCTGGTACCTGAGGGCGAAGAGATGGTGGATACTCAGGGGTCAAGATAAAATGCTTGGAGGTCCAACAAAAACTGTTCTATAAAAAGAATTTGGAGGCGGTATCACAAGGTAGTTGTTCTGTCACTGTATTAATGATTTACTGTTGTGCTAAGATGCGGGAGATTAAAGCAACTTTTCATCTTCCTGCAAAATACAGCCTCAGTCCAGATGGGAAGAGGAGAAAAATGGATACACCTGAGGCCAGAAAAGGGGAATCCCCTGGTGAGCAGCTTTAATACTGGTTGCTTCAGGGCTGTTGAAGGGGAGGTCCAGCTGACTTTGCCACCGAGGATTTCACCGGAGGCCAAAAAATTATGCTTACCCCTATGAGGAGTCCCAGTGCTGCCCAGTGCATCAAGGGCACTTATGGAAAGTCCACCAGAGCCAAGCAGAGTCTGATAAAAGGCTTGGAGGTCCAACAAAAACCTTCCTATAAAAACAAATTGGAAGCAGCCAGTATCATAAGTGTTATATCACTCAGCTGGATTGATGATTTATTGTTGGTGTTAAGACGCTGGAGATTAAAACAACTTTTCATCTTTCAGTGTCAGTGCCGACACGAAGCGAAGAGTATATCTAAGTGGAGAGCGCACAGGACAAATCTTTGGTTGTCATCCCACAAAAAAGAACAAAGAAAGAAGAAGGAGCAGGAGAGGCAGAGGAAAGCAGGATGCAGAGGACCTGGGTCAAATCTTTTTGTAATTACCACAGTAATTACAGCTATAATTTACAGCAAATCTGGACATTTATCCAGAATTCCCTGCAAAAGCGGGAGAACAAAGGTGAAGCATGAACAAGGAGCTGAAATATGCAGGTATGTAAATCTTTGGGGAGATTTACTCATTTTATATGCTAACACACAATTAAATTAATCTACATCCTGTTACTCACGCGCATTGTAGGCACGAGCAAACATCATCCTGGGCAGCTAACCACCTTATCACAACGTATTTCACATGCTACACAGGATCGTTAGCTTTCACTTGGTCGCTGGCCATTTGTTGATGTTAGCTGACTTAATATCTAACCTAGCGTTAGGTAGTGTTGCACACTGTTGTCACTGGAGGGAAGTGGAGGGAGGCGTAGTATTGCATTGTATCTTAGGAAGAATTTTTAACACCTTGGCCAGGGACTACAGGTGAAAAATAGCCTCTTGCCGATTTCTGGCATCTTTTTTTCCCCACATAATTTGCACATAATTTGTCTCTTCTCAAAAGAAACCAAACCAAACTAGTTAATTCACTTCCTTTATTTCTCAGAAAGGTTGTCTTGTCCTTTACATATGTAACACGGTCCACAGTTTACACAGTTACAGGCCACAGAGAAATTGTGCGAGAGTTCATTTTTTTTAAAGTTACGTTACAAACTGTTCAACCATTAGCGCTAAAAAGTGACTCAAATAAAAAAGAAAAAAAAAAAGAGTCTGTACAATGCCTCACACAGACGACACCTTTTAAATGTTAAATGTGTAATCTAAATATCAAATCTAAATGTTAAATCTAATTTTAATTCTAAACCTAACTGTTAAATCTTAAATGTCAAAATATACATATTTTGTCACAAGAGTTCAAACCCCCCGCAGCGTTCCCCAGAGGAAAGAGGAGATCGGGTACCTGGAGGCACGTTGAGCTGCACACAATTACTATCCAGTGTACTGTGAGGGCTTTCACACTGCTAAGTTCACCTTCATTTTTTGGCTTTGCAAAAGTCATTCAGTCTGATCAAGGTTCAAATTTCAATTGATGTTCCAGTAGCATCTTCTGTTTGCAGCTAGTTTCTTGCTAGTCATGCTCAGGAAAATTGAATGCTTGCTGTGTAGTTGTACCGTACAAGGTTAGTCTGGGACTACTGACCTCCCTGAACAGTGGTTTGCAAATTGCAGGGCATCAGTTAATAACATTTTTTTCCCTCCTCAGTTGTTCAGATTGTCTTCCAGCCAAAGCTGAAACACTGCCGACCAGTCAGGCCAAAGCAGCCAGCAGGTGAGGAGGTTAGCTCTGTGCTTATTTGATCTGGGCTGCGTTTAGATGGTTGGCTGCTTCGGGTTTTTCCCACGAGGCGTTGCATCAGAGGGGTTGGACTGGACCGTTCACTGAGACAAACATGCGAGCAGAAATACAAATCCAACAACTGTCAAGAACAAACATACCCAAACTCCTGTTTGACCGCGGATCCCTGTGTTTGTATTTCGCTCTGGATGTTTTACCAGCCGGTTTACTTTTCCACCAAGCTAGTAGAGCCATTAGAGGGCAGGGAGCAGCTTTGTTCACCACCCTCACTTTTCCCCCCGCTGGAACCCCTGTGAAGACAAGATGGGGGTGAAAAGGACTAATCTGCAGCAGCCTTCTTGGCTTAAGAAGTGTTATTTATGTGCTGTGGGAGGACTTATTCATAGACTGTGACTGGATTTTCAGTGGCTGTGAATGAGCAGACAGTCTGGGGAAAGCATCTGCTCAACAAGTATAAAAATGTGATGGGGGAAAAAACAGCAAGCAAGCGTGTGGGGAAGTAAATATGACTGGCAAAAGAGCAGTTTGACGCAACAGAAGAAGAGAGCATTGCCTGGATGTTTGTTCAATGGACAGATTTCAGAATAGTAAAACAGTAAAAAAAAAAAAAAATGACATGTTGGAGTGGAAGTTGAAGGCGGTGCATTAAAATCAAATACACTGGCCGAAGTTTGAACCCTAAAATCCAAAAAGGAAATTACAACTCAGGATGAACTCAAATGAACCATGCCACTTCAAACTTGAGGTCACTCAGGAGACCTTGCCAGGTTCCAGTTTGGAAACCCAGGTTAGCTCAAAATTGTGGTCCCTGACTTTTAAGCCACATGTACGTTTGTCTTGTGAAAAAAACAGAGACTTAACTTTCAGAAACAAGTTGTGTTTTTCTTTAAATGTAAAAAAAAAAGAGACTGGTTCCTGCCATATTTTTTCTGATATTGGATTATGGAGATCTTTTGTGCGTACCTGCTACTGCTCTGGCATTGACTGACACTGCTTGCCACGCTTCCCTCAGATTCAACTGTAAAGCCCTGACTCACCACCGTGAGCCTTATACTCAGGTAGGATGGTCTGGCTTAGTACCAGCTTGTACCAGACTTTTTTTTTCTTTTGGGTTGTTATGTGAATAACAATGTCTGTTTTGTTTTGTGTGTGTTGTATTTCACTTCTTCTTAGTTTGTGCTGCTGCCTGTCTCGGAAAGGACTCCCCGAAAAAGAGTTTTAACCTTAGTAAGACCTTTCCTAGTTAAATAAAGGTTCAAATTCATCTTAGATGTGGGGGCGTGTTGGTTTTGATTGACACCGTCGTGTGCTGTTACTAGTATTTAGGAGTGAGGGCGACTCCAGCGTGCATGCTGTTTAATGTACCGCAGCTGAGCGGCTAATTGGAGATCTAACCTGCCTCACTGACGTCAGCAGTGCTGTTTTCTCCTGATCGATGTTTGCTCGGCCGCTCGTTCAACAAGCTCGATGCAGGAACAAGAAAGGAAGCTAATGTGAGAGAGTCTGCTTACGCCGCTGCTTTTTACACGATTTGATTGGCCGTCGGTACAGGCGCATACCGTACCTGCATCCTGTCTGCTATGCAAAAACCTTTTCCTTTTGATGAAATTTTATATACACATTTTTTTGAAGGGGGGGCTCCTCCTGAGTGCAACACATGACAGCTGTGACGCAAAGCATCCTGCCGGTATCTCAGCTCCGTCTATTTATGCGCTTTCCCCCCACTTTGCTGCCTTCCGTCCCCCCTTGTTCTTTTTCCTCCTCCTCCTCCTCCTCCTCCTCCTCCTCCTCCTCCTCTGCCTCTTGTGGATCGGTGAATCACACAGCCTTTGGAGGGCTTGTTACTCAAGCTGCTTTGTTAGCACTTCTGATTAATCTTCATTTGAATTTAAGACGAGGGCTAAACTGCTGCATTTCATGGAGGTGGTGGTTTTAGGGATTGGCAGGGATTTTGAGACCTTTCCTGCTTATTGCAAAGAGTAGAGGAAAGGAGAGGAGTTGAGGACTGTCATTTCAAATGTGCAAGTTATTTGTAGTAATGATTTCAGAGTATTTCATAACAGGATTTAAGTTATATAAATCTTTATGCTGATATATGCTGAAATGTAGTTGCCAGATGTGACAAGAACAGAACAGAAGACATAGAATAGAGAAGAAGTGTCCAGCCAAATGGTCAGTGTGGCACAGAACATATTAGCCTAGTGGCCCAGGTTCACGGAGTCTTTGTCCTTGTGCTGGAGTCAGCTATTTAAAGTTCCTGCTGCCTCTGCTGTCCGATGGACAACATTCTGAACTCTGTTTAGAGCCCAAGGTCAGTGACCACCAAAATAAAAAAAATAAAAATAAAAATAAATGAAGGCTCACCTTGAGGGTTCTTCTCGGAGACTGACAACAAAGAGGTCGTTTCACTCAAAAAGAAAGAAAAAAGGACTTCAGATTTTGCTCTTCCCCGAAAAATCTTCAGACTGCAGAGGTTGCCAAAGTGGAACAGACGGTCTGCGTTGCTGCAAACTGTTGGACCCTTTCAATTCACATTCAGCTCTTTATGTAAAGGCCTTGAGTCAGTTCCTCTGGTCCAGCCCTTCAAGAGTGTAGTCAGACTGAGCAATTTCTCGTCACAGGTCTGCTGTGATCAAATCAAATCAAATCAAATCAAATTTTATTTGTATAGCCCAGTCACAAAACACATTTTGCCTCAGAGGGCTTTACAATCTGTACAGGGAGTGACACCCTCTGTCCTTAGACCCTCGGTTCGAGTGAGGAAAAACTTGCCCACAAAAAAAACCTTTTAACAGGGAAAAAATGTGGAAGAAACCTCAGGAAGAGCCACAGAGGAGGGATCCCTCTTCCAGGATGGACAGACGTGCAATGGATGTCACATGTACAGAACAATCAACACAAACATATTGTACAATTACAATGAATTACAATAAATGGTAAGGTGATTGCAGTAGCAGTGGAACACAGATGCACAGCAGCAATAAGTCATTAACCAACAAAGCTGTAGTGGAGATGGTAGCAATAATGACTATATATGGCATGTAATGCTAAATATGGTGGACGTCAGCAGCAGACCACGGCGGCAGCCACAATCCATGAGAACCTGCTGGACGAGAAAGCACAAAAACTCCGGGGAAGAAGTGTAGTTAGTAATATCCAAAGAAAAGGTGTAAGGGAGATAATGATTGACAGAACAATAAAACCTCATCATTTTGTTATTGGGCTGAATTTCTCTATCAGAACTTTTTCGCCCTAAAAGAGCCAGCCTCATTTTAAACAGGGGCTCAGCATCACGGTATTTTCAGCATAAAAGCAGTGTACATGCTATGGACGTTTAATTCCATTGCGTAAAAGCTTTCAAAGCTAAAACACAGTGGTGAAATCATATCTGTAACGTCACCCGCAGGTTTCTGAAGAGCCGTTGTGAAGCTCGAGAATGTGGTGGCTCTGGCTGTCGCCATTTTGACAGTGATGCTTTGATACAGAAATGGAAAAAGATGCAGCTCATGGGTAAACCTGAGCCGGCCTGAATGAAGCCTGGGTGCTCAAACAAACCAGGGGGCCATTGACGGACACTGAGTCGTTCTGCAACCAGCCTCAAGTGGACATTTGAGGAACTGCAGTTTTTGATACTCACTTCACAGACACAGAGGCTGGTGCTTGCTCTGATGTTGGTAATTTCTGACAATGACGAGGTCTCCTAACACTGTCACTTCTTGAAAATATGAAGTAAGTGCAAACATGCAATTCCTTCAAGTCAAGTGAAATGCGTCCGATGTGGACTAATCCTAAACTACGTTGTAGAATTAATGTTGGTACAGTAGTGCCTCTGCTGACTCACTTTGGAGACAGTAACATTACTGGATGGTGGCATTTTACAGCGTGTTCATTCAGGAAGTCACACTGTTGTCTGGATGGTGCGGAGCGGCACAATGTAAACAAATCTGTAGCTAGAGACAGATGGTATTTACCCTCCACAGCAGTGATGGAAATAAATGACAAAATATGCCGATGACGCCACTCTCGCTCTCCCGCGTTACAAATGGTCAACACATGGTATTGCAGTGACATCATATAGTAAAATGTGACACATCACTTGCGCCATTCAAGGATGAAACATGAAACTGCACTTTTTTAAAAAAGAAAAGACTGTTGAAAGGAGGAAGTGACACACAGGACTGATGAGCCGCTGAGCATCTCCTGCATAAAGAAGGGGGTAATAAGGACCTCTCTGATAACGATGGAATCATGTGGGGTTATTTTGTAGCCGGCTGGTGTCGTTTGCGTGTGATTTAATGAGGCTAAACACAATGGACGGCCGTGTGTAATGACACTTCTCCAATCAGAGGCTGTTGTCGCGCTGCCTCAGACAGCTGCAGGGTTTTAATGAACTGAAGGAGGGTTTTTTTTTCATGCAATATAAAACATATTTATCACTCTTACTGCCTTTATGCTGATTTAAAAACGATAACCTGAAGCTATGATAGCTTGGTTGGGTCACACTTCACAGTTCACAGCACTGGTTTATATTTAATGCGCGATAAAAAAAAAACCTGTCTATACATGCGAGTGGTACATCAGAGATCCGTGCATTGTGTGGAGGATATAGAATGACACCAGCCACTGTTGTGTTCACAGTTTCTGGTCGACGCGTACACCAACGTGACGCGGGAGGAGTTCAGTGAGCGCCCTTGTTTTGGAGTCAGTTTAACACTGATGATTAAGGGGAGAAATCAGCTAGGGCTCTTTACTAATGGCAGCAAAACCAGCAATGCTCACTCTTACATCCAATAAAAGCATGTTTTAACTCTAATACAGTCAATTCACCTAATTACAAGCTAGCTATATACTGTTTGGCTTTGGGTCTTGCCTGTTACTGCTAATTTAAGCCATGTAACTAAGGCGTTGTGTTGAGTGTAACCATATAGAAAATGCTAACAAGTTAGCTAAATGAGACATTTCCTGTTCTGTACATGCAGCAAAGGCTTTTTTTTAATTACTGACAACAGAAATGTGTATTTAGATGTCTGAAGGGCATGAAGTCAGTCTGAAGTTCCCCAAGTTGGACTTGTTGAATTTGTTTCACCTCATTTATTTCTTTGGTTTAAGGGAATATATTCTGTAGCGCTGCCTCACTTCAGTTGAAGCTGACAAAATTATATTTTCAAAGTTTATTGTGAGACTCATTTCAGAAAAAGAACATTACTGAATATTTGTAAAGATGTGCGTTTTATTAATTTTTTTTTTTTAAACCCTCATTTGTCAGTTTTGGATTATACCCTGAAGCCAAATGAAATCCATCCTCATAAAGTGTTGACAGATGTATCACTATAAATATAAGAGTGTAAGAGGAGTGCGTTCCTTTCAAAACACTGCCACACTAATTTGGATTGAGAGGGAGGCTGCGGTGTCGAAATAAATCCTTCGTGATAACTTGTTGGTACAGTATGTCGCCACTTTATTACAAAAAAAAAAAAAATCTGTCATAAGGGATAAGACCTGGAGATTTGCCGTGAGCCCGCAGCAGCCGCTTGGCTGCTCTGTAGTGCAGCCACTTGCTACTGTTGCTAATTGAAGTGATGCATTTACCTTAGCACTTGGTTTCTCAACAGATAGCAGATCCAATGCTAATCTTCCTATCTGACAGGTGCACCGGTGCCTTGAATTGTTACATTTGAAAAGTACTATTCTGAGTCTGTTTTAATCCTTTCTTGTCTTTGTGCTCTCACTTTGTGCCTTCCTTCCTACAGATTCGTATAGATGACCTTTTGTTCCGGATGTAGGCCTGCGAGGACGGCAAAGTCGGTCTTTCGCTATCGTCCAAACTACTGACAGTATAATTAGTATAATTACAGTTAGTGTCAAAGAAAAACACTATCTGACAGCAGAGTAACACAGTGAAGATATTTTTAATATAACATACAGTGATTTTTATTAAATGGATATTGTTTTTTTTTTTATGTGGATAAAATATGTTTTTTCTGCTGACCCGGGCTGCTTCTCCAGGGACACGCTAACTAATAGATACCACCATGAAACTTCCCCAGTTGTTCACTTACAGTAAGGCAATTATATTTTGTATTACAAGTTTTCAGAAATGCTGTGTTTAAATATGCAAATGAGGAGGGGGTTGATATGAGCAGCGAGTCCAGAGGAAGAAATGGAGACAAAAAAAGAGGAAAGCAAAACTCTGGGAAAGTGCTACGGCAGCCATACTATCTTCATCAAATGAAATCTGTGCATTTATTGTGTTTTACTACAATAAATGCGCCTTCAAAAATAAATACAAGAAGACGCTGGAAGAAGAATTTGAACTATTCAAAGCTGCCGTGGGCGAAGAAAAAAAGTAAAAAAGGGAAATATGAGAAAAAGTGGCAAAGAAGTCAGACAAAGTCAGACATATTTTCAACACAATACTGTCCACTGTGTACAAGGAGAAAGACTCACAGGCAACAAACTTATTCACGTTGATGTCAGTGAGAATTATCGCGTGCAAGTCCACAAATGAGATCCAGTCTGCTCCATCAGCAAGTCCCTTTCCACACCGGTGTGCTTTACACATCATCGCAGTACACCCTAAGCTTTTGTTCTACCTCCCTTTCCCAGAGGCATGACCCGTCAATCATTTTGACCCACCTGGACCTGGTGTAGGAGATGTTAAAGGAGAAGTTCCCCCAAGTGCAATGGCTACATATCTTCAGCAGTGCACCGAGCCATTGAAAAGGAGGTTTGATATCTCTTGGAACTTTTTTCAAAGCCGGTCATGACAAAGGGGTTGCAGTTGGGATTGTGGGACCCTGAACTGAGTGGCCAGCAGGCTTGTTTGCTTGCGAGAATACATTCCTATGTCCCTAGTTCAACTATTCTACTATGGGGTGGGAGGGAGTGTGGAGGAAATACTGGCGGTAAGTGGAAATGTGATGTTTGTTTTTCTTCAAGGAATCTTCAAGTTATGCTAAAGTATAGTGAAAAATGAAGTGTTCTTAAAGAGAGATTACTTAACCAAATCATTAATTATTGCACTTAATCATTATAATTACTTCTCATGCAATAGAATGAAATATAATTATATGTTATCCTGTAACAGAGTTAAATTATAATGAGAAAGATCAAATTAAATTGAGACATGCTTTCACAAATACATATGATAATCCAGGGCCTTGCTGTCGAAAGGATGATGAACATTCATCAGATCACATTCATCAACAGGCGATCAACAAAGGTGGAGGTTATGGATTGTCCAAAGACGCAACTCTGCAAGCTGTTGTTCCTCCAGATGTCTGAATCCATGTGGTGTCCTGAAGTTATTGCTAGCGACTACAGCTGTATGTTGTCCAGGGAGGTCCAACGATGACCCTTTGCCCTGACATCGTTGAACATCAACATCCAGGCGAACTCCATGCAAAGAGATGGTGTCAACATATTCTTCTGGCCTGAACCCCACAAGGACGCCAGCTGACAGTCAGGAACTGTGATTGAAGAGCCTCGAGCACGAAAGAGAAAAAAGGTGGATGCAATTGGATTTGGCAACGCGGGAGATACGGGTGAAGTCAGGTTAACTTGCGTCAGAGAAAATATATACCTGTAAGTACATACAGTTTCAAGTGTATGTCAACATGTTCCCAGCGTGCCATGTACTTCAGCTACTGCGGTAGCAATCTTTCGATTTGACAGTAAGAGATTCACCTCACAAAACACAAGACTCACAAAAACACAATGAAATGAACTCAAAGTCAAAAATTGAATCAAATACTTGAAAGTGTCTGTTGGAACAATTGGAGCACTTGTGTTTGTAGACAGGTTTTCTGTATTTTCAGGAAAGGTTAAATGTTCTGTGAGTTAATAATGCAATTATTGTTGAAACTCACTCAGTCGTGGTTGGTAACTCCTCCCTGCTAGTCTCATCTTATTCTTTGAAAATAAGGTAACAGCTATATTACATGTTCAGCATGATTTTATTGTTAATTTGTGTAATGTTTCGTTTGCAAGTGAAGACAGAACAGCATACCTAAGGTATGTTTGCTCTTTTGGTGCAAATTTCTGATATTAATCACAATTTTGGGTAAAACTGGGTGCAGAAATGTGATGGTTAGGGTTAGTAATTGTTCTGTACTCAACACTCCTTGTTTCATTATTGTTATCACATTGAAAAGTCAGCATCACTTTTACCACTTGAAGTTTAAGTGAGATAACAGACTGTCACTACGCTGTGCTATAGCTACGTCTACTTTCTTTATTCTCATACATTTATTCTGTTTTTTTGTTCCAGGCACAGCTCGGACTAGATGATAAACAAGCAGCTGTTTAAGTTTGCAACCATTTGCACGTATTGTTTGGAAGTAACGAGGTTAGTTAACTGTGACAAAGGAGCACTAATTCAAATGTGTGCTTTTATGTTTCAATAATGATGTATGCTGTTTTGTAAATGAAATGGAACGGGGGTTTTATAGACCGAATTGATTCGTTTCTCAAGCGTAAAAGCCTCGCGTTTGAATACCGCCATGTCTGGCTAATTAGAGACGACTAATGTGTTTTTCATCTTTCTCCTGACGCCTCTCTGCTTGGCGCACCACTCCTAAATGAAAACAAAATGGAGTTTGAGAGGTTATGTCTTGCTCCCACCTGGCTGTCAGTGGAGATGCTGGGCAGCAGCTGTCCGAGTTACGTAAGATTGACCCGTGAAAGAGCAGCTGATAATGGAGACGGTTGCAATCAAAGCGCGTTGGGTCGAACATGCGCACGTTTGTGCCATTTTGTCCACATCCTTGTAGAATGTAATGTCACAGAAACACACACATCACATACGTAACACGACAGTACTAGAACCTGTTTATAAAATGGCAAAGATTTGAAGAAAGTAGAAGGATTGTTGTGAAAGAGGCTTAAGTTCCTGTAGCACTTAAATCTGTGCGTCCCTAAACAGAATGGGCAGTTGTTCTTTGTTCAAACCTCTGAAGCTGTTGGAAGGTTGAATGACTCAAAATAGCACCAGCAGCTTGCAGGGAGGCAAAGCCTTCATTGTGAAACCGTTCCAAGCACTTTCCGAGCATGTAGGGCAGCCTATATGGGAATGCATTGTATTTTCTTGCTCACTGGGCCACCCTGGAGGCCACTTTATCATATTTTATCTAACATAGGGCCACCCAAGGCCACTTTCAACAAGGTTTTCTTTGAACTTGTGGCACCGGTATGGGGACTCAGTTCAGAATTACTGAACGGTTAAGTTGCCGTGCCGTTTTTTGGGGGATCCTCAATGGGACTTCTTTGTTTTTTTGTTTTTGCAGGGGATCTTTGTTTGCTGATTTAACAATATGGACTTGGCTTTGGCCCTTTGTTTTGGTCTTCACTCTTTCTTTGGTTATCTTCTTTATCCATCTCTTTTTGAGTATCCACTATCCTCCAGTAGGCAAGAGCACCCCCCTTAATTTGTCATTTTAAGTGCAAGAAAGTGATGTAACATATACCTGTTGCCATCGTCTTAAGCGCCATCCATTTGTCGAGTCGTCGTCCACTGGTAGCCAGAACTTTTGGATGCCTGTTTTGTCATTTAAACATTAAAGAACTTGACATAAATCTTAATGTAAACTGAAACTAAATAAAAGCTCAATTAAAGCTGTATGATACGAAGGTAAAGATATGAGGATACGATCTGAGAAAAGTCAACATTAATTTAATGTTTTTTAAACTTGCAAACCTAAGCCAGTGAAAGTAAGTCAAACTACTCAAAACTCAAAATTAAAACTCATTTAAACGTTATAATATCTCTGGTAAAGATAGCTGTTTTGATACTTTCTCTTCCCACTGATTTTAATTAAGAAGTATCACCTTCTTTACTGTTGATGTATTCCAGTTCAAATACTTTTATACTTCACATGTCTTGTGTCAGACCACGTCACATCTTCAATCACATAGAAGCTTGAAACAAGCTGCCAACAATATAATTTATATGTAAGTTGAAATAAGTAAGGCTAGCATAAATTGCTTTCAACAGAAATTTGGGATTTGTTCACTGTCAGAACAATGAACATGAACATTTGTACTAAGTTTGTGTGACTAACTTGTAACTAAGTTGCATTTTACCAGCTATCATGTACACGTATTACTTTTCAGGGATGTGGACAGACATTATGATCTGTATTTATCAAACGAAGTATATTTAGTTAGATTTAGATAGATCGGCTTGCACTTTCACACTCACACACTTTTTTTCCTTAGTAAAACAAGTGAAAGGACACAATTCAAGAAATGTTTCCAAACCAACCGCACACGCTGAGTCAGTCACACACATTTTGATGAATGGCTTGCACACTGTTGGTTTCAGTCATGCACAGACGTGTAGAATTGCAGAGGCGTTCCTTCTCAACGTTTCACAGCTAATTTAGAAGATTCCAAAAACAGCATAACGACTATATATACGTGCTTTATCGGTATCTGCTCTGTTGGTGGTCACCTTATGTGATTGTTTTCATGCAAAAATGAAACTTCTTTCAGACATAACACATTCTGATGAAAGTTAAAATATCCAGATATGCTAGTGGACCATGCCATACCAGGTACAGTTCCTGTTACATATTTTTCCATAGCTAGCAATGACTCATGCTTAACCGTGGCAGTTACCTGCCTTGAATAATTAGCATTACCGAGATTGAAGGCCATTTATTACTTTCTAAGCCTATGGTATCTACAGTCATGCTCAAGATTTAGGGGATTAAGAGAGCCCTGCAATAACCTTAGCCAAGGAACCAAAGCATATTAATTTAGAGAATCTACCACTGATACTGAGTACATGAATATCTTTAAAAATATAACAAATTTTACGCTCTCTTAAGAGTAGAAGGAACTAAGGATCTGTGAAACACTTGCCCAGGCAAAAGACAATATTATTCCTGTACTTTTTTTTTGTGGAAATGGTTGGTCATGTGGTCCCGACTTTAATTGCAATGACCTGCCTGTTCGCTTCTGTAGAAATGTCAGCAAGTGTAGCGCACTAATGAAACCTTGTGCTCTTAAATGAGTACGAGTTTTTTTTTTTTTTTTTTTTTTTTTTTTACTTTTTCCTTTATCTAAGCACTGGAAATGTCTGAGAGTCAGCAGTCTGGCTTTGATGAGACCTGCTGATGTAATTCACAATGGGGGTTTCTTCATGTCAGGGTGCTTGAGGGCGGGAAAGGTAAGAACAGGATGAATGCAAAAGAGGATACACCACAGCGCTATTGACACTTTGAAAGACGGACGTGGTTTGAGACTAGACTTCAGATTTGCCTATTGAAGAATAATATGCAAAAAAGCTACATCAGTGTCAAAACGTGAGTGCTTTGTTCACAGGTTTTGGCAGGACAGGAAAACACAACTTCACAACTTTTCGCAAGTCAACCAAAATAAAGGTGACACGAATGACTGTTGCTTTAGCCGGAGGCTTGACTCCACCTGGTCAGTGGTTCAGAGCTTCATGATCTGGCAGCTGGGTGGGAGGAACTGAGGGCGAGTGTAGATGATGGGATTTTTGCCATCATTTGCCTGTCAAAAACCTTCCAGCCCATCAGGACGAGTCCGCTAGTTCAAGCAGTTCAGAGATGTGAGTTGTCCCGGAACCTACAGAGTTTTCAAACATGTTGGCTTTTCTCCGAGCCAAAAATGGGATGCACGTGTAGTTTGGTCACCTTGAAAATAAGCTTGCAACAAGAAAAAAAAAAGCAGCATTCAATGACAGCGCACGGGAAACCGAAGGCAGAATGGGCATCAAGAAAAGCAGTGGACACACACATAGAGATCTACATAATTAAAGGTCTAGTGTGTAAGATTAGGAGTATTAATTGGCAGGAATGGAAATTATTATGTATTAATATGTTCCACCTGCATAAGAATTGTTGTATTTCCTTTATATCTACAGTAAGAGCGGTTCCTCTTTCATGGAGTCCGCCATGTTGAACCGCCATTTTTCTACAGTAGCCCTGAGTGGACAAACCAAACTCTGATCTAGAACACTGCTTTCCAAAGATGTGATTACAGCAGATTAACGACATTAGCAGCAACAACAATATTAGCTAAGGGCTATTAGCACCGTGCATTACTACATGTAACAAGGACAAATCAACTGACATCTGGAGATATTGGGGATCTCAAATCACTGATACCGTTGTTTTGGGGGTTGTGGGCTGAAATGTTTGGGAACCCCTGATCTATACCATTGCTTTTTTACGTGATTTTGGCAGCATGGAAGGAGCGGGTGATGCATGGGAGAATATTTGTGAAGCCCATTCAGTGGCTATGTTCACAGAACGGCACTTACCCTAGCTACTACTTTGCTGCTGACATCCCACTTGATGCTAATTGAACTTTTTCAGCTTTGCCACAGTTCTGTATTACTAAGGCAACCACGGAAACAGCAAGGGAATGATGCAGGAGCTAATTTTATGACTTCCTTGATTTACACTCAGCAGTAAAGCAGGAAACAGATAAATAAGTGAAGGGATTATCTTCAAAGTTTGGCTATCACGTCAATAAATATGGGCCAATAAACAATGCTTTTAGTTAGCTTAACTTGCTAATCATACAAGTAAGTATTTCCTCTATAACCCATTCTACTTAAGTAGGTAGAATCACTCATGAGCATACAGTACAGGATTGGAGCAAGGACTTGGGTGGGGCACCTTGCTGCCACCCATTTAAAATAGAGAACACTGATGTTATGAAAGTGAGCAGGAAAATACTGTTTAAAAAGTTAGTGTACGTGTGTATGCCCTTTTCAGAGAGAACATTTTGACATGTCACTGGTTTAAATAATAAAAAAAAACAATGGTGGAATTTCATTTAGCTGCTTGAATTTCAGGGTTCTGGTATTGTGCGTGCTGACTCACTGTCAAATCATGACTTACCCTTGAACAGACCAGAGTCAACGTTAATGTTGTTAATAAAACCATTTTTTTTCCCCTACTGTGTCAAGTCAAAATGTCTGCTTATGAAAAAAAAGGCACGTTGTGAATAAGAAATAAAAGAACAGCACAGAAAATCAAGCAGCCATCAGGATTTAACTTTAAGGCCCGTTTGAAAAACTAATCTAAGTTGTTGGTGCAATGAACCCTTAATCTTGCCAGGATAAAAGACTCTGGCTAAAACCAGAGGCAGAGTCGAGAAAATGAAGCTCTTTATTGAAAAAGCAGTTAAAAACTATTTAATATTTATGCCGCAGATTATTATAGGAGCACATCAAGACATTTTGCCACAATACGTAGGAAGAGAGAAATAATGAAAGCTTAATCCACTGCAAACAAAGAGCTCCCTGACAAAGACACATTCAGGCACATCCATTTCAAACAGTTGCGAAAATATTGCAGCGCTCAAGTTCATGAGCCGCCTGGACCTGGTTCACCCATTTAGCCTAATTTTTATGTTGAATTGCATGTATATGTGCTATTAATAGATATTTTTTCAGATAGTGGAGGATATTTCAGAGGTTCGGTCCAAAATTCAGAATTTTTTAGGGAGCTGTTGATGGAAATATAGCTAACAACTGAAGTACAGATTGGGCAGTACAGCCAGCCATATGTTACATCATCTGTAGACTCAGGACTTTGAGCCAACGATAACTGCTCATACTGTATATTTAATCTTTATAGTTTAAGAAAATCCATAGTCCCGAAGTCTATCGCTAGTCTACAGTCGTCTTAGATCATGTGTTGCTTGTAGCGTTGAAACAGAATCAATGTTTTCCTGCCATGGAAAATCTGCACGCTTTGGATCTTATTTTACCACTGTGCACTGTAGCTCTTCCAAAACACATTTCCCAGCACACAGCAGCTGAGCATAATAAACATATTCTCCTGCTTTTTTTCCCTTCTTCTTCTTCTTCTTCTTCTTCTTCTTCTTCTTCCTTTTTGTTTGCCATTCCCACCGAGGACATGATGGCGTTCTGACAGTTCTTGCAGGAATGTTAACCTGCTGTTACTGGAGAGCAACTCCTCCACCAAGCACAAAGCTTTTGATCGAACCCGGAGCTTGTTTGACACTGAGTAATCTATCATCCCTCCATGCGCTGTGTCGACGCCAGTTTTTCACCCAGAAATGATTCTCATAGCACAGAAGGGAAAAGTCTGCGGAAGACTCTGAGCCGAAAAACATCTGCAAATGTGAAAGAATTGCGTTAGCCGTGTCTGTTTGTAATGTAGCACACTAGAAGGCTTCATCTAATATAAATCGCTACAAATGACGCCATTTGGATGAACACACGGACAGGCGTCGTTATTAGAAGGAGTCAATCTGCTCGGGAAGGAGCGCCTCTAACATCTAACAATACAGCTGAGCATATACAGCGAAGTCATGTGGAAGCGAGCGCCGTCTCCTCTGTTCTTCATAGGGGGCCCCATGAAAGTTGCATGCGGAACCACGTCGGCGGATTAACATTTCAGCGCGCTGTGTAAATTGCAGATGACTGGAGGGAGGAGAAGGTGGGAGCAGGGAGGAGACCGTGGGAGGAAGCTGGGCCGATTTCAACACTACCGGCGGCCTCATGCTGAGACGCTGCCTGTTTGGTTTTGGGCTCTAAACACTTGAGATGGAGAGGAGAGAGGACGGACGAGCTGAGGCAGAGAGAGTGGGAGAATTGAGGAACAGGAACAGAGACGGGGGAAAAAGGCGATAACGCACGGCGAGGGTGCGTGGAGGAGCGGCGTTGGAGGGAGCTGGTTCAAGAGTGCGAGGGAGCAAAGGGTAACAAACAAGATTTCACAGTACATCGTCTCCGCCAGTGTGCGGCAGTCAACCCACCAGATTAACACTGTTCATTTGTACTGTAGATTTCCACACTTCAGAGGCCGATTTGTTCAGGCACCATGCTGGGTTGCACAACGGTCTGCCCAATCCATTTCCACATATTGGAAAACTCTGGCTCTATCCACCACGTCAGCTGCCATTCACTCACTGACTCCAAGAGAAAAATGAACAACTAATGAAAATGAAGAGATCATTTGATAACGACCTCATTTTACTTCACCTCACCTTGCGCACCTTTTTGAATGAGTCTGTGATGGAGCATGAAAGAATGTTTGAAGTGCAAAATGATTAGACGATTTACCTGAGGGGTGTTGTATAGCTCAGTCGGTAGAGCATCTGCCCCATGTACAAAAGCTCAGTCCTTGCTGCGCCGGCCCAGGGTACAAATCCAAATTGTGGCATGGTGTGGTTTGCTGCATGTCATTCCCCATCTCTCTCCCTCTAGAGACTCTTCAGCTGTCTCTATCAAAATAAAGCTTCAAAAAGCCAAAACATATCTTAATTGTTGTGTATTTTGTAATTAATATTTAATATTATCTAAAAAAAAGCTTACAACATAAGCACATTAAACATTCCTGTCAACAAATATCAAATGCTTCCTGAGGTAAATTAACATTTATTACTTTGTGTGTGTTGGTAATGAAGACATCACATATGGGGGTGCCATCATGCAAACACATGAAGTTTTAATTAAACTACTGATAATTAGAGTTTTGCAGGTAAATTGTTCTTTTTTATTATTATTATTGAAATTAAGTTTGAGAGGAAAACATTCATTTAACACAAACAACAAATCTGCTTGATCAGGACCGTGTGGGTGTTTGACCAGATTTGATTAATAGGATTTGCAACATAGCTCATAGCTGTGCTCGGTTAAAAACACAGCTGGATTCATTTAAATCAACAAAAAGAGGTGAGGCAAACTACAAAGGAAACAAAGCGGTCAAGCCAACAAAATAAACAGAACCAAAGGAGTCTGAAAGAAAAATGTCACGATCTAATAACCAAAAACAGAGAAACAGCAATATCAAAAATATCTGTGTGTACAAAATCAACAAAAGCAACTCCATCTGACCCAATGGTTAATGTTCACAATTGATGATTCACAAGCGTATTGTGTAACGGTAGTGAGTTGGAGCGGGCGCCGCTCCAATCCTGGTCTCCTGGTCTCCAGAAGGGGGCGTCGAAGGTGGCCAATCAGGGGAGGGCGAGTGCACACCTAACTGGCACACACAGGTAACACGACAAACAGCAGTTATTCACAGCCGCGTCAGCTGCTACGTCAAAAAACCCATAAAGTTTTGGGTTATCGGCTAAATTACATTTTATTTCGCACAATACAACACAACTTAGACACACCATATGTTCTAATCATTGTCAACACATCAAAACACCCCTCCCCCTTCACTTTAAAGTTACGTGAAGAACACAAAAAAATGACTTTGGCAGAAAACTGCGTTTATGTGGAACCACTTCACGCACTCTAAGGACTTTTCAGGGTAACCCAAGCTCTAACAATCAATTTCAGCACCTTCGAGGGCTTCTTGGACACTGTCCTATCCTGCAGAATACTTGGTTAAGAAGTATGACATTTACTTTAGTCTGAATTATTTTCATCAAAGCAGCCCTTCAGTTACGTGACCTTTCTCTAAACTCCAGCACTAATTGTGTGAGTGTTTCTTTGCGGGGGCTTCAGAGCGAACTCAAGCCGCTCTCCCCGCCCCATCACCGGCTCGGGAGTCGAACATAACAGCAGCTTGACCCTCCGTCTTCGGTGCACCGCTCTGCTTTTCTTGTGGCCTCTTTTTTTTTTCCCCGCCAGGTTTTTTTTTTTTCGACTCCCCGCCGAGTCCCCTTCTCAACACTGAAATTGAAATTAGGTATTAAGCCCTATTCCGGCCACGAACACCGCTTTCTAAAATAAACCCACCTTTCATGCTCCCACTCTCTTTTCTTTCTGTTGTATTTGTGCTCCTGGCTGGGAGGACTCACGCTGTGCTCGCCGCTTGTGTGTGTGAAAGTGTGTGCATGTGCGCGCGGGCACGCAGAATACCTGTGGTTTAATGTGTCCATTTGCACAGTTTACTGTATGAGGCACATTGCCATAGAAAAAGAAATGCATATGGAGAAAGAGCAAGAAATGGATCAAAGAAGTAGTGCCAGTTGCTATGGCAATAGAGTCATGCTAGCACTTAATTTTTGAGTCTATTATAATAGACACTGGCAGTATTATAGTGTTAGACAGAAGTGGAAATGTCAGCACTGAGAAAAAGAAGGTGTCATGTACAAGTATTAGCCTGGTGTTTGTGGAAGCCGTGTTTCTGTCGGAGGGTGCCTGTGGGCTGGACGCAGGTGCTGTCAAAAATGCTAAAGCTGAAGCAGTTTTTCTGTTTAACAGTGTCTGAACTCCACAAGAACGTACCGCACGCTTGTGTATATGTGCCTGTTTTGATAGTTTATTCTTGTGCAGCTTCGTGTGATTTCTAATTTATATAACTATTATTCTAACGCAGCCGAATACACGGGTACATGGTACAAATGATCGTCTACATGGAGAAAGTCGATATTCTCATTAACCCTGTCGACCTCATGTAGGATTCTAGCACGTTGCTGCGGTTCCCTGAGAGCCGTCACTCAAACGAGTGTTTTTTTTCCCCCCACTCAGCCGACAAACAGCTCTGTCTCAAAAACTCAGAGAGAAACTGACATTCACGAGTTCTTTTCATTAAAAAAAACCCAAAACAAACATGATTTCCTCTTTAATTTGAGACCAAATATGTGCCACTGGAAATTTGTGGAGTTTGATTCAACACTTAACACAACAGAATAAGCAAAACAAAACGAAACGAAACATCAGAAAGGCAACCCAAACAGCGCTGAAGCGGTTGCGGGTAGACATCTCGTTTATGGGGACAGCGAAACACAGAGAAAATCAGCCGATTTATATGTGTAAAAGTCACCTCGTCCTCCCTGTCCTCCCCTGCCGACTGTCCCCCTCTGAACAGCCTCCATCTGGGCGGTGAAAGCAGGGTAAGTCCCTGTTTATCTGTGGTGATTATGTGATGAAATTTCGAGCAACCCACATTGTCGTAACAGACGACAGTAACGTGGTAGTGGTTTGCTAACTTATACGGGAACAGATCATATTTTTGCTGACAAGTTTTTTTTGTCTCGTTTTTTGTTCTCCAAATAATCTACCGGCTTCTCCAAATGTGGCATGGTCTTCTGGCTTACATGGAAACCATGGTGGAGTGCATTACTGTACCTATGTTCTTCTCTATGAAGACCACACATGCTGCTTCCAGGTCTTTCGACTCATTAGCTCTTGGGCTACACTTCTAACTGGCTGTCCGGTTGGAAGTCTTGCGAGGAGCTCCTGCGCGCGATCGTATGTTCCTTCCACCCCAACAGTGGTTATTGCACATTTCAGAGTTGGGTAATCTGTTGGTAACCAGTGCCACTGCTTTGTTGCTCAACCCAAGGTCTTGGGAAAGTTGTCTACCCCCCCACAGGATGACAGCGTGTGATTTGTTTACTTGCATTCAGAGGTGGTGAGGTACTAACCTGCCTGCGCTGAGCTAGCTGATTCTAATCAACACAGATAGAGCTACTTAGTGGGATCTTTCCACTTTACTGCACAGAACTTTCACAGAACTTCTTTTTCTGCGTCGTTTCTTGAGTTAATATCAATGTCTGGTCTAAATTTCCTGCGAAAAGCCGTATTGGAAAATGTCGACGTACTTATTTTCTCCTCTGTGTACTGCATTTGCACTTCATTTGCAAGAACAAGCCACGAATGAACGCGATCTGCGCCTGTGTTGCGGCTCCAAAAACCAGGTGCACGTTGTCAGTTAACGGCAACGAAAAGCTGCAGAAAAGAAGAAACATTTCCTTTGTGATTCTTTTCTAGTTACTTTTCCTCGCTGCGCAGCATCCAGATATTCCCGTTTCACTGCATCCCATCTGAGGTGGAGGCCAAGAGCTCATCTCCTTTATTTGCTCTGCAAATTTCTTTTTTACATATTGACCGTTCCTCTCTCTGTTTCCCACCTCAGACACTTTTCTCACCTTCCATCTCTCTCTGTTTTGTCCTCTTTTTTTCCTGCTAGCATCTGCACCAAAGCAACTCCGTCCATGAAGAGCTTGAAAAGGCATCTTGAAAAGGCTTGGCTTGGCAGCCTAGGACGAAAAACAAATTAGGAGTTCATGACTTCAAACGGAGCCTCACCAAGGCAACCCCTACTCCTCTGCCAAGGGTTTGCCTCACTCGCTCTGAGACAGCCCGTGAGAAGAGTTTTAATAAGCAGGGGCTTCATTTGAATCCCTTTGGTTTAATAAAGGATGGTATAGCTACATTTATAATCTTCCTTTCATTTGACTATGGATTTGTTGCCGTCTCAGACACCATGCACACAGTTCCTCGAAAAAATTCTGAGCTAAGCCTGGAATGGTGCGCCGGAAGTGACAGCAGATTATGTCACTTTATTACACCTTCACAAAATTTGTACACCACAAATGAGCAAAAAAAAAAATGTGTTGCTGACTCAGTCTGGCGGGAGATTTAGGAAGCAGACAAAGAGAAAAAAAAAAGATGTGGTTCAAGTTTCTTACACAACTCTCCACTGTATTCTGAAGCCCAGAGCTTAACTGACTGCCTAAGAAATCTGCCTGAGAAATGTCAGCAATTACTCCTGTCAGCCGTCTTCCTATTCCCTTGTTTACCTGGCAGACTATACCTCGCTATTATTGATCTGCAGTGTGTAAAAGGTCACCGGATTGAAGATGACAGCAGCTGCTGTAACCATGGAGACTCCCTGTATTCCTACGATCGAGCACGGTATCAGTCGGTGGTTAAAACTTTGATGCTCGGGTTCTTTTGCAGGTGAGCCACTTGTAATCTCCTACTTGTTGCTGATGCGCGCTTTTGCCCCATCTTTGGAGCTGACGTGGACGTGGAGCCAGAAACTCCCACTCTCAGATACTCAAGCAGCTTGAGATTTAACTACCCGAGCCTACGCGCATCTTTCAAGGATTTTTTTTAGGGGCGTTTACGGACATTGATGTTTGTTCGCTGCTGGCAGGGAGATTATTTTACAGTCTCTCTGGGATTTCTCCATCCTGGATCAGCAGTGTTTGATAAATCTGCTTGGACTTAGGTCAGGAAAAGAGATGATGCAAGAAGAGGAAGATAAAGGTCCACACTTCCAACAGATAATTCCCCATTTAATCCATACTTTTTCATAGCGTGAGGAGAATGATAGGACACATTTACACTTTTTATTTCAGGCATCTCATTCCTGGATGAAATCCTGCCAAACCATAGCCAACGGTGTACGCCGGACGTCAAACCTCACCGGGTTTCTCGGCCTACAGGTAAATCATGGTCAGATATGGTGGTAATACACCTGAAGCTGTTTGTTAACTATCAAAAATGTGTGAAGAAGTCTGTGAAGTTTAGTTATGACAATAACTACATATAACATAAATGGGTGACTAGCACAGGAGCAACTGCATTAGTGTTTCTCCTTTGTGCTCAGCACATAGACGTTGATGATGATGACGATGATGTCAAAACTAAAGCTGAAATCAAAAAAGCTTTTCTAAGTGTGAAATATAAACCATGTTCCATTTGCTCGCTGAAAATCATCTGAAATATGGAAAGCTGCAGTTTTTATCACATCAAAACACATCAAAAATGTCAGAGATCTACAATGCAAACCCAGTGCCACAGGTCATGAAGGTACCACGGCACTTTGTTTTATTAGCATAATTCTAAACATACTTCAAAATTACGTGCTGACATAGTCTATGGCGTTCAGCGACAAGGCAAAATACAGACTTTTGGTTGCTATGCCGACCAGAAAAACATGAAGAAAACAAGAAACTGCAGATTTTTTTTTTTCATGAGATGTGTTGCTACCTCAGGTGTCCAGTCGGAATACAAGATTGCTTTTTAGGTTTAATTTCACTCACTAGTAGAAGATCCTATCCGAGCCTCTTAGTTTATTGGTGAGGGAACCGTCTAATTTTCTAATATGAGATGTTTTGACTGCATATGTTTTTTCATAAACTCTGTAATTCCAAGTGGGCATAATCTTTGCTGAGTGAGTAATGTATGTAACCGGAAGCCTCCAGCGGGAGTGAGTGCCCCAGAAAGAGGCCTCTGCACTCTAGGCCACTCAGCGTGAGCTCGACAGCTGGTAGTTGCTCAGTCGGGAGCTTCAGCTCAGTATAAGGATCAGAAACAAGATGGCTATTTCCCTACTGTATGAGCGAGACTACTGTTGTTACATGTGCCTGCATGATACTTACTGGCTCTGATCCAGATCCTGCAATTTCTACTCCAATGCAGCAGAGCTGCTGGGAGTGACTCGAGGAGGACCACTACCTTTGTGGACACCTAGAACATATTACAGTGTGACAGTGCTGCCTGGTCAAAACAGACACTTTCTTAGATAGTATGTCTTGCGAAAGTTGTTTAAAGGTCAACTGTTGTTGCTCTTACCGTTGAGATTTCACGGTTTCATTGTGAAATACATTAAAAGCTATCGTACTGTTGCCTTTCGTGTCAAAAAGGGGTTATTGAGGAATAGCTTGACATTTTGCCAGCCCAGCTCCTTCCCTGTTTCCAGCCGTCATACAAATCTAAGCTATATGGCCATTAGCTGTAGCTACCCTAAAGATATGAAAGTGGTATGAAACTGGTGGTTTCTTCCTGGAAACCATCAGGAAGGAAGAGAGACTGGCTAAATGCAACCAGTCTGGTTGAGCTGAACCTCTCTGATGGAAAAAGGCTGCTGAAGGAGTCATCACATCTAACTCTGGACAAAAAAAGGTGAATAAGATTTAGCGGATTTACCAGAATGCAGAAGAAGTCTTTTGATTCGGTTCCCTTAAAGTGTTTGCCATTTTATTTAGTTGCAAATAGAAAAAAACCCCAAAAAAACCAAAACAACCGCGACGACTGCTGCTTGAGCTGGTAAAGTTAATCCAACACTCTGAAGGACAGCCAGCACCATTTTGCAGTTGGAACACGAATGCTAATGCTGTTAGGGTATTATTATTTATTGAAGTACATCTTACATATTCTAGTTCAACACTACACAGAAGGTTGTGTCTTCTACTGTTTCCTGTCATTTCTGCAGTTTCCTCTCCAAAATAACACTTTGAAAGCAGTTAGCCTTCGTTCTGCGTAGTAATATTGAGACTGCGACTCGAACCAAGCCAACAGACCAAGCCAAAGCAAGATGCTTAAGCCGGCTACCGTCCAACAATTTACTTGTAAAATTAATTTAAGTTTCACTCATCTTAAGTTTATAGTTTATCTGTGCCCTCGGTGGTGTGAGGGAAGTGGCAAATATCTCACAAAGTGTATGAAGCACAGGAAAAAAAGTGGCTGACTATTTTATCATCCTCTAAAAGGTTATCAGGTTGTATAAAAACAATAATCTTTATTTAGGCTTTGTTAAGTTCTTATGCAATCAAACAGCTGTGAAGTGGTGAAATCAAAGTTCCGCATATATCTTTTTTTTTTTTTTTAGAAAATGTAAAACAAGATAATTTCATGTAGTTCCATATTTTTCATTATTCCTGCGATTCTATTTTTACATACAGTATTACCCATTCAAAGAGTGACCGCAGATAGCATGGACACCATTAAGTGTCATAAATCCAGCCATTAGTAAAGCAACATGTCTGTTTTGGAGCAATTTGCAGCTTCTCATTGCACCCTTTCATGCATAATGTAATGGTTTTAGTCTGGGTGATCAGAGCAGAGAAGAAGTGAGCGGAGATCTCGGCTAACAGCTCGTTATGCCATGCGTTCCAGTAGCTCATCAGTGAGCAGCCAGTCAGCCATTAAGTGTAATATGTTATTAAATATTTATTTGGTCCAAGGCCACCGCTGTGCTACATTAGATCTACATGTTCGTCATTAGAGGACATCAGCTGCATTATGAATGTGAAGCACAGAGGGCACGTCGAGGTTGGGAAGGGCGGATGCGACCCAAACACCCGCTGGTTAAGTCACAATCACTGACAATAGTATTCTGGAAGATGAGTGATGAATGGGAGTGTTTTTTTGCAGTGCGATTTTTGTACTCATTACTGCCGAAGTGCTTTTGTACAAGGTGCTGACCTGAGAAGTTTCTCTCTGCTCTCGCTTGTTATTGCATGCCACGGTTGCAGGGATCGACTGCTTTGTGTCCAGATTGAAATACCTCAAAATCCTGTGCACAGATTATCATAATTTTTTTTAACATTCATGTGCGTGATTTCACTTTCCGTTCCTGACCTTGGTGATCCTCCGCAGTACAGTACTAACAAATGCAAACTTTATGACCATGCTTTATATAAAACTTCACGCTTTGCAAGTAAAAATACCTCAGTGGACAGTGTACAAAGCTCCATGCGCATAACAGTAAAACAGCTTTGGCAGTGTCCTTGGTGGTGAAGAAGTTCCCATGGTCATTTAAATAAAAATCCCCAAAAAAAGCATTTATTTGAGCTTAGTTTGTAGCTCTTTAACAAAAGTACAGTTTCCACACTTTGGTTGGAGCCATGGCCCCCTAGAAAAGCCTCTCCTACACGAACTGTCTTCTACCCGGTGTGAACTGTTTCATGTTTGGGTAGAGCTCCTGAATCTGTACAGGAAGCCAGCTCACCTGTGGCAAACCACCTGAGAACAAAGAAGCAGAAAGGCCTCGTGTGGACCTTCTTGGACTGTGTGGAAAATCTGTAAGTTTGCTTTGTTTGATAGTTTAGGAATGAAATCCCGCCTCGGCTCAGTGTGTCCATTTAACTGTTATGTTGGTAAATCATCATTTTAAGGGTCCATCTCTGTAGCTACTGGTTCGCTAGTTAACCTGTGAGTGTGTGTTGTATTTGTATTGAGGGGCCAGCGAGCTCGTGGTAAAGACAGCTTTCCCAGCAAAATAACATAAGCTGTATCGGTTGCGGACCCGGCTTATTAAACTTAGTTTGCAGCTCAATATTCATCTACATGGCTAAAATTAATGACCGTTATGACTGCAACAGACAAGAGACTCACCTCCAGGTCTCACTAACAACTCTCATTGATGTCATCATTTATTAGATAAATGAAAGAATCCTGCTGCCTGTTTGATAATGTGGGATAGTGCCCGAGAACACTGGCGGACTTGGCAGGGGGCTGGGGCTTGCAATCGCCCCTCCTGGTGCCGTCACGTTTGAAAATAATGGAGCAAAAGTGTCCCACTGGATGCCCCTATGGTAGATAACGTGATAAAATGCCCCCTGGGGTGCTGACCTTCAATAAGCTCCTCAATATGCAACTCATTGAGCAATGCCACGCCGCCGTAACTCACACCTTCGTAGAGGCTCGCCATGTCATTCAAAAAGCCAACTTAACTCCTCCTCAGACACTCCCGCTTCAAACACTGGATTGTGCAACTATTGAGGTGTTTGGGTTTGGATGCTGATGAATCTTCGGTGTGTGTATCCTCCTCTTTGGTTTTGTTCGCAGTCCCAGGTGAAACCAGCTCCATCGCGCCTCTTGCTTTTCAAAGAGCTCATGGGATTCGCAGTGTGCTTTGCCGCCTTCGAGTGAGCCATTATTGAACCTGTCTTTTCTCCTGTCTATACACAGGTCCGCGCACAGAATTTCTGCCACAGGACTCATTGTTTTCTGATAACGGATTAATGTTAGCTTCTGAACAACAAGTTTCCCTGCGAAACAATTACTCCCGGAGGACTTTGCAGAAGTTGGCAGCCTGCTGCTGGTGTTTCGGAGCGCTGTATTGATAAAATATGCCGCACTGCACCCTCCCCTCGAAGTTTTCCTGCTGCAGCGCCACAGTGCATTCCCGCATAGAGCACAAACGTTCGGAATCAGACAATATGAAACGTGTACTAAAAGTGCCCTGTTCCGACGGCGCTTTTTCCTGTTTTGAAGGCTGCTTGACTGTCTTTGTGTGATTTTCCAGGCTGTTTGAGCTGTACCTATTATACAGCCCCACTCAAATCTATAAAGGGCATTCTTCCAAAGCTCACCACTCATTTCTAGTGGCTTTTGTGTTGTATTACTGTTACAACACAATTACTGTTGAAATTCGGGCCCGTTTTGCGTCACGTTTCAGTTTTAAACCTGTTAACTGCTGCATTTATATTTGGATACTTAATAATGAAAGAGGCACTAATAAACAACATTAGCCTTTTAGTACTTTAGCTTGTGTTGAGGGTGAAAATGTTGTTTTACACAGTGATTATATTTATTTACTGCTATATAACCTCCAGCAGCGAAAGCAATGTTGTTTGAGCAGTACGGGAAGCTCCACGCTTAAAGGCGAAACACTGAGTGGGTGTACTGTATGTGTGTGTGTGTGTGTGTGCACGCGCTTGTGTGCATTCGTGTAGCTGTGCTATCCGTGCGAGTGTGTGTTTGCATATGGACTCAAGGAGGCACAGAAGGAGGGCCTCTCTAACGATACGAACACACACCACAGTCAGGTGCCACCGCGCCGAGCTGCGCCGGGTGACTCGACACGGTTTGCAGTATAGACCTCACCGCAGGACGCGTTTAGACACACATGCACACACACACGCGCGCACACATGCTCTCGCACACACAAACACGCAGCAGGTTCCAGCCACAGCTCATTACTGCCGGTAGAATTGGAGTGCAGCGCGCACACACTGGGATTAAATGGGTAAATAGCTCAAATAGAACAGTGTGAGATAGCGGCTGTGCTGTGTGTGCGCCGCGCGCCAATGTGAATGGCGTACGGTACAGTATGTGTCTTTACAGGACAGCTCAGAGGTCAAAGACAGCATGAGACACACAAACAACACACATACGGTTTTAGGGCTCCACTGTTTACACATAAACCTCAGTCACCCTGTGTGTCAAAGCCGGAGGTTGGATATCTATATCCGCAGCGGCACAGAGCATTCCTCACACACCACTGAGCGATAGCCACATTATACAGTGCAGAAAATCCTGTTCCAGCTTTATCAATATCCGGCCCTGCGGCCAAAAAAAAAAAAAAAAAAGCGCCACAGCCAACAGAAAAATATGACTGCGTGCAGGAGACAGAATATTCATCATCGCTGGGGAGGAAGGGTTGGCTCTGGGGAAACTGCAGGTTGTTTGTTCAAGCCAGACAATGTTGTGTTTGTTTATTGTTGAGGTCTCTAGCCAGCTGGCTTCCCCTTCATTGCCACAGGACAGGAATAATGGACAGCCTGGCAGTGGAGAGAAAATCAACTACTCTTTCTTGTGCTTTTTGTCCCCCTAATATTGGTTTGTTTGAGCACAATTTCTCTTTTCCAGCAGCCACATGCTAAATGCTGTTACACACACTCACAGCTGTGAGCTGCCCCATGCGACAGCGCCGTTGTGCTGCTGGCCAGAGTGCTGCTCCACTGCTGCTGCTTCTGCTGCTTCTGCTGCTGCTCAGGGAGTTGGTTGCCTTTCTCACCTTGATAGAAGCTGCTGAGAGACTGGAGGGAGGATGCTATTCATGTCTTTGCCTGTCAAGATATCATTGCATTCATGCTGCAGTCTTTTTTTTTTTTACCCCCCACTCTCAGGCCGGTCCCCACAACAACGTGTACTAAAGGGCATGTTGAGTCTTTGTTGTTTTTTTGGTGGTGGAGGGTTATCTTGTGGTCCGAGAGATTGGATAGCTCTCAGCAGTTTCCAGGCGCTCGAGGAAATTAATTGGACGGGCATATGATATCTGATTTCCGCAGGTGGAATCTGATTATCAAAGCTGATTTCTACTATCGTTCATGTTCACAAGGATTAATGAAGAACATCTGCGCGTCATGTCCTGGAGGCCAATTCTTTACAGGAATATCAATGAAAAGCTCAGATAATATTCTATTAGTATCAACGTTTGTGCAAAACACTTATCTGGTTTTATGCCAAGTGTTAGATGAGGAGATTAACAGCACTACAGTGGGATGAGCAGGTGATGGGCTTACTGTAGCTTAAGTTAGCATAAAGACGGGGATCATCAACAGCTAGCTTGGATCTCTCGAAAGTGAAAAAGCCACAGTTTAATCCTTGAGATTGTTATATTTGTTTATTCCATACTAAATAAAAAGCCCCCCCACCCCACTTGTCTTTATGCTAAACTAAGCTAATTATCTTCTAGCTCTAGCTTGGTGTACAGATATATCTTTCAGCAAGAAAGCAAAATAGGCTTTTTACCCAAATTGCCCACATTGAGACAAAACTGAGTCATCTATGGATGATTTCATTAAAATCAATGAGGTTGAACCCCACAGTTCTGTACAGTTATAACAAGCTAACAGTGCAACATTGTACTAAAGTTGGCTGTTGTAAAATTAAATGAGTAGGTTTGGAAACAATTTGTATATAAAGGAGCATTTGCAAAATAGGTTTTATTGACTTTGTTGTGAAGAATTTGATCAAAAGATTCACACCACTGTCACGTCCTTTTAAATTTGAAGGTACACCCAGTGAACAGTTAGCTTAGCTTCAGCACAAAGGTTGCAAGAAGCTTTCCTTGCCAGCTAAAGCAAAGTTTAAAAATCTCTAAAGTTCACTGAGCATCTCTAAAAATCACGACTGTTAGAGAAAAAAAACAGGCAAGTTAGCTTCAAGTTTTGTATGCAAAGCTAACTGCCCCCTGTCTCTAGCTTGAGAGTTTGCTTCCATACTGTATGAGAGTTGTAGCAATTTTGTTACCTAACTCTTGGCAAGGACATAAAAGTGTCACAACATGTCAAACTACTTTTCTAAACATTAAGTCAAATTTGAGACGTACATACAGATGCAGCCGCCTAGAATTGCCGGCTGGTTTGTGACAGGCCTTTGCTCATCTGAATGGAATGAATGGATATTTCCATCTGGCAGCTGTCTGGGGTGGCAAATCTGAGTGGATGATCATTGAGGTTGTCCAGGAATTAAAATTAGGGGTTATGTCCAAAATGATAAACTAGTAAAACATCCAACAGTCATAAGTTTTTCCAGTGGAAAGGTAAATAAGAAAACCCTCTTTTAAAAATAGTAATTCAACTACAGTATTTTTTTTTTCAGTTAGATTTATTCATAAATGGTTTGATTTCTTCATGTTCGTTATTATTTTTTATATATCATATAATTACAAGAGTGACAATGGAACAACCACTGGAGAAGTGAGAGATGAAAGTAATATCACGGTATTATCTAAAGTGCACTACGGTACATGGTGAAAAATGAAAAGCTTCCGTGAACAAAAGCAGATAAGAATTGACTGCGCTGCTCTGACTGACTGAACTGAGAAATGTTTCCCCCCAGAGAAGCTAAGAGGAAAAGAGTCGGGTCCATGTGGACATCAGAGTCTGGGCCGGCATGTGGAGACAGACTGTGGCCTCTTCGTTCTTTCTGTGTTCCTGAACTGACAGTTTCTGCTGCCCCGCCAGTGAACTCTTGCATCTGGCACATTTCTCTACTTACATACTCTGACTAGACTGTAATATAACATAACAGAGACTGAAGGGGGATGTTCTTTCTTGCTCTTCTCAGTGTGTCTCATTATTTCTTTCTCTCTATCGCTATTGCTGTCTACATGCTATTGTATAATAGAGGGAGCAGGTGATGTCAGGAGTACAATCACTAATTGCACAACGTTCCCTTCTCTACTGATCTTGTTGCATGCCCAGTTGGGAAATTGTACAGGAGTCATTAGCAATTCAGCTTGCTGTTTGCATCTGGTTATGTGTGGAATGTATAACTTTTTACTTCTTAATATTTACATCTTAAAGATTGCTCTTGCTGTGCAACAGAGGAAAGAAAACTACTGCTGTTCTATAAAGTATATCTCAAAGTTGTCGGCTTATTTATTTGACTTTGTAGCTATTTAATGAGGTCTGGCAATCGCGGCTTTCCGCAGCTTCAGTTCTGAGTCAAATATCTCAGCAAGTATTGGATGGATTGTTATGAAACTATGTACAGATATTCCTGTTGGTCAGAGGATAATTCGTAATGACTTTGGTGATCCCCTGACTTTTCCTCTATGGCCATAATTAGGTTATTTTTGGGTTTGGCTGATGTATCTTGACAGCTATTGGATGGATTGCCATGATCTATCCATACCGAGAGGATGAATCAGGCAGACTTTGGCGATCCCCAGGCTGCCGCCAGCAGATTAACCCTTTCATTTGTCCAGGATGAAATTTTGTACATCCATGGTTAAGCTTCTTTTTTCAACTCTGTAGCTATTTTGATGAGCCATAAGGCATGTCTCAGTGGCACTTTTGGTTATCCACAACTTTAGATTTTCCGAATAAAATATTCATTCATTCAGTGAAGTATTCGATACATTGCTTTGAAATTGGGTACATACATTCATGGCGGTCAGATCATAATTCGGACTGACTCTGGTTATCCCCTCACTTTAACTTCAATGCTATGAGTAGGGTGACTGTGATTATCGGTCAAATGCCATGAAATTTGGTACAGACTTTCATTTCCTGTTAGGCGAGAAGTCAGGGGATCACTGACTTTTCGACTTGTGCAACCACCAGGTTGACATTTTTTGGTTTTCAGATTGAACAGATGGTTGCAGTTTTTAAGCACTGTAACACAGCAGAAAAGTAGTTTTGATCTTTGCAACCTTCTGCCTCCATGGTAAAAATCTCATTTCTTGTAAAGACGGTGAGTTTGGTCATTTTATGTTTGTATCATCATGAAGGGATACTAGCTGACGCATTGTCGTTTTTCTTTTTTCCTCAACAAAGGCAAAATGAGACACTACCGTCTTGTAAAAAAGTGGAAGGACAGAGGGTCACGATCCATTCTGAACTAAATTAACTCACGCAAGAAAAACATTATTTGCTTCAGTTCATGTATCATCATGCAACAGCTCGTGGTCTTGAATTTCAGCACTCTCAGCACTCTCATCTTCGTCTATCGAGCTGCGGTTTCTATCACTGCTTATCGTGTCCACTTCATTTGTTTCTAGTTCTATTTTTCGCTTAACCTGCTATCACTGCTACCTGAGACACTGTCTGTAGAACCACTTCCTTTACTCTGGAAGATGTTTCCAGGAAAAAGCCTACCTGAAATATGAAGGCGCTGCATATGTTCAGTTTATTTATTCTTGCAGATTAAGCACAGGGTTGTTGTTATTTTTCTGGATGATCCCCTGTGTATGACTCATTTTACAGTGTGCTGTTTGCTGTTTAGGGTATGTTTTAATTCAAGGTTCTTTACTATAGCGTCACTACATTTCTAGCTTGGGTCATGCCATTTTGAAATCTTATGACACCACACTGTAATTATGAACAATATGTTTTGCTTTCATGAAGTATTTCTGGGGCAGATCCTCCTTGTATGAAGCAACATTGGCCTATTTAGTGTCTATGCAGTGCGTGGTCGGGCCCGCAGGGTCCTCTCCTCTGGCTGGTCGGCGGAACTTAACAACCAGGGAACAGGACAGCAAGAGGAGAGAGTGGTTGATAATGAAAAGACCTTCACCAGATATTCTTACTGCTCTTTTGTGGGTCCCTGGTGTACTGGTCACAAACATGTGAGACAACATTCATCCATGTGGCACATATAACATGTCCCTAAAAGGTTTTAAATTCTGAGGAACCAGATGCACATGTTTCTCCTCCCACAAACGGTTCTTCTATTAAACTCTCTTTTTTTATATCAATGTTTTTCTGTTTCTTATCAAACTGCGTACTGGAAATACATCTCCAATTCCAGTTTCGGAATTATCCCAGAATCACATGCCTTTTGATTTTGAGCTGAAACTCCCGGGTTGTTCTGAACGCTTGGACACAGCTGCAATCATAAAAAATGCATTCGCTGTATGTTCGTCCCAAGCGGCTCCTACCATGGCTGAGTGGTGATGGCAACTTAGGAGTGGATGCACTTCATCTAATGCCCACTAAATGATGGCTCCGAGAAAACTCAGATGTTGACACTAATAGATCCTTTGCACAGACTTCAGTAAAATTGTACTCTTAATTCATTTGTCTCTAAGTATTTAAGGTCTAAAATTGATTCAGACTTTAATATGCCTGAATGCATTTTTATTTATTTATTTGTAAAAAATGAGAAACATATTTTGCCTGACCCAAAATCGAAGTTTAGTGTCTCCCTTGAATCCACACTTAGGAAAATAAACCATGAATTGCCCTAACATCTACGTTCATGAACTATTCATAAAGAAGCTACCAGCAATCACATGACTGACTACTTTTCCGCTGTTAAAAACATTGTCTCTTTAAGTCTCTTTGCAAAGCAACATTTAATACTGAGAATGCGTCATTTGGAGGCTGTCTCTTCGTTTCAGCATCATGCATGTGATCAAGAGTGAAGCAAACACGGAAGTCACACTTAACTTTACCTCAGTCAGAGAGCCTGAACATGTTTTCAAGTCCAGGCTCATAAGAAGAGAGAAAGAGAGGCCTTGGCATAGTTTCTGAGCCCAACAGGGTAGCGTAGCATAAAATAGTAGTTACAGGATATAACTCCAGTTGTATGGGTATGTCTGTAGCCTCTGAAAGTCATTCTCTCTTCTGTTTCATGAAATTAACATACATGTAATCTTATGTTTTTTTGCTCTGCAAATTGGGGTCCCAATAAATAATAATAATAACAATAATGAAAATCTTCTGCATCCACCATCTCAGTCAACTATCCATCGAACCAGCTAAAGCAAAGTCACTTCAGAAGTGTTTGAGCACATGGCCAGAGACTATGCATCCTTGATTCAGAGCTTTGAAAAATCAATAACGATCCAGTCATCTCCAGTGATTTTAAATGCTGAAGCGAGGCCTGAGAACCGCATCGATTCACCCTCCTTCCAACATCTGTTGGTGTGGCAAAGGGGGACGCTGGAGATGAAACGGAGCTAAAAGCACAGGTGCACACAAGCCAATGCAAGTTAGGGGATCCCCAAAGTCATGAGGGTTCATCCTCTGTGGACCATGAGTGTATGTACAATGTTTTGTGTCATTCCATCAAGTAAATATTTCACTGTATGAGGGAAAATGTTTACCTGCTGGTGGCGCTACATTAAATAATGATCACCAAAGTCAGAAGTCCTCCTCAGGGTCCTAAGATTAACTTTGAAATTCTGTAGAAATCCATTCAGTAGATGTTGAGATATTTGGGTTTAAATCAAAAAGTTGAACTGATCGATCGACAGTCCAAAGCTGATATCCCCACGGCTACAGAGCTGGCTGAAACAGGAATTGGTTAAAAAGTAAATAAAATATTTCCTTTGGCTGGATAACTTTGAGAGAGATGTGTATCTACACAGATATAATGCCCCATGAAATTAATAAACCCTTGTTTGTTTGTATTTTCACCAGTGGATGAACATTTCTGAAAGGAAAATGGGGGAGAAAAGAACACACAAATTTATACAAAATGTTGTCTTCGCACACACACACACACACAAGTCACAGGCGGCCACACACATTTTCATACATATACTCTAGAGGGACATTAACTGCAGATTAGAGAAAGCACAGGCACAGACAGAAAGCTGCTTCATTACTGGTGGCATTTAGCAGGAGGACCCCTGCACCTTATCCAAGACAAATGCCAGTGTGCAGCACACAGTACCACCTATTATATACTGACATCTGTGGAAAGGTTAATACAGTCCTTAAGTGGAGGAGATACCTGGCTGCTCCGGATGGCTTTGGTTTTCTCCACTTTCTATTGGTCCATGTGGTGTAAAAGGTGTAAAGCGGGGCACGTGCAGGCCCAGTTTTGTTTATGCTTGTTTGTGTATCTGCGTGTCAATATTGTGTGACACCATCTGCTGTATGTGTGTGTGTGTGCAGGTGGGAGTTTTTCTTTCTGTTCCACGTATAAAAATACAAAAGACTGAAAAGAAAAGTCCTAATTTTGTAGGCAAGATTGAAAAAAGGAAGACACCTCAAAGGAATCAAGAGCAGAAAAATAGATGACAAGCAATAGCGGAGCCTAATTGGATAACAGATTCTAAGCCCAGCAAGGAAGACTGTGGTGTCAAAGAGTGGGAAGTTAAGAAAATGAAATAGTAATGAAGCCCAAAAGAAATGGATGCACACTAAAGTACAAATGTGTGAGTGTAATGAGAGAAAAAGAGAAGGTGTGGAGAGAAAAAGCTATTGGATTTTACAACAGCAGAAAATACTGGACTGACCCGGCGCGCTTTTATTCGTCAATCAATTAATCTGAGATCCAGACCTGGGAGTATGTGATTAAAGTTCCCTTTATCAATGCACTTTAATCATGTATTGACATATGTCACATTGCTGCCCATTTCTCCAAGTCAGTCCAACAATTCAGCCATGTGTAAAAAAAAAAAAAAAGAAAAAAAGAAAAGAGAAAAGCACTCTGGCTTTGTTGAGCTTTTTCATTCAGGTTTTTCTAGGTGCTGCTTGTTGACACTTTGAAAAGGAACAGATTTATTATTAATAATATAAGTTACACTTGTGTGTTTCCTGCTATGAAAAGTCAAAATATCCACTGTGAGGATAATATTGGCCTGGCTGCTTTCGAGGGCTTTGCTTAAATGATTGTTCACATGGCACATTTGAATAGGACTACTTGTCAAGTTCAGACTTAAAGGTATCCTTTGGAGTTTTTGACCACTAGTAGTGCCACGGAGCAGTGTTTTTACACTTTTTTCCCTTTCCCTTAACTGACAAACCATATGCTGACTCTAAAGAGTTCATTTTACATGTTTTGTGATATCCATGTCCACCGTAGGTTCTCCTGCACACTTGGAACAGGAGACGAGGGGTATTCATTTGTTTGCAGTCTGCAATTTTACCACTAGATGCCACTAAATCCTACATACTGGACCTGAAATTATGAATGTCAGACATTTACTTGAAATGTAATAGTTTTACTTTGTGGTATTGCTAAGAATCTCGCTGTTTTCCCACTACTCGTTTATACAGTATGTGGCCTGGTGTCATTTGAATCTCCAATAAAATCCAAGTTGTAAGATCACCAACATGTGAGATATTTCTTGTGGTTTCATCGCAGCCATTTCCCAAGCTAATGAAGTTATCAGGGACCAATTTCCCACAGCAGTAAATGTCAAATGCTAATTTTTCAAACAAACTTTAAGAAGTCAAACTCCTGCACTGTGGGTATGGGGCAGTGGGATTATGCTGCTCAAGCTGTTGAGAGAAAATCTGACATACATTTTAATGTCTTCCTTGGCTACAGTGTGTGGGCTTATCTAGATTTTTGTAAAAACACAATTTCAACAGTGTAGGAGGAGGCTGATGTGGGACCACACGGGCCAGGTTTCTATGTTTAATGATGGCTTCATATATTTTCCTGGAATTTCCACCAGATGCAGTACAGTACATGCTTGAATCTGAGGGGACTATTCCTTATGAAAAATGATATCACGCTCCTCTTCAGCCACCCTCCTCGCTTCTTTCGCTCCTCTGGCTCAGTGTCACTTGGAATCAACTCTAGCAGCACAACACGACATCCCCAGGGATATTTAAAAAAAAGAAGAAGAAGAAGAAGAAGAAAAACCTGTAGAAACAGGACCATGCCTGTTGTTTCTTTTGCTTTTAAAACAGGAAACAGTGTCAGTGGCTTTTAGCGTGCAGGGAGGACAGCGAATCAAAGAAAACATGGCTGTAGGTAAAAGATTAAATTAGGTATTTTTTTCAGTCTACTGCCTCGGGGTAAGGTACCCTCTGGAGATAGTTTAAAAAATATCACTACTTTTGTTTTTTGAAATTTCAGCCGTGGCCTCAGTTAGCACAGCTTTGAAGGGCTGTGTGTTCAAGGAGAGTAGTTAATATGTATGGACTGAGAGAGGAAAAGAGAATTCTTAATACAGTGAAATTTTAGCATCTTTGCGCACAAATGCAGCCAGAAAGAATAAAACAATGTGTGCCTGTGTCTATATAAGTGTGTGTGTGTGTGCATGTGACTTTAATTTACCCGCTCAGATTATTTTAGGGCTTAAGGTTATGCATAATTAACAGTGTGGCTGTTTTGATAGGTAAGGCTGTTACCGGTGTCATTCAGGTGTCATATTATATATATAAAAATATATGTATATATAAATCTAGACTGAGTACAGTAGTTTTCGTAGCTATAGAGACCAGAAAGGCTGAGTCTGAGGCTGAAAACATGTTTATTTCTGCTGTGAAGTTGGAGATTGTGGTAAGGGGACTTATAGAGCACTGGGAGCGTCGCCATCTACAGAAATTCCATGACAAATCAATACCTCAGTTCTTGAGACATTTTACAAAGACCTGGTCACCCGGTGTCCTGGTTTGCCCTGGATTTTCCCGGTTTCAATCTGGGTGTCACTGAATTATCCCACTGTTCAACAGTCTAACAAATTGCCCTAGTTTTTCGCCATAATTATAATAATTAATAAAAATAATAATTAGAATACTACACTTGTTTTCAGCGCTTACATAGAAATGCATCATGTTCTCTACCGCTCATTCCTACTTTAACCAACACTGATTTGTCTGGATGTGTCCTTGTGTGTGGTTATTTCTAAAGTGTTCCAGCAGACTCCCTCCTACGTAAAGTCTGGTAAATCCCCTTTAATGTGCATCACTCAGTAGTGTTCTGCAAGCCGAATTGTCTTTCAAAGGGACAACGAAGGCATGCCGTTGTTTTTCATGAGTGGCTGAAGTAAGGGAAAAGGACTACTTCACTTAAAATGCATAATTTTATAATTATTACTAGGCCTTGCAATATTTGCATGGAAAACTGTTTATCTTGCATAAACAAGTCCTCTGTGGCAGCATCCTGGAGTTTCCTAGAGGGGCTGATTAATGATGGATGGAGTCGTGTCTAACTTGTTTGTGTCAATGGGTCGGGAGATGTTAAAGTTTCATGATTCTGCCGTGGCGTTTGAACTGGGAGTCTGATTCAGCATCCATTCAAAGAGATGCACGCCGAAAATGGATGTTGCAGCACGCCTACGCACAAAAACATGTACACGGGTGGACAGACACAAAAGCAGACATACACACAGTCTTTGTAATGCTCCACACACGGGCACGCACCCTCCCTCGTTTTTCTCTAAATGATTTATCTGCTCTGATTTGGGAGAAATGATTCCCTGTAATGAAACAGACAGAGAAGATGATTTTTTTATTCATCTCGGGACAAAGCAGGCCATGGCCCTTCTCTTCATGGTAGACAGCTCGTATAAACACCGCCAATGAGTTTGGAGTTTTCCCATTACCCCCTCACACCCTCATCATCCCCGCTCTGGATTCAGCACGCTCGGACAGACAGTCCATCTAATGATGGCCTGCAAATTCATAGCACAGCGCCTCGGAGAACCTCGCAGAGAATCTTTCTGTCACCATCCTCTCCTTAATCAATTTACAGGTCGTGAGCTGCGGGCTTAGCTAGATGATTATTGTTATGGCGAGGCGGGCGTGCTCGTCGCTCGCTTGTCTAACCTCGCTAACACCTCCAGAGCAGGCGGCCAGATTGAACGATAAAGTCGTCTCTGCAAACCCATCCTGATTTAGGGCCCCTCGTAAAATTGATACTTATTTTTCTCTTCTCCGGTGTTCACTGAAGTGCGATATCATAAACTGCTCCTCCTCCTCTCTCTCTCTCTTTCGTTTTTTTTTCTGTTTTCTCGTTTGGAGATTTAAGGCTGTGGGTCGCAGGGGTCACTGAGCAGAGCTCTCTCAATGTCAGTGATCATCAGGCGACCGCTTCTGAAGTCTGAAATTCTTTTTTCGGCTAAGGTGGGAGAGATGAGCGATCCACGAGTCCCTGCCAGCGCTGAAAAACAGAAAACTGAAGGATGTATGGGGTGGGTTCTTTGAGTGCTTTGAGCAATTCTCATTTTCATGAGACTTAAGTGGATATTCAGCACCTTGTGACCCCCACCTTCCAATCTCGCTTTCTTTTCCCTGTCTCTTAGTCACTCAGCGGCTCACACACATAGGCGCACCGACACACAGAAGACAGGCTTTGTGCTCGGCTGTTATTATCTCCCTGTTAGTAAGCTGGTTATATGAGCTGCAACGCCGGAGTGGGTCAAAAGCTGTCATACGTCTTTGCTGTGATTGACAGACAAAAACACACACGCAGGACTGTAGAATATTATTGCATTGTGACTGAACAAGAAAGCACAATGTGAAAAGTGCGGTGTACTATATGTATAGTTAGATTTTTTTTCCCCAGTTCTAAAGACTAGCAAATATAGAAAACCAAAAGCCTGTTACATAAACTGTATTAGATGATTCTTCCGGATTATTCCCTGCACTAGTGTCCACACTCCCATTGGGCTGTGTGTTTCAGTGTTATGCTTAGGACATGTGCATGTGTAATGCGGCGGAAGGGACATGACCTGTGCTTGTACACTTGAGATAAGGAGGGTTTAGAAGAGGCCAGGGACATTTGAATCTATTTTTCATCTAATGTGGCCAATTTTAATGGCTTGGATGAGTCCTGCAGCAAACTTTCTATATGTGGAGCGAGCACTCCACATATTCTCTAACTCCATGGATGTATCGGGCTCGTTGGATATGAACTGCGCCTCGCCAGACGAGATAAAGCGGCAGCAGCAGGACGAGGTTACAAAAAGCAGGTTTAACCATCATTGCACATATGTGCAAATAATGCGCATATGTCCATCTTGGCTGTGGCACTGGTGTTGACAGCTTGCCACCAGAAAAATGTGCATTGGTTCTTACGGCTGTTGAAGGAAGGATCTTGGAGAATCCTTGTGGTATATTTCTTTGTCAGTGCACTATCAAGTGAAAATCGTGCTCAGTTCATCAGCGAATGTCGTCTATGACTTGACAACGTTGAATTTTGTACAGTGTCTTTGACCCCTGATGGACCATTGTGCCTTTAGTCCTGTTTCCTCGCAAGTTGTCCATGTGATTTTAAATGTGTGGCAAACATACTGGGCTTTCGAAAGACAAAGATCAAGAGACAGAAGTCCAAGGCACAACGCGATTTCTGATGCTCTCACCGCTACCTTCATTGCAAGGGTACCGGAGACATAGAACACAGTGTCATTGTCATGTTGTGCCAAAAGGGGCCATAAGACTTGGGGAACAAGCTAAAGATGGTACTTATAAAGGTAAAGGTGTGACAGTTTTCAGCAACCATGTGGCAAAGGCTCCTGAGTACTGCAACAAGGGACGGAGGGATGATGGATGGATTTCTGAGAACCATTATTGCCAACAATCATGTTTTCAACAGCAGGAACCTGCTGAGCAATAGACACAAAGCACAGATGAAGACCAAAGCAGAAAAGTTTCTTCTGCATCTTAAGGATGAAAAAGGCATGCCCATATTCTGGCAATCATGCATCACTGGCCATTTCCCCAAGTGTATGTACCATTTTCCATGACCTGGTGGAAAAGTCAGATACCTACTACTGATATCTCCTGCATACAAGCTCAGTCAAGATCACCTAGAGTTTTTCTCAGTCAGTGAACAAAAGGGATTCTACAACCATCCTACAAAACACAGTTCGCAGCTACACAAACACTGGAGGAGGCAATTGTCTACTCGGGGGCAACACCCGCGTCAGCAAACATGACTCATAGAATTGACTCCAGACTTGTTGAACAAGCACAGTTTGATCATGATTACCCTCTCTGTGCAAGTGCTGAAGCTCTCTCTGAATATGAAGAGGCTACCTTCCGTGACATGGCTAGCTTTGTGCTGAAGGAAAAACACAACTGTGTCTCTTGTACTCGTGCACTAACTTCTGACTCCACCATCCATTCCTTCCTATCTCTGAAGAATCACGGAGGTTTGCAGAAACTATCGGTGGAGTTTATTGAGACATAGTGTTATTTTCAAAGGATTTGAGAACAACTTGCAACTCTGGCAAGCTTGGACAGGGACATGGCTTGGCATCAGCTGTTATGAATTAAGTGATAAGCTCTGACATGTTTGAAACCTCTGTTGAAGACAACCATTTAGACTACTTGATGAGAATGGCTCATATACACAACTGACATATGCATAAATTAGAATTGCTGTGTTGTTTGAAGGGGTTTGTTTATGATAGCACTCGGTTTGCTCTGCCCTCTTTCCTTCTCTGTTTGTTCTTTCTGAGTATATTTATGTTTTTTATGCTGTTTGTACAGCAGATGTGATCCAACACTGCTCTTTCTGTGGCTGAATTGTATATGTATAGTTATATATTTATTTCTGTGTGTTTTGTTTGAGCAATCCTTTGTCCTCGGTGTTGTAACAACCCATACAGTACGTGGCTTCATTCCAAAAATATTCCTATTAGCAGCCATTGTATGTGACTCAACTCTGATCTGTATAAAATCAGAAAAATGCAACATTCATAGTAAACCTGTAGTTTCTCTTGGCTGTGAAATGAAGCCAGTGTGGAAGTGCCAAAAATTGCAGGTTCCCGAACGGCCACTTGAGGCTGGTTACCAAACCAACAATGGTGGTCTATTGGGAAAACACCTTTTGGCTGACAGAGAATTTTTTGTTGCAATACCACGAGTGGCTAATTGTAAAAATAGGCTGAATGCTGTCACTGTATCCATCTCATATAATACATCCATGCATGTCTAATTATGCTTTCTTTAAAAAAAGTTTGTGTTGCATTAAATTGTTTTGGCTAATGTTGAGGGCAAGGTTTTAGTCATGGTTTTGCTCGATGTATTGTAAAAGCATCACCTCATGCAACACTTCATGTCCATATCAGAGAAAAATTCAATCCAAGTAAGTGCCAATTTCACAGATCAGGATGAACTGTTTGGTACATCAGCTGCTCCACTGCCTGGTGAAATTTTGTACAAGGCCTTATTTGCATATGACTCGCATTGCCAGTAAAGTCCAAGCAAGATACAAGAAAAAACTAAAAAGAAAATAATCTTGCTTTGACTGTGTGTGGGCACTGGATGTGGGCAGTGAGATGTGGAAATGTTTAGTCTTGGAGAGAAGGCCCCGAGGTTTGAGTTACAACTCACTTTACATAATTAATTTAAGTTTTCCAAATTCATCTGGAGATTTTCTTCATTTTTGTGTTTTGTTCAGTCGAATTAAACCTGCTTTTCCAACTCCCCAAACCTCATAGACAAGAATTTAGATTAAAGGAATCATTCAATATATTTGGAAAATATTTATTTTCCAGAAGATTTGGTTACAATGAGCTTTAGATTAGCATCTTCTCATCATATAATATACCATACCATACATTTTAGGTATAAAATTAAGCTTAATTTTACAAATATGCAACATTTATTGAGGTTTTGGTGGATCATTTCTCACAAAATAAAGCCTTGTGAGTGACACACTTATCAAATAAGAAGTATGAAGGGTTCGCGTTGGTGTCTCAGTCAGATGTCTCGTATCACTTGTCAATCATCTATTGAACAGGCTACTTAAAATGATGCAAGAAAACGTCCATTGAGACTTCTCAGAAGTAAGTGAGTGAAGGCAAAGCCTTTGTGAGGTTTGAAGAGTTGTGTCAATAGAAACGTCGCAGTCACTGTTACAGAAGTGACGCTCGATTTGTACGATCCACGATGTTTGCTGTAGGGTTGACAACTGTCGATGCAAAAATGTCAGTTTTGAATCTTGAGCGTTGGCACTTATTCAGGGGACTTGTGGAAAAACTGCGTGTGCAATGAGAATACACACATGTTCTGTTTTTTACATTTTTTTCCCCTTCCTCTTTGTGTCTTTCCTCTTCATGATTCCCCTCATCCCTGTGTGTTCATCTCAATATTTAATTGCCAAGCTTTTCCATAATTCAGTCAGTGCACACCCAAGGTGTTTGTATCCTTGTATTTCTATCTTTGGGAGGGCCGAATGATGTTCTTCATTTGACCTCGTTATACTGACTTTGACTTTAGCTCTAGTGATTTTAGCTCTGTTTCTATTTACGTTATATTTGTATTGGTATTAAATCTTTTGCTCCTTCTTTTCTTCTTTCTTTTTTTATTCCTCTTGTGCTGTGCTCCAGTTGTCTTCCTCCCTCTGTCTGTATCTCATCTGTTTGGGGCTGGGTATTTCAAAGTGCTTGTTGAAGTGAGAAGAAAGGCAGATTTTGCCCACTACAAAGCAGCAAGAGCCCTGCTCCTGTATTAAATCTTGTGGGCTTACTGAGCAGCTTTGTGTTTTGACAGGTAGGAGGAGCTGAGTATTTGCTGAGGCGCTTGGCCTGGGCAGGTTGGTAGATAGGAGAGACATGGGGAACAGTTTGTTTTGTTTTGACATCAGTTTCATGCAGGGATCTTTTAGCCCCAGTCTTTTTTTTTTTTAAAGTGAATATAGAAAATCTGACTCTTCATTGAACTTTTTCCACAAGTAAATGTTACAAGAGGGGAATACTGGCACTTTAAAAAAAAAGTTGAATAATGTCTTGTCTATTATTGAGATTATGAACAGAAGAAAATCGGTCTTGAGGCCTTGTTAAAGGAAGTTTGACACGTTGGGAAATATACTTGCTTTCCTCGCTGAGAATTAGATGTGAAGATCAATAACACTCTCATATCTGTCCTTTCAATATTACAATGGTGCCAGGAGACAGTTGGCATCTAAAGACAGAAAACAGTTGGAGCCAGCTATCAACTTTATGTCCATCCATCATACATCCATCCAAATGTTTTGCAAATTTCAGCAAAAGAAAATGCTTTTTTTCCCCCACCTACTACAGTTATATAAATATTAGGAGCTGGTTCATAAGATGTTCAGTAGGTGGCACCAATTGTCCAAGCAGAGAACCAGAAGGAAAAGGTGCAACAAGATAACGTAAATAGAAAAAAAAAGTTTTTATGCTCTGATGTTAAATCGATTGATCCTGGATGTATTGTAGAGCCACACGAGCGATGTGTTATATCGGGTTTTAATAATTAAGGGCAGCATAGACAATCAAAATTAGTGGCAAACACACAAACACAGGAAGTGACATTACATACACAAGGAGAGCAAAGTACTACAAAATAAAACAGGAAACGTGAAACCCAAAACCAGAACGTGACCGAGAGTAGAAACAGATGATCAGTCATGTGAGTTAAAAGTTAAAAGTCAGGATGGATTTGAAAAAAAATGTCAAAACCACCACATGCAATTGAGAAATTGGATAAATGTTTTCGATTTTGTCCATTTCCACACGATAATGAAAAATGTGCATTACGATGCTAATTGGTGAGCTATAATGGCCTTTTCAGACATGCCCCACATTGGAAACAATGCATTTCAGAGCTCAATGGTGCAGCTGTAGCATTTTGTCTGAAAGTGCCTTAGAGGTGTTGGCATGCTAGCAGTCTTCATGCTAGGATAAGCTCACGTTGTAGCTTTATATTAAACATACAAACACAATCAACTCACCTAACTCTCAAGAAGAAAGCAAGTAAGAGCGTTCCCAAAACATCAAATCATTCCTTTAAACCGATTTAGGTACCCCGGATGCTAATTTGGCAGATTACATGACTTTTCAGATAAATATATTGGGTTAGGATCTAAGATATAAACCTGGGCAAATCGAATCAAATGTTTTATTTGGGCGTGTGTCTGAATGAGCCACAAATATTATGCTGTTAACTGCAAATGAAAGGGGAAAGGGGTCTCTAAAGACCCGCCAGTGTTTTCCATTTTTGCAGACTCACAGCACAGCACGTACCAATTTGAATAACAATCTAGCTCAGCTCATAAACACACGCATCCACCAAAAAACTTCCACGTATTTGCTCACAAGCCAGGTCTCCGCGGCAGAGTAATATTCAGATGATATGCAGTGTAATACTGACCCCGACAAGCTGCGGGGGTGACACGTTGGCAGAGAAAGAGTAAATCGATACAGAGGCGATGAAAACCGTAGGTAAGAATAAAACCTGCTGTACTGTCACTCATGGAATGCTTATAAATTAGGTCGGGAGCACAACGTACGCAGGCCGTAACTACAGAAAGCAAAACATGCCGCATTCTAAAATACATAGGAAATGGATCCACAAATAGTAGTACGGAATAATCTTCAGATGCAATCCAACACATCGCATTGAGAGCTCCTTCAGCTCAAGTGGTGTGAGATGCCTCCAGTCTGCGCGGATAGAAAAAAAAAAAAAAAAACCTTTGGTGCGACGCTCGCAGTGGGCTGATTGAGATCCCCGCACACCGAATGTAAATGAACGCTCTCGACATGTTGAGAGTGCCAAGCAATTACAAACAACATTAAAAATGTAATGAACCATATATGCTTCTGGGCCAAAAGAGAGCGAGAGACCGGTGTGAAGGATAGAGAGAGAGAGAGAGAGAGAGAGAGAGAGAGAGAGAGAGAGAGAGAGAGAGAAGGATGTGTAGAAATACACAGAAGATGAGAGGATTTGATAGAAGCATGAGAGGGGGTACCGATGCTGGGAGAAAAAAAAAAAACAGAATCAAAGAGGTGCAGAGGGGAGCGAGAGGAAAAAGAAAGACACAAATCTTTCTCGCTGGAGAGATTTTGAGTGAGTCCGTGCTGCTTTGTCAGGTGGATGTTTGTAGTCTACATGCAATGTGAGCGCAATAAGAAAAGGCCTGCAGACACTGAGGAAAATTGGATTTTTATGGCAGCTCATCAAATATAATTAAAAGTTTGGGATATACACAGTAAGAGTTTAGACAGGAGAGGTGGCTTTGTGCATACCTTTGTCTGTAATAAAACAGAGACACCTCAAGGCGGGACCCTGCGTTGTGACTGTTTTTCGAACAAGATTTGTATGCGATGACTGATCTGAGCAAGCTGGATCGAGTCTGTTCCAGTCTGGGTCAGCTGACCTACATTAATCGTTCTTATTAAGACTGTTTTACCGCTCCGCTTAAAGGTTTATTACTGACCTTGGAAAAAGCAGTTTGACTAAAAATTGAACAAAGTCACTTGCAGCCAGGAGTTAAGCCCACCCTTATCGTGCAGAGCCGGGCGGCCCTCTATGTTGAACCCCGTCTCCCACCTTGCATCAGAGCAAAACGGATCAGATTGAATTCGCTGCTGGCTCGCTGTTGTTGGGATCAAGGGGGACAAGAGTGCAAACTTTTCTGCAGCTGTATTTCTATGCAGAAGATAAATAAAATAAGTTTTTTGGCTGTTCAAAACTGATTGTAATGTAACTAATGAGGTAAACTACCTCATTATATAGTCACTGACAATGTAATTAGAAGGCAGATCTCAGGATGTGTGAAGTGACAGCCCAAGAGTCACGCGTCACTCACCATATTTGGACCAGAGTCAGTTCTGGCTCCAAAAACCAAGACGGCAACATCCACAATGCCAAACTTGAGGCGCTGATGTGGTTATCCACAAACCAAGGGGTGACATCATGGTTCACACTTTTTACACAGATCGATGGGCTGTGATTGAGAGCCAAAGCGTGCTGTGGTCAACGATCAGTGAGTGGGTTGGGCTGAATCAACAGAAAAAGCGTGGTCCAAAGATGTTGTGATGTTGGACTGAGGGCAGGGTAGACGTGGCGTTACAGTAACGTATGGGCAGAAGCTAATAATTTAGCATGCTAATTCCATTTGATGTCTCTGCAGTACAGCACGTGGGCGTCTTTGACACGCATCTGTTACCTGCTGACACGCTGTTGATAATGTTAGTTCATTTTTTTTTTTCTTTTGGTTTGACTCTTACCCAGTGTTGCCTCTTTAAAAGCATCTGTCATACTGAAGGAATTAGTCTGATGTTATGATGTACTGTATATTAAAAGTGGTAATTACTTACACACTTGTGGAGTGAATTAATCATTTTATCTTCGTTCCACATCAACTTAGAAAAATACCACTTTTCATTATTGAAGTGCTTCATACTTAAGAAGCAACAATTAGCGGGTCAACGTGAATTCACAGCTTCTACGTTTAATTATCAGTCAAACAAATGAGCAATTGACGGCAACCTTGTCAACCTCTGAAACTGTAATACCTCATAATAATCATTTATTCAGCTAGCTTTGGTAGCAGCAGCTAATGCCTCTAACATTTTCAACTTACTCATTCATTCTGAAGGATCTTCCGTGTTTCAGAAAAGGAAAATAACTCACTTAAAGATTCAGCATATCCAAACATTCCGTGGCAAAGACGGGTCATGGTAGCCTTTTATCATGAGCCCAGCATCACACAGATCTGCAAGAACAGCAGAATGGTCTGGTGTCACAAAATAAGGAAACGCTCGGATGAGAGATAGCAAGAGAGGAAAACGATGGAAGAAAGAAATAGACTTCGCAGACAGAAACATCACAGGGAAAGAGATACAACACAACAGAGGAAGAGAGCATGTGTCAAGGATCTAGAAGGAGAGAGAAAAGATATTTTTCCCCGTCGAATGACACTCAGATCTAATTCAGTCATTTGTCAGCCACACAGGCAGTATGGCTGGCTAATGGACTGGGAAGGCATGAGAGACACAAGCTCAGGGAATCCCTCCGTTATCTGCAGCAGACATTATCAGACCTACTTACTGAGAGAGCTGGCTGACAACAGAGCTGACACCAGGAACGGCACTCCAGCCAGAACTGATGGGGAACATGGCCAATAATTTGATGGTTAGAGGGAATAAAAGATTACTGTAATCTCATAACACTACGTCTGATCTGATTACCAAAAATTGCATTGCCTTCGAACATGGCGCTTAACCCAACTACTGCTTCAGTACAACTGCTTAGAGTTACCAACTGAAGCCTGTGGTTGCACCGTGCAGCTTTCATATTTGTGTGTGTGAAACTCAAGGGGGTGAAGATGAACCCGTTTGTATTGGAAAAACAATTAAAGAGTCAGAGATGTGGCCACACTGAGATAGAACCACAGATCTGATCCAAAAAACAAGAGGAATAGGACAATATTTGGGATGTAAATTTATACATTTATGTATCCATTTATTGTATCTCAGATTAGTATTCAGTTGCAGTTTTGTGGCTGTGAAATGTGGGAGGGCCAAAAACTGCAGTTCCTCAAACCGCCTCTAGAGGCTGGCTTCGGATGTAAACAGCAGCTCACAGTCCACAAGGTAGATAAGATGATACAAATAAAAATAAAATGGAAAAATTACAAAAAGAAAGATACATTAGAAAGAGGGAGTACTATTGGTACTACAACTTCCATCAGGGTGGTTACAGCTATTCTCAGAAGTGAAGATGAATCCTGGAGATACTCAGATGAAGAACCTTTATAGTCTTACATCAGTATGTTTCATCTGCATGAAAACAGTTTGATCATAACGCGCACAAATAATATAGAACAAAGCGAACAATGTAATTGGCCCTCTCATGAAGTCCTCTACAGTACAAGGGCATATACGCCACACTACCCTATCACTAGTGGGCCTGTAATCAAAGAACATCTTCTCTTCTATTATTACTGTAATGCAGCATTGTATTGTGGGATAATACCGATGTAGGAAGGCCGAACAATATTGTTTTGAGGTTTAGAACTCAGACCTGTATGATAAATGTAATATTTCATTTCACAGATAAAGCGCAGGCATGAGTGTTTGGTAGATATGCTAAGAGGCTGCTATCACAGGGAAAAGGCAGTGGGGGATTCGCCGCACAGAAAAAGCTGACTGCTGCACTGGGTTTTTTCAGGCATGATAGTAGTTAAACTAGAATACATCAAGCCGTTTAATTCACTGCTGAATTCAATACTGTGGAAACCAGAGTTCTATCACTGCAGGCTGCTATTCAGCAATGGGAGCTCTGTCTTAACGCTCAACCAAATAGCCAACAGAGAATACAGAAGAAACCTGTGGGTTTATCATACATTTGACTCACGTGTTTTTCTCTCCCCTGTGCCACTTATGAAGGCATAAGAAGCTCTGAAGGATAACATGTTTGGTGAAATATATATAATGCATTACGATCAAAACAAACTCGGACTGAATGATGCTGATTGTTGCTCTGTTATTGACCTTGAGTGAATTATTCAATAAATTCTTCATTGGGTGCCACACCACATCCATTCATATTTGGTACAACATCAGGATGTCGGTGGCTGGAGACTACTCAGCAACCTATGAAAAGCTTCTTCTCAATTCAGTGTCCCAAATGCAGCTTCACCTACGGATGAACCCGCTTTTCTCTTACAAATGAGATGCCGTGCCTTCACAAACACAGAACTTAAAGCTATCTGCAGACTTGTGAAGTCCAGTCTTTTTCAAGTGTACTGCCAGGAAGTTACCCTCAACGAAGCCTGCATGCTAATCTGGGATTACTTGGTTTGGTAAAAGTTTGGAGCTTCTCTCCACGGAATGAAGATTCACTGTCAAACTGTTCAATTCTAATTATGAGTCTTCTAAGTGGTGACGAGGTTGATGTTTTAATTGTTGTTGATGATGATGATGGTGTCTTTATGTTTTATTTTATGCCCTCACTCAATAATGGAGGGAGTTTTCCTAAATAAAAGCACCAAATCTACACTGTAAAAATACAGTTTTGCATTCAAATCTTGGCTGTTTTATTTTTTCAACATGCAAATAAATAAATAAATAAAAACAATTGCAAAATTACAAGTAATTAAGAAAAATGCAGTAGAAAGTACAATATGTCTCACTGGAATGGAGTAGAAGTAGAAATGATATAATCTGTATTCTATAATGTTTTCATTGTGATTCAGCATATCGTTGCTGTCTGATGAAATCCTCATCAGGGTCACGAGGGGCTGGAGCTTATCCCAGATGACCCCAGGCGAGAGGCGAGGTACACCCCGGACAGGCTGCCAGTTCACCATTTAATAATTTGAAATGAATTTTCGTGGACTGTGAGCGACGCGAAGGTGGTTACCGGCATTGACTTTCCTGTTTATGTCCACCTCAGTTGGTAAACTATCAATAACAAGGCCGTCCTACATGTTTCCACAGAGGACATTGGCCTACTCAAAGCTGTTCCACTATTCAGCATAATCCAGGTTAATTGCATCTGGCACTGACGTGTATGCAAAAGCTAAACATCTTTTCACTGGTCAATAAGATTCTGTTGCTGACTGTCAATGGAAGAGAATACACACATTGCATATATAGAAAAAAACTCAAGTTTAATGTGCCAACTAGCATGTGACAAAAACTAACTCTGGAGCTCATGTCTGGCTTTCCTTATTTAGGCATTGTTGCGCAATGGATTGTGTGACAGTGATGGCTACAAAGGACGCACGCCGCGCGCCGTCCAAATTTCAGCAAAACAAGGCAGCATTTTCTGGCTGCATATGAAATAAAGCAGCCTTTTCAAGCCAGCGCGCTTTCTTAGGCCTAGAAATGAAAAATGTCTTCCTAGCAGAAAGTAATCCATGAATGACACGAAAGCAGTCAATGTGAGCCAAATGAAACCACAATAAAACAAACTTTGAAGCTGCTAAATTATGAGTTTATAGTTAAAGTCCTCACCTTTAAGAAAAAGAAGTTGTTTTTCATTGTGTGAAAAGATAAATGTCAGAAAATAAGCAGAGAAAATGTGCAGGAGTAATGTGAAGCGGTATTGACTGGCACAAACTTTAAAGGGATGCTTTATAATTTCAACTACAAGACTAGAAAGATGTTTCTCTCATTGTTCCGGCCTTGTGTGCAGTGACAGTGTAGATTTGTTCAATTTATTGTGTACAACTGCTCAGTTTCCTGCAATCTCATCCTCAAGTGTGCAATAATATAGTTTTTCACCGTCTCACCCCAAGTCTGTAATTATTTAAGTGCGTATTTCAGCTTCCATTCCAGTCTGTCCTTGTTCGTTTGAGGATTGTACCTTTTATACTGCAGTGTACCTGTGTCATTGAGGTTTCATTTGATAACAGTTGGGGCAATTCAAGGCTCACATGTGCACAATGTTCACTGTGCTGGAAGGAATGAAGGTCAGGATACAAAGAGAGACGAATTAAGTTACAATACAAGTGTTCTCTTTTCTGAACCACTACTCGTTTGCTTACTCGTACAAGAATGCTCTTCAATAAAAGAGTACGATTTTCAGTTCATTTCTGTAGGTTACTTGTCATTGTTTTTTAGATCCTAATAGAAAATATATAAATAAAACCAAGTGTTCTCAGTTGTCCTGGATTTGTACCGTTACACTGCAGCGGGAGGCAAAACATCTGTCCCCGTGGTTTCGCACCATGTCCACTGGGGACGCTGTGCGGCACATCTGGAGTGGCTGACCACTGCCAAGAAGCTTCAAAGAACCTGGCATCCTTTGATGCTTGATCACATTGTCTGTACCTGCCAAGGAACATCCTGTTTTTGGCATCAGGTAGGCCACACCAGAAAACGCCAAGAGGACGCTATTCACAGATGGGGACGTGTGAGAGGTGGATGCCGCCGTGCTCGTTAGTTGACATTATTAAATGTGTTCACATTTCTCATAGATGTTTGAGTCAAAATAAGGTGAAAACGTCCCTCTGCTTATAATGCTGTTTATTTAGCAAACCGTCCTGTGGAACAGTTTTGAAACTGGGTTAGTGAAATTTGTGAAGACTGACCTAGTTGCATTTGGAGTGCTTTCAGCTGAAGAATGCCTTTGTTTTAATTTCGCTTCACATCATCCCAGAATTATTTCATGGAAATATGTTTACTGACAGATGTGTGCGGTTCATGACATTTGTGACGTGAATGCAAACTTGTTAATAAAATGTAAATTCATGTAAACCCCAGAGGAATATGAGTCACTGTCTGTCTAACACATTTTCACAACAGGACTGTGGACCCTGCAGTCTCCCGTTAGCCTGGCCTGTAGCATTAATGCTACTTGACAATTTGGAAAATTCTTTTTAATAATGTTTACATTACTGATAGTACACTACTAGTTGGGAAGTAGTTTGTCCTTGAGTCCAAGTTGCATTATTTTAATAAAGCACCACTGACTGTTTTAATATTTACTTATTTGTTTTAATATTTTATGCTAGAAACTTTTGGCTATATTTGGTGTAAATAATGCAGAATGCTTTACCTTATAAATAAAGAACAAAATGACAGCAAAAATGAATATCAAGAAAATGCACTGTGGCCACAAGGGGTAACTACAGGATGTTGGCGCATCGACTTTTCCTACATTTCCCAAGATTCTCGTCACACAGTCCCTTTAAAGATGTCATCATTAGGTGACCTGACTGAAAACTCAGAGAGCATGGTTTGAATGAGATGAGTCATAAAAAGTATTTCATTTCAAGCGAGGGAGCTGTTTGACTGGACGTGAAATTCAACAGCTGATGTCTTCCACCAAGGTATAGTGTCTTAATGTCTCGAGTCATGTCGTTTGTGTTGAAGTGTTTCAAATAGAGCGACGGTATCTCAAGTAGACAGTCAGTGAAGTGTACACACGTAACACATGACACATGACTTCAAATGTTCAAATGTTACACTTCAACTTAAAGAAATAGTTTGATGTTTTGGGACGTGTGCTCATTGGCTTTTTCGCCCAGAATTAGATTAGAATATTAACACCACTGTTGTTTGTGTACAGTAAATATGAAGCTACAGCTATCAGCTAATTAGCTTAGCTTAGCATAAAGATAGCTAGCCTGGCTCTGTCTAAAAGTAGAAAAAACACATTTACCACTTAAATATTGTTCATTATTCTTAAGTGTAAAAACAAGCTGTGGTTTTATGAACGTTGCGCCCCTACAAGAACCAGTCCAGAACGTAACACCAATAACAACACAGTGTCCAGTTTTTATGCTAAGCTAAGCCAGTCGGGTGCTGCATGTGCAGCTTTGCCATACAGTCATGAATGGTATCAGTCTTCTCCTTTAACTTTAAACAAGGAAACAAGCAGGTTTATTTCCCATAATGTCCTACAGTCACTTTGGTTCACTTTAAAAAGTTTAATTTTTGGCCTGTAGAGGAGTCATTTCGGGACAGTTCTGCTCACTTTATTGTTATTTTATGTCTCTGTTTTGTTCATTTGCATGGTCACAGTTTTCCTCTTGCCGCAGGACAAGTAAATACATATCTTCTATCATTACTGATAGAGTCTGTGCAAGCGCCAAGGTAAAAAGTTATAGAGTGATCTATCATTACTTCATCAGACGCATGTGACCTCAATACTGAAGAATCAGTTCGAAATGGCAGCTGCTGTATTCGTCAATCATCTCCCTGTTGCTTTTTATGCTCTACAGCCGCGCCAGTGTATGATAGGCTACTCTCATTTTGTTACGGTCAAGTGAATCTTTGAGAAGAGCATAATAATCTATTTTCCAGCTCTCTTATTCCTTTGTGCGTGTGTGTCGTTCTGTACGGTCGTGGATCGTAGTGGCAGGTATTCTATGAACCCCAGAGGAGCTCTGCCGCTGAGTGTTTCAGATGAATCACCTGGTAGGTGGCAGGGGGTTATTACAGAGAGAAAAACAGCGAGAGAGAGAGAGAGAAAAAAAAAATCTAAAAGAGATAAAGAAGATTGATGCCTCTCCAGCGGGCACACGTGTGAAAACATGCCAATGACTCTATCACCTTTAGGTCCTTTCTCTGTCTTGCTCTGCCCGCTCTCTATTTCCACTTCTTCCAATCTCGCAGTCACCCGACTACTTCTTCACTTCTTCTCTCGCCTCTCCTCACCTCTGGCATCTACGTTAATAAATCCCATTTAAGCTCTCGTTGCGACCCCTCAATCATCACCCGCGACCAGCTTAAAATAACACTGTGGGAACAGAGAGAATGGGGCTAGTGTGCAGGAGCCCCCATGCCGATGTTATTAATTGTTGAAGAGATGAATATCCCATTACAGTCCGACTGAGGAATGGAGATGGAGCGGGGGTTATACCGTGATTAATGCTAAGTTCATGCAATGCATGATTAATTCTGAAGTGCGAGTGGGTGTTTAATCAAGGCCACATGCGATATGATCAATTATAGGGTGAAGAAAAAGAGCTGGATGATTAGACTACCTTTCAGAGTGTGGAACATATGTCACCCGAGGTTTAGTGGGTTCAGTTGTAATGTAGGATTACACTGGTGGTAAAAATGAGGAATATAACCATGGAGGCTGGATTACACAGTCGCTTTAAAAAAGATGGGAGGGTTAGGCTATATTGGGCTCATCCAAGTGTGAGCTGAATGTGTTCCCTACTTTCCAACAGGGAGAGCAGTGCGAGCGCGCCACATGTGACCACACAGAGGATATTGTATCAAGTCACCTTCAGTGTGGAGTGTGTCTGCTTTGCTCTTTATGCCCGTACTAAATCTTTCACATTAAACAACGGATGTTCCTTTCGGCACAGAATTGACTGACGAAGAAGGGCCTCTGCTGAGTGGATACAACTGAACAGAGCTGGCCGTAATGTAATCGAACTGATGCATACATTTAACTACAGGCTGTGCTTGTGGTCTACATTGTGTTTTAACAAGATTACGGGTTTTTAACTGGGCATGAGCACAAACCAATCAAGCTGGCAAGTATCCTGTGGACAAGTGGACCAATTTAGCTCACATATGATATTATATTAGTGGTATACTTGACATTAATAAATACCAAAACCACCACATATAATCTTGACCTTTAGTGAAGGAACCGAGTCTGACTGATTCACATCAGTGTCTGATGGCCATTAGCCTGGACTGTGTTGACTGCAATCTAAAATATTAAAATAGCTCTGAGTAGGCTAAAGTGCTGTGCGGTAATATGGTGGACGGCCTTAACGTCGGTAGTTAGAGGAATTCTGAGACAGGCAGGGAACCACCTGTGCGTCGTTAGAACCATTCATATATACATTAGAAAAAAGTGTGTATCTGCTTTGTTCACAATCCGCGTACATCCGTTTTAAAATATTAAACATTTCACTGTTGACTGTGTAAACATAGATTTTCATTTCTGGTCCTAAATGTATCTCATGTATGTGTTTTAGGTTAATTTTTGAGAGCTGGTTTACAAATGAACCACTCTGGAGTGTCAGTTCCTCCCAAAGTTAAATGATCACAACACATAAGAACTGATTAAGAAGGCTGGCTCTGTGCGGGGGACTGCTCTGGAGCCCCTGCTGCTCGTTGTTAAGGATACTCCATAAACTTATTGGGCATAATGGACGGTTCACATCCCCTTCAAGACCTAATGGTCGAGCAGTCGGAGGCTCCTGCGGCTCCACTGTAAAAAAGGGCCGCTACAGGAAGTCATTGCTGCCCACTGCTATGGCACTTTATAATGACTCCCCTCTGTGAGAAAGGGCAGGCTCATTCTGTGACAGCTCTCTGAAGTTGATATTTGGATATGGGCATATAATAGATATCTATCTAACTATTCATCGAATGGACCTTAGGCATACATTTTCCAATTTTACACATTGTGGCTAAGGTCAGATTTTACAATGCATTATTTGTTTAAACTTTTGAAGGACAAAGTGCAAAAGCTAAACCAATAGCGTAGTTATAATTTAAAGAGTCTTTTATATGGTCCAGACATAAAACATGTTGTATTGTATATTCATTTTTTGTATTCATACCTTGTGCCAAAATGAAACAGTGGATTTTGACTTTGAAGGCCACAAAAACAGAAAAAGGCTGTTGTATAAGGCAAAAGGTACAACAGGGATGGATCAGAGCAGGTCAGAGTATTTCCATGTGGTCAGCTTTCTACACCAACCATCAGCTTTCCATGGTCTGGTGCATGGGGAGAACTGCTCATGTGAACGTGCCCTTAATCTGGCCTCTGTAAATGGTTCTGTTGTGCTGTGCCAGCTTTCATAGGAGAGCCACAGAGATGGAGCAACATAGCCCAGAGCAGGACATCATAATTCAGGAGAATAATTGGGGCATTTAAACCAAACCTGGGACTCATCCATGCCAGACAGATACAGGTCAGAGTGGTCTGTCCACATGGGAGAGAGGAAGGGATGGATGGATAGAGAGAGTATGGGAGGATGTGACAAGGGAAGAGATGGATTGGTAGTCGGTGGGCGAGAAAATAACGTGGAGAAACAGAGAGGAGAGAATAAAAAATAAATTGTAAGGTAAGGGTCAACATGAAACACCAAATGGTGGTGAACACAGATGAATAAGGGAAAGCGGGAAAGGGAAAGAGGTGAGTAAAAAGGTAAAATTAGAAGGAGCAAGAACTAACCAGGAAGTCAATAGCAATTATTTCCCTGCTCCATGTGGTGTAACGTAATCTATGGTCTCCTTTACACAACTTTTCCATACAACTTTGCAACAACTGATGCAGAATATAAAGAAATCAGCGGGGATTTCTTTTATTTTTTTCATTTTGACATAAAGGTTGTGGACTGTTTTTTTTCTCGGATTCTGAAAATGACAGCATAAAGGATGGACAGTGTATGTGTGACGTCACCTGTAGGTTTCTGAAGAGCCATTTTGATGTTCAGAATCTGTGGCTCTAGCCTCCACCATGTTGGCTTTCCGTCATCCTCCACCTCCCGGCTTATCTAAAAATTGGCAAAGACGTGCATCATCTGCGGACCTGAGGCAGACCGAATAGTGCCTGGCTAATTATGTTAATTATGCTTAACTTTAAATCTTAATATAATTTAAACAGGTGAGTTGTCATGAAGGGGGAAATTAGCTATAGAAACCAAAGCTGCTTTTTGTACCAGGCTGTAAACATGTTTATTTCTGCTGTGTACTATTTAAGTTGGACATTTTAACATGGGGGCTTATGGAGACTGACATGTTTTGTAGCCAGCCTCAAGTGGCCATTTGAGGAACTGCGGTGGAAGCTGGAATGAATTGAATTATGGTCAAACTAATAAGACTGGGAATCACCACAAATATTGATACCTACACACCTAGAAGAGTACCTAGAAACATGAACATGAAGAAAGTGCTTAACTTTGACTCATTCACTCTTAGTTAGACTGGTATCATTAGGGTTTTATCAATACACTACCCTTATCGATCATGCTTAACGATCCGGTGCTTTATCAATACTGCTTATCAGTGCTGTTTAATTAGAAGAAGAAAAAAGAAAAAAGAGGACATGTGAGTGGTGAGGGAGGAGGGGCTGTTACACTCATTCTGCACATCTATAAGAATCTGCCAAATACATGCAGTGCTAATTATGCTTTACAGTTACAGATTTAGCATTTGTTTTCACTATTAGTTATTCACTATTAGCCTAGCGAGCTCCAGATGGCTCTGCCTTCGTTTTTCTCAAAATCTGCTACCCTTATTCAACAGGTGTTTGAGGGATCGCTTATACTGTCTCCCTTATGGCACTGTCAGCCCGAGTTAGCTGTCTTGCTGACTCACAATTTCTGATCCTCGAGATCCGTTTGAAATAGGTGCTGTGTATCTATTAATGCAGCACAAGTCAGCAACTACACTGTATGTTTTCTTGCCTTCAAATTTATCCCAAAGAACAAGTACACTGTTGACACAATTCGTGTCAAATCTGCAAACTTTTCAATAATTGCCATGTCAGATTTTGCTAGTTTAAAATGAGGCCTCATCTTGACAACGTAGAATGAAATTCGCCACAAATGCAGGAGTCATATCGCCTGAAAGAGCACAGCCATGTCAGTTCGGTTTGTACTCTACTGCTACATAGTTTTACTGAAAAATTAACTACTGGAGTGTCAGTTAGCTCAGTCGGTAGAGCATCCGCCCCATGTACAAAGGCTCAGTCCTTGCCGTAGTGGCCCAGGGTTTGAATCCGACCTGCGGCCCTTTGCTACATGTCATTCCCCATCTCTCTCTCCCCACATTCCTGTCACTCTTTACAGTTTTTTATATTATTATTATTTTTTTATATAAAGTATATGTACATGATGACTTTATTTCACCTTTTCACTTGGCTACTTTGCCGTGGTGTGAAAATCGAACATTATCTTTATTAATGGCATCAGTCATCCCAAAACTCACCACCAGCATCCTGCCCTAATTGTGTATCTTCTCTATAATTCAAGAACTGAGACAGCACAGCCTGTTACAGACAATGCGAATTTGCAGAGGACAAAAAACAACTCCACACACGGGGATTCTTACATGGGTTTGAGAGACGGCTGCCTTATGGACTGTGCCACAGCAGTCCCAGACCTCAAACCATGGCCATCTGGCAAGTAAGGCAGGCTAAGGCAAACAGTCAAACTTTCCAAGTGGATTTCAGTCTCAGTACAGAAACACCCCACCCACCCACCCCCTCTTTCCCCTCCCCTCTGTTTCTGTCATGCACGCACACACACGCAGAAACATACGCCACCCAGCAGCACTCCTATCCTTGAGCTTTGTGCTCAAAATGCTAGCAATTCTTGGCTCTTTTCAATAGGATGTAGCCCTGTTTTCCCATTCCTGCTCTGTAAACACTCCATATTAAGTCCAATAAACCAGTTCTTTCATAAGAATGCACATCAAACACTAAGTTGTCAGACTTTTTTCCCAGCACACTCATCCCACAACTTCCTTTCTTACATTGTTCCAAATCTGAGCCATTTTTGAGACAGACGTTTCTTCTTGTTTTGCTAAGATTTTAAACTCCTGCTGAGGTATTTCCACCTACTGTGTTTATCTGTGCGTGGCTGCCAAAGCGTTTCCCTCACTCAGCCATAATTTGTCAAAGCATTTTGAATTTCAAAGGGACACAAAGCAACACAAAGAAAATAACAATGTTAAAAACTGTATTTAAATCAAGATTTTGCCAAAAGCGATTAAGCGTCATTGAAAGCAGCTTTACCCAGTTATCCTTTGCCTCCATTATGCCCCTCTGTGCCTGTGATTGTGTGGCTTCCTCTCAAAAAGCAGGTAATTTAGTTCAAAGGGAAACACAAAAGAGCTCAAGTGAAAGAAATTGATGTGTAATAGCTACAGCTCTACTTTAAGTGTCAGCCAGTAGCTTAAATTATTGCTACACAACTTCAAATGAAAAATTAAAAAAAAACTTATTGTAATATAACATGCCCCTGGGAGATAATTTAGGATTACTTATCCTTATCTGGACCTTGGATCATTATCAACTCTTACTGCCATAGTTCACAAACAGTAAAATGGAGAATGAGGAAATTCTCCTATAATAGAGTGCAAAAACAAAGCCATCTGCACTGCAAATCCTCTGCTGGCCATGATCACTGTGAATGAAAGAATGTAAATACAACGACTGCATAGAATAGTCTCCTATTTATGAGAAACTCTCCTTGAATTGCAAAGTAAATGAGAGAATATAGTATAACAGTTATTTGTGGCAATATACTGTAATTAAATATTGCCAAACTGCCATATTGTCATGTAAGAGACTGCCATTGTGAGACTAATAATAGCAATGCTAACATGCAGACCATGTTAACCTGCTAATATTTGTTAAGTATCAGTTTTTGCCACATCTCACCTCATTTCTCCCTCTGCTCTGTCATCGTCATCTATTGCTGCCCTGCATCAGTATCTCCACCTGTCCCTTTAACTACACCACCCCAGCACCACCCGCAGCTCTGGTGGCTCATCACTCCTCAATATTTCTATGTATACATATCTGCAGGGAGCGATAAGGTCAGAGCATTGACACCAAAATCTAATGTAGGTATATTCTCCTGCTGCAATAAAAACATGAGTGGTTTGACTGAATGTGCAACTGGCCCTGTCTAATCCCGCCCTAGTTGAGCAACATCTATAAACTTTCTCCTTTTTCGGTGCTGACTAGATTGTTAAACGGCCAATTTAGAGGAGCTACCAGTTAGCTAGTATCTTGCTAAGATTACCTTTGTAACTAACTAATTGATATAGATTAGCAAAATGCTAGTAGACTTGCTAGGTAAGCATTAATGTAGGTAAGACACCTAATTTGTTAGCATTTTGCTAACATAGGCTATGTTACTAGCTAACTAATGATTGATGTAGATTAGCAAAGCTCCAGCTAACTAGCAAGTAATCTGCTAATCTGCATCAATCAATATCTAGCTAGTTAGCTCACATTAGCTAGCTTTTAAAATGTGTTTTTCTTTTCAACATAGATGAGCTGAGCACAAAGTAGTACAGGAAGTACTAAGTACAGGAAAACAGGAAAGGAGGAAGCTGACCAAACTTCCACCGGGTACTAAGCTTGCTTAATTGTTATTGGAGCAGAAAGCAAACAGGAGTGGGACTGATGAAGGGTCATTTCATCACTTACAGTATATGATTGTAAGAAGCAAAATTTAGGGCAGCCCATCTATTACTTGTTGCAATAATCTACACCCCTTGTCAACCAGCTGGTGGCCCTACATGAAAAGTCAAGGGATTTCAAAGTCAGTGGGATATATCATCTGGGAACCATGAATGTCTGTACCAACTCTGTGTCAATCCATCAAGTAGATGTTTGTAGTACATTTCACAGGATAATTGAAATTTTTGACATGCTGGTGATACAAGGGGAGATCGCCAAAACTTATTAGGATTCATCCTCTGGGAACCATTAATGTCTGTATTAAAGTTCATGGCAATCCATCCAGTAGTTGTCAAGATATTTCACCAAAAATGGCCACTTCATATTGGTGCTAGAGAAAAACAATGTATTAGGATTCATCCTCAAGGGACAATACGTGTCTGTACAAACAATCCATTAAATGTTTGTTGAGATATTTCAGTCTAGACAAAAGTGATGGATTGAGCAAACTGAATGACATTGCCATCCCCAGAGCCACACTGCTAGCGTGGCTAAAAAAAATGTGCTTATGCAGTCAGCTCTTGCAGTATATTAACCCAAGCGCTGAAGCATACCCACAATAGGTTTGGGATACAGTATACTCTGATTTAGATGGAACATTTTTAAAGTCTGCTCACAGAATACACAACATATGACAGTAGATGTGACACAAGTATCTCCTCTCGGCCTTTTTTCATTTAGATTCTTACATCTCTACATCTTTTCTTGCGGGGCTCTGTGTTTGACCTTTCATCTTAAGTTGACCCCGCATCATCACTATAGAACTGTGAATTAAAGGAATGAATCAGGGTTAAAAACACTGGCCCAAGGTGTACCCTTAGGCCTTACGGGCTAGTAATTGAAGCATCAGTGTGTGGTGAAGAGGTCAAGACCTCGTTGCCTTGTCACATATTGCCTTTAGAGGAGTGACAGAGCTCTCCGTGTGTGTGTGATTCCTTCATCACGGTCCTTATCATTTTTAGTGACCTTTTTTTCTGTTATTGCACAGTGAGTGATTATAATGGCAGTTATGGGTTATTTCCTGCACTTAGAGCTACAGATGACCTGTTGATGTCATTATACAGAGTGGGCTGGGGTTAATGGTTTATGTAGGCATGGACATCTTGTGTGTGTGTGTGTGGTGTTTCAGTGTACGGCCCCAGACGGTGAACAATGACTGACAGTATCTGTTTAACCTACAATCTAGAGTGCTCTCCCTGAGGCTTAGCCTTTCGTGTTGGCCCATTAGCAACCATCATCAGCATTTACACCAAACACAGACAACAATTATCATCAGAACATCTTGTTGTTTTTCAATAGCAGTGCTTAATAAGATTTTCTGAAATATTTAGGATGCCCTTGAGCGAGATACGTAACCTCCTCACTATTCCAATGATGCTGCTCATTGGCCAACAGTAAAACTAAATGGAGCTCTTAAGTGCATCACTGAATGAGACATGAGCGAAAGATGACTGGATTTTATCATCTCCATCCCCTAAAAATATATTTGTTTATTTTAAGGCCTGGTGTCGACAATGGCGTAATGTCGGATGTTGATCTCAACCCCCCCAGAGGTTGAACATCTCAAAACCCATAAAGATGAGACAGGCCAAGTAGTATCAGCACTGAAATATTCTCTACGACACTCTGACTGGCGTCAGTAGATGGGAAGCAAAAGAAGAAGACTGCAGCTGGAAGAGTCACTGTGGATCTTGCCTATTCTGGTTCTAGTCATAACCATGTTAGTGTGAGGGTTAGTTTGGGATGTATGGGGTTTGAAGTCACACTACGGGTACCAGAAGCAATCAAGCAAGAAACAAGCTCACTTAAATTTCAATATGAACATGGTTTACATGGAGTTTGATGGAGATCAAACCTCATTTTTAAATAATGAATGATGGAATCATTCTTGTTATTTATGTTTAGGGCTATTTAAAAAATACTAAAAATGCTAAACTACTTTATACTATACTATATATACTAAACTAAAATGGTAAATATGGTACTATCATACTTGCTGAACGTCAGCACATTCGTCATTGTAAACCTGTTACAGACCTTCACACACAGACCTACCGTGACTGTAGCTTTTAATAAACGGTGACCTAGTACAGCAACAACACATCATCACTGGTTCTATTTGCAAAAACAATGGGGGTGATTATAGTGCTGCAAAAAGTGAACGCAATTAACAACAGAGTGAAATAGAAAAATCACAAAAAGGCGACAGAAAAGGGCATTACAAAGAAGTGTATGTGACACGACAGGAAGAAATGGAGACATGCAATTATGGAACAGCGCTGTCATCTGACCTCTCTGCGAAAACATTATGAGACAAAGAAAGATTGAGAGACAAAGCTTTATTTGGTCCCTGTTTGTGCGCAGGAGCTCAGCAAAGACTGTGAGAGCTACCTTGTCAATAATTTGTATACTCCCTCAGGTGCAGAATCTGCAAAAAAAACCCCCAAAAAAAACAAAAGAGCACCAGCCACTAAAATTGCTTAATTGCGTTTCCGCTACTGTAATATTCCTCTGAAGAAAGATAAATGCGTCTCGGCTGTGTTAAAACTCACAATCTGTTAAAAGATGTAATGCCTTAATATGTAGATTCAATTCAGACAGCGTTTTCACTGAAAGCGTGTTTTAGGTCAATATCGCAGAGGATAAGTGCAAGAGGGAAGAAAAAAAATCATTTTTGAATGGATGACTCATCAAATTTGCCTGAAGCCATTCTGTACGACTCAGCTAAATGAACCAAAGGGGAAATTCAACAGGCAGAGGCAAGTGCCTCTTTTCCACCGCTACAACCAACTAGCAGATGAATGGGGGACTGTCTGGTTACCTTGGAGCAATTTATGTCAGTCAATGGATGGTAAGTCCACGTGCAATGGCTTCATGGGTGACAGAAAATAATTTTTAAAAAAGGATCAAATATTACAGTATGAAAAAAAAGGTTGCCTGTTGATATTAAAAGTACACTATATTACACCTTACAATTCCAAAAAGGCTAAATCAACAGAGTAAAAGGAAACTGTAACAACAGGGAAAGGTTGTTATGATATAATGACTGGTGGAATGTGCTAGTTCAGGCAGATAATTCAAAAGGGGCTATTTCATTTGCTCAGATATCTTTGTATTGCACTGTGTTATACTTAAGTAAAAGGTCCTTTGCACTACTGTTATTGTCTGTTTTCTTTTTAGCATTCAGTGAGTTGAGGAGCCAATCTGTTAACCACAATAGTAATTCTGACCAAATATCAAGCTCACGGTAAACCAACCAGAATCGTGTGACTGAATCAGGATGAAAGTTTTAAAGGCTGTGATACATTTTTTCTGGTCATTTCTGTGCTGAAAGTTAATATGTGATGACTGTAACTTTCCACAAAATGGACATACCTTCAGTTTAGCTCCCCCCGATTCTACATGACTTGCAGTGCATTTAAATGCACACTCGGTATTTTGACTGGAATATGATGCAAGTACAAAAGACTGAAAATAAATTAGCTCAGATTTGAAGGTACAGTGCAAGTGTCTGAAATTTGGCATGTACTTCAAGAATTCCCTGAAAAGAAACCTGGTTTACTGAAGTAAACCTGGCTTAAAGGGCCAGTATGTAGGATTTAGTGCCATATAGCAATGTAGCTGCTGATTGCAAACCTCTCACCTCACATTCTTCTTCCCAGTGCGAGGAAATAAACTGCAGTGGCTGTGAAACCACAGAAAAACACAGGGCCAGTGTCTTAGCTTTCATAACCATGTGGTGTACCAGCTAAGGTGCTCTGCATTGCTTAAACCAGCCAAATGAAAGCAAAGTCAACAAAAATAAAATAAAGTATATAATACATTGGTAGAGTAGTGATGACTGAAGAGAATGCATACAAACAGCCATGCACATACAGAATCACACCATCTGTCACCCCCTGACATGCACAATGTCTTGAAGAGAGATCACAATATAATTACCCACTTTGCAAAATGACCTCTGCCACATTGTTGATTGTCTGAAACCGATGAATAGTTTCATATTCACACAGCAGAATAATAGAATAATCTTGATGGAAATAACTGCTATGCAAATGGTTTTTCTTGTTACGCCCTCAGCCGTCTTGCCTGATTTTTTTTTTTTTTTTGTGTTCCTTTTTAGCTTTGCAATAATAATGATTCTGACTTGCAAAACAACAACAGAGTACACGTGTTTGTTCCCTAGCTTGCAGATAATGCACTCAAGTATGGAGCGCCAGCTGTTGCCTGCAGTACAGTATGCTAATTAGCTGAGTTTTGAGAGAGGAGATATGCATAAGAGCATACAATATTGCCTCAGCTCTTAAGATGCAGTGCAAAGTGTGAAGCGTGTACAAAATGCACATTTAGGTGTTGTTTAAAGTCAGATTGAAATCATAATGTGCATTTTTTTTGCTACATCTACTTAGATCTGAAGCTGTATATCTTAGCAGTGCAGTGTTTTTATGGCATATTTCACGTTTTGTTTCATCTCATTTTAATGTCAGTGCACCGTGAATTACTACCACTGGCATACTGGTTACACAATCTGATAGTATGACCCCAAAGTGTTTTCAGCTAGCAAACTGTAAAAGACAAGATACACCCACCTGTGTCAGCTAGTTAACAAGTGTGCTGCACATGTTTGGATTGCTCAATAACCAACAAATGTCAAAATCTGTGCTGTGCTCAGAAGAAGTTGTAACTCCACGTATCTGACACGGCCGCTTCACAATCTTACAGTGCGTCAGTGACTTGGCTTGTAGACTGCAATTAGCGCACAACCAACCGAGCAAGTTTGTCACGCTGCACGCTCCCTTGTGGCTCACCTCAAAAAAATGTAATGTTTAAAAATGAATAAGACGCCGGGGTCTGCACCGTACCATGAACACTTAACAATGTCATCCAATCCAGTACAGCTGCTGTATGTCACAAACCATGGCGTCAGAAGTAACTAACGCTGAAGCAACACCTCCCAGACAAAAAACTTAACCTAAGTGAAGATTGCATATATTCCATTTCCATCTTGCTGGTAGAAAGCTGTCTGAATTGCTATCTATGCATCTTAAGATATGGAGTTTATATTTTATGCCTTTTGATGCTTTAAATCTGCTGTAGTTTCAGTTCTGCACATAATATAGAGAAGTTCAGCAGTACAGTAAATCAAGCATGCTCTTTATCTTCTCTTCTGATAAGATAAAGTGTATAATATGCCTTTAGGTTCACATAGTCTGTAATAGATGTATTTGGACATCTCATAAAATCTCTATTTAATGCTCATTGTTTCAGGTTTCACTATACTGCATATGCTAATAATGCTAGCAATGAATGCCAATTACCAATGTATGTTAGTTTGATTGTCTACTTGTGTATATATGTTTGTCTGATATAATACAAAGCCCAACCCTGATCCCAGTGCTATAATACTGAACATCTATTGATACTGATTTTTATCTAGATATTGATTAAATTTGTACCTGACATGTTGAAATGACATGTGTGACTTTGTCAAAATGAGAAGCAGCTAGCTCTAAGGTTTTGCCCACTGGTCTTACTGGTTACTGTCAGAGTTAGTGAGTCTGTGTACTTTGTTGCCAATTCAGGTGAACAGAGTAAGTTACAGGTGTGAACTTGGACCAAACCGCCCCGTTTTCACCCCCAGGTCACCATGTACAACAGCATGTTCAGTAGCCCTACGTTAGTGTCATTTATAGATCCAATCGGTGGGGATAATATTTTAATCAGTGGTTGGAGACAGGTGATTGTTGTATCCCATGTTTGTCCACCATCAAAGTCCACTTTGACTTTTTAATTGACGTCACTTCTGAACCTTGTGGAGAATTGTACTCATTGGTGGTGCGTTCAGTCAGTGCACAGGAGTCTAAGATGTATCATGCTGAACGGTTTATTGAAGCTTGGCCAAGGAGAATGGAGGATTTATCAGTACGCTTGTTCTCTGTGGCTCACCTATATGCCCCTCACTGCATCTACTCCAGAAATGGTCATACTCCTCACAGTTTTTAGGTATTTGCCAAGGAAATATGTTCACCCTCACAGGTCTGACATTCTATCTGACTCTCTAGAAGTTTCTCTGTTACTGTATGTACCTATCTGTTGTGTCAGCCCTATCCTCTTTCTTCTCAGTTACCATAGTAGTGATCAAAAAGGCTCATGCTCTCCTAAACAAACATTCAGCTGCTCGGTACTTCAAGGAGAAGTCAGTGTCTCCATAGCAATCTCAGTTATATATGCTGTATGTGTAGGTGGCATCTGATTGTAACAACAAATTGCAGTAGATGAGATGCAAATATACAGTATATTTGCAGTTAAGCAGTTAAGCGTGTAATATACATTTGTATACTGTATTTTACATGTTTCTGAAAAAATAAGAATATCGGCAGACCTAAGTTCAGCTCGAGGTTTTTCCTTGCCACTGTCACCAAGTGCTCGTGGTGGGACTGTTGAGTCTCTGTAAATAATATTGTAATATTAAAATATTATATATTATAATATTATCAAAGTGCCATGAGATAAGTTTTGTTTTGTTGATTTGGCGCTATATAAATAAAACTGAATATATTGTTATCAGTGGTCTCGCATTTCTATGTCTATATCAGTACTGGCCTCAAATATCCAGTATGGATCGGACACCAGTTGTTTTTCCGCCGTGTTCTGGATTTGAAAGGGTTTCACTGTGCAGGCTGGGAGGCCCGTCGGGAGGGCGTTCCAGTAATCTAGTCGTGAGGCGACCGCAGCCTGTGTCAGGAGTTGGGTAGCATGTTGAGTGAGGTAAGGCTGTTTTTTTTCCTGAGGTTGTGAAGTGTAAAGCAGCATGGCCGGGCAACTGAGACGACACGATTAGAGAAGGTTAGTTGGTCATCGATCGTGACCCCTAAGTTCCTCGCTACTCTGGTGGGGGTGAGACACAGGGAGGCAGCTGTTGCTGCGGTTGTTGATGCTGATGTCACGGTGTGTAGTAGGTTCAGCTGGGAGGACCAGTGGTTCAGTTTTTGAGAGCGTCATCTGGAGGTGGCGTGCCTTCATCCATGCCAGTATGTCTGAGAGACATTCAGAACCCTACATGGTGATTTAACTACCATCCCATTTTATTCTAACTTCAAGTCTCCCATTTTCTCACGATGCTTCTCAAACATTTCGCCTAATTATCTGCATTTCACTTAATTACCGTATTTACTAAATAATTTTCCAGGAAACAGACAAAATACTTCACCCAGTGGAGCAGCCACAACTTTATGTCAGCATTTATTTAAGCCCCCCCGTTCCCTTAACAACCTCCTTGTTTGCACAATTTTCTCACCTAACATTTCACCTGGCCCTCTCTGTCAATGGATGTTGAGCTTGTGGGCAGATAGCACACACAGTGGCACACACACACACACACACACACGCATGCACACACACGATGTATGACTATTGATTTGTTGAGCGCTGTGGTCGAGCAGCCCTGACTGGCCTTGCCCCTTGGGTGAGACACACAATCGGCAGCGGATATGCTGCTCCTAAACTGTCCCTGGGCACCATTTCAAATCCCTGTAGATTCATGATATTGATTTGAACCATTTCTCCCTCCGCCAGCGTCTTCTCCACCTCCATCATGTCCCCTTTTGCTGCTTTTTTTTTTTTTTTTTTTTAATCCGACCTTTGTTGTTTTGCTTCTTGTTCCCAGAGGAAATGCAGTGATAAATAAAAGGTAGGCATCAGTTCTTTCTTTCTTTCTTCTTCTTCTTTTTTTTGCTTTTTCTTTGAGAACGTAAGCAGCCGTGGAGGAGGAACGAAGGGCGGAAAATCATGACAAGAGTCAAATCTAGTTACCTTTGTCGGCGGAGGCAGGAGGAAAGCACTGTCACGCGAAGAGATGGGGGACGACAGGGGAAAAAAAAATATTAGGCTGGTGTGATTGCATCAGGGCCCCTCGCAGAAATATCCACTTCCATAGCGCTGCTATCTCTCCGTCGTAGCGAGGTGTCAGCCTGGATTGAATCAAACCCGGATATGTGTTGAATATGAATGAATCTGTTTTTTAAACAGAAATGGTGGATTGAATTCAGCGCAGTTGAGGAATTGGTTTTGTGTACAGTGGCTGTTTTACATTTTCCTGACAGGTGAATAAAACGGTTACAATTTTTGCTGCTGAGTTTTCTTCATTTCTGCTGAGTGAGACCTCTCTCCCTCTCCTCACCCCCACCCACCTCACCCTTCCCCCATGTCAGTGTACCCCCCCCCCCCCCCCAACCCCTCCCCTCCCTCCTTTCACTCACTCTCCATCTCTCTCAGCTAGTTCTCATTGTCAGACTGTGTAATTGAGGTAATGCTGTTAATGATGTGTGAGTGGTCTCTCATTTCTCTCTCTCTCTCTCTCTTTCTCTTTCTCTCTCACACACACACACACACACGCACGCACACACACACACACACACACACACGAGCACTGATGGCAGCAGATAGGGCTCTTTCATTAGAGCTGGCACGGGAAAGATGAGGCAGTGGTGGCTTACGGGCACAGACGACCTCGCCGTGGGGGAGCAGGAGCTTTAAACACTAATTAGGATGACTTTGGGAGACAAAACAGGTAGGGAGGGGTGGATGAGTGGAGGTTTGGAGGGGAGAAAAAAATGCAGTAGAAAAGGACAGAATAGGTGTTGGTTTCAAGTAAAAATGACAGGGGGCGGGAAAGGGTGACACGGAGAATGATGATGATGACGGAAAAAGTCACAAATGGACAGAGATGAACATGGGGGGAAAAAAAATAAAATCATGGATGATTTAAACAGAAAAAAGTGGGAAATTGGCAGCTTTGCTGCAATCAGACAGGTCTCGCCAGTGAAGGCAGGCATATGAGGCTTCTAAAAATACCCCAAGTACCTGATGTGTCCACACTGCTATTACATGGGAGCTGTTCACCTCCAGGGTGCTTGGTCAGAAATATCATTTGTCATTACTTCCTCCTATTTTTGACCGGGATAGAGAACAGTTATTATATCTGTCTGACATCAGCGACACAGACAGACATGACAATTACTGTGAACAGGACACAGGGTCAGTACTGGAGTAGTGTCTATTTGACACTCATGGATAAAGACCTTTTAGGGTTTCAGAAATGAGGGATTGAACAGGTAAGAACAGTACTCTACTATAATCCATAATCTGTGTGCACGTTAAATGTGATCCTGCACTCTAAAAGCCATTATTTTAAACAGGAAGTAAAGGACAAGGCCAGTCAGGAGGAAGCGGAAGGTTTTTCGGCATTAGGGGACCGATGCTAAGGAAGGGGGGTTAGTTGTTTGGCAGAAGGAAGAGATCATCAAATGGAAATATTACGTTAAGTGAAGTAAGTAGCTGTTTGAGAGAGAGTTTGATGAAAAGATTGGTACTACTCATGCCTGGGTGCTAAATGTGAAGCTAGCCAGCTCATCTTAGCATAAGAAGGGGTGAAAAAGCTAGCCCGGCTCCCTCCAAATGTAATCTGCCTACCGGCACCCATTATACCTTGTTCAGTCCTGCTGATTGCCTGGCAACCTCGGAGTGACGAGCAGACAACCAGACTCCAGGAAGTGACTACACCTGGCAGAGAAATATTAGTAAGCAAGTTATTCTCTTCTGTTTTTAAAACATGTCAAAAACAGTGAGGTCAACCGATCGTCTGGTGACAGACTTTGCCCAGAGGCCCAGGCTTTACCTCTTATTGAGTGAACAGCAGCCCACAGCAGCAGAAGGTAAGGAGATGGGAATGCCTTCCTCCTCTAATCTGCTGACTAACGTGTGCTCTCTGCTGGGACCAAATAATTGCCTGCAGCAGTCTAACACTACTTGATAAATTGTAGCCAGCTATAGTGTATTGAGTGATCAGACATGATTTAATATGTTGCATTGTCCGAGGCTTAGCGGCGACTGCCTGTTAGACCTGTGAACTGTGTGGCTGCGATCCTCAGTAAGGCCTTTTCGAGAGGCAAGTTGGACTTTAGGTCACACTTACTGAAACAGATTATTGTACTGTATGCATGTATTATTACAATCTACTGCACGCACAATACGCACTCATTCAGGCATGTTTGATGGGTTCTCACGGCTCATCTAAATATCGGCAAAAGCGGACCCGAGGTGGGTTGTCTGGATTCTCTAATTAGCCATCTGTAACAGCACTTACCTGTCAATCAAAGCAGCAACTCTGTTAATTATGCGTACCTTTAACTCTTAATATCATTTGAAGGGGTGAGTTTAAAGAAATTCACCTCCCGTGTAGTTGTCATGGACAGGGAAATTAGCTGTAGAGACCATAACCGTTGTCTGTACCAGGCTGTAAACGTGTTTATTTCTGCTGTGAAGTTGGACATTTTACTACAGCCGCTTATGGTGATTGGCTCATTTCTGCAACCAGCGTCAAGTGGCTGCTTGAGGAATTACAGTTTTCAGCACTTTGTCCAACAGCTGGTATAAAATGATGTTCGTGACTGTAGGTTTTTTCGGGAAACTAATAAATTCAAACATGGAATCAGGTCATGCTTTAGGACTTTTTTTTTAAATGGAGGTCACTGATTGAAGAACATGCATAACATCCACTGAACAAATAAAGGATCATGTTATCATTCACAGAAGAAAAGAGGCACGCAGACGTACTGTAAGTCGTTTTTAAAAAGGAATCTTGTAGACATCCATGTGTTCACACCTGCCCTTAACCTGCATGTCATGTTCAGGGCAACCACTGCGTCAAAAGAGGGACTGTGGGTGCTTTCTGGAGGTTGTCGTGGTGCCTGAACATGTGCACAAGGACAAGCTGGCATTCTACTATCTGTCAGCTTGAACAGTGCAGTAAACAGAGCTTAAACTGCTCTACTGTGCAGCTCTGTGTGCTCCATTCCTGTTGTAATTTTAGACAACACCTGCTCAGGGGCTCCGCTGCTTTACTACTGTCAGCCCCAAGCCAAAATACTGCTGGAACACACACACACACACACACACACACACACACACATGAATGACTGCTGCAGCGTGCATATGTAGATATGTACACAGACACATACACTCCAATTTTAGACACACAGAGGCGGGCAAGACAAATGCAAACACAGTTTGAACGTGCGCAAGTGTAACACACACTTACAGGAAAATGTTGACTTATAATGGAAACGTGCAAAACCATATGTGCACACCATACACGCCCTACATCTCAAGAGACCTCAGAGAACTGATGCATAGCAGCACACTTAAAGCACACACACACATAGAGATGCACATTTAAAACCACTTTGCTTTGTTGCTGCTGTCATTTTAGCCAAATCACGGCTGGAGCTGCTCATAACTACAGCACCTCATGGGCTGCTTCAGCCAGCAGAGGACAGATGCTGCGTAGGAGTGTGATTCTATGTGTGTGTGTGTGTGTGCGTGCCATTGCATGTGCCTGGGAGGTGTTATGTTGAGGAGTACTGTGTGTGTGTGTGTGTGTGTGTGTGTGTGTGTGTGTGTGTGTGTGTGTGGAGCAGGATGGGCTAGATTAGCCCAGGGCCACTGAGCTAAACACACACACACACACACAGGCGCATGCACATCTGCCTGCCTCCCAGCCATCTCCTCTCTCTTGCTGCTCCACAGTGGCCTCCCTTCAGTAAATAACACCATTCATTATCTGCATGAAGCCCTGAAATCAACTCCATGCAAGAGATCTGTGAGTTGCTGAATGCAGAATGCGACCAACAGCTGCTGTTCGAGGAAATCCTCATAACTGCTGTCTTTAATACCTCTGCTAATTGAAAGTTTAAAGTTTGTGTACTGTGATTCTCTCTCTAATGTTTTCAGTGTGATCTGGTGAAACTCGCATGCACACAAAGACAAAAAGAGAAAGTGGTAGAAAAATGACACTAAACGACACTGTGTACACTACGTACTTCCTGGTGTAGTGCGTTAATTTTGGAAAGTATATTAAGTGTCAATATGAGTATGGCCATTGTGCATTATCAGAAATGACACAATGACAACATTTTACACATTCCAATTGCCATCAAGCTTCTCCGAGTGAAGGAGTTTGTGTATCTCAGGCCGGATTGGTGCAGCATCTACAGTACTGTGGATGTTGTGCATGGGAACACCTTGGTATCCCCAAACATATGTACAACTTACATTTCAGTATTATTATATTCGCTGCAACTGCTTCAGTAGAGTTCAGTGTTTAGTAGGTAAAACGTTTACCATGTTCCATTTTATTCTGGCACGTTAGCATGCTAATCTTTGCTAATTAACCACAAACACAAAGCACAGTTGAGGCCGATGGGGATGTCATCCGTACTTGGTGAGAAGCCAAAGTAAAATTTGACCTGATGATGTTGCCAGATGAAAAACCAAAAGATCAATAATGTTATCGCAGTTTATCCCAAAGAAGATATGAACTTCTTTGCAATCCGTTAAGTAGTTGTCGAGGCATGTAACTCAAAACCACAAACGTTAACTCACGGTGGCACAGGAATAAAAGTCACCAAAGTCATTTTGAGTCATTCTCTGGCGACAGTGAATGTCTTTTCCAAGTTTAAATCCATCTAAAAGTTAAGTTCAGTTGAGTTCATTAACTATTCATTGATAAAATAACAGATTAAATATGTAAAGAATTCAACCTAATTCACTAAACGAATGCTTCATGTAAATCTAATATTAGCATAAAGACAGACATGCTCACTGAATCACAAAATTGCTTTCAAGCCAGATATATTACAGCAATATTACAGGTAAACAATATAGCTTCTCTACTTGCTGACAACCCCCCTATCATTCCCTGGTAAAGAACATATACTGCCCAACCCAACTTGAGCTTCATAAGTCATCAGTCTGCACTAAAGGCTGTATAATGATTTGTTTGTTGAGTTGAAACTCAAGAAATGGCAGGAGGATCACAGACTGTATATCTTCCAAGCAGATCTGCATTCTGTCATATATTTCCTGATTATTCCTCACAGATCTAGGGAGCGTCTGAGAGCAGCTATTTTAATGCACTGCACAGACTCCCAACAAGATTAAAGTCTTGTGTTTTGGCTGGAAACCTTTTACGTTCTTGTTCTGAAACCATCCTCTGTTTATTTTGTTGTATACTCACGGTGTGGTACACACTGTGTCTTGTTTGAACTAAAGTCTTCTTTACAATCTAAAGTCTATTCCCCTTCATGAACGTGTCTCTATCTCAGATTATTCTCCCCTCAATCGTCTGCCACTAAAAAGCCGCCCGCCTCAGCCTGATTCTTCCACCTGCGTGCATCACAGTAGGATGGCGTTAGATGAATGATGAGATGCGCCGTGTCGGTTCTGCCAGACATAACAGAGGCTGAAGGTCAATTTTTGTTTTATCAGTCCACATATTTTGTGTCATGCTCTCGGAGCTTTAACATGATTTCTTTTTTTCCAAACATTTGTCCTGCTGCTGTGGGTCCCCGGTCATCTTCCTGACCGAGTCCTTCACACTCGATTAATCAACTTGATAAAGCAGGAAGTTGTAAGAAGTGTCAAAACCCTTTCTCTAGCTTTTCCATATTTTTAATGGTGGAATGTTTTACACTAACTTCTTCTGGTGATCTGTGGGACATGTTCATAGCTGCCAACATTCCCATTTTACCCGGGTTCCTCCTGTATCTCAAGGCCATCTCCCAACACCCTCTTGGTTTGTTGTTTCTGCCAGGAAAGTCACGTAATTTTCATCGCCCTCTAACTTAATTAACCCTCTAGACCCTACGGTGCCTGTTCTATATTTGACTATAGCGCCTAGGAGCACCCGTTATTTAAAGATCGCTCCCAGTGTATCAAAACATGGAAAATAAAATCCTTAGCTTAACAAGACAATGCATCCCCGGGTTTACAATCTTATGAAATCTGTAAGATTGTGTTATGAGGGAGATCTCGATGCACTGTACATAGTGGAAAGGGAGAAAGACTTTGTGAGTTCAAGTGTTTTTCATGCTAGTGAATAGCGGGACTTACCCAGCTCTCACTGCCGGAGACCGAAGCTGTTTTCCAGGGGACAGTTCGCCAAAAAGTCGGCAGGGAGGACCGACCTGGCCATGGCGACCCATGGCGACCTTTCCAAATAAATTTGAAGATCTGTTCTTGTGTGAGCTGAAGATGGTACCTACTACCATATCACTGTTGTTTGTTATAACAATGTGGGTTGCTCAAAGTTTCATCACATAATCACTGTAAATAAACAGGGGCTGTTTTCCTGGGGGCAGTTCACCAAAGAGTCGGCAGGGAGGACCGACCAGGTTGTGGTAACTTTTACACATATAAATTGGGCAACTTTTTTCAGCATGTAGTTGTACTCTTTGTTTAATAAAGGAAATAGCTATGTACAAAGGTTTTAGTGTTATTTTAAAAACTTAAAAAGCTTAAAAGCCTTGAGGGTTAATAATTGGAGTTTGTCTGACGTGACCCAGCTTGCCTGAATTGTCTATGCGTCTATGAAACACGCATTGAACCACAGTCTACGCACTTCCGTCATTTCAACCCATCTGTCATCACAACCTGGTAACGCAGAACCTGATTCGAGGGGCGTGTGTACAGCTGCTCTCTAACATGCTGCACTAATATCCGACGAATAAAACATGAAGCTGAAACATATAAGCTGCCGTCGAGAGCGTAGGTAGGCTTTGCGTGCGATAGACGATGCATCGTGTTGCTCGCTCAGTTGACCTAGAAAAAGTTGCTTTATCTGGGGTTGTGACCTCTTTCTCCCCATAGTCCTCCTTTGCTCCTCCACACACAACACAATACTGTAGTTAACGGACTGATAAATATTTATAGGATCAAGTTGCATTGGGATTCTTGCCAGGGTTCCCTATGCATTTTTCATCCACGAGAAAACTGCAGCACCGTGTTGGGACGTCTTCAGGCATCTTTGTGAACCTAATGTCAGGAGGAGCAGCAGGCTGATGTTACAGTACAACTCCAGTGGTGGGGAAACGCATGTCAGAGGATTGAATTACATTGTAGAGATGGACGGGGGAGTAAATGCTCCCTTGAACTGATACCTGTGTGTATGTGTATATGTGTGTCTACAGTACGGTGCACAGATTGCTGCATGTGAGCCGTGATATCTAGTGTGTGCAGCTGTAGTGTTTGTGGGCATGTTTTCAGTGTAATTGCTACATGTTTTATGGACTCCCCTCTTCACTACTCTCTTCTGTTCCATCATTAGGGGTCAAAGGTGAAACCACAGGGCGAGAGGTCAGACAGCCAGACAGACACGAGTGTGCAGGGCAGCGCAATCTGCCCGTGTCTCTGGAAGAGCAGGGGTCAGCAGAGGTCTTGGTTCGTGACAGAGATTACAACCGCACACTACACTTATGGTCGCGTCGAGAATCTGTGTGTGCATCTCTGTGTGTGTGGGGGGGTGTGTGTGTCCTGTTTACAAGGGGTTCAGGCCCATTTGTAAGCTGTCAAACAGAGATGCTCGGACAGAGATCAAGAGCGGCTCACAAGGGCTAGTCCTGCTCTCCCGGGGAAATGGATTCTGTTTGATGTTCAGTAGGAGTAGGAGGGAGTGATGGTGGGTGGCAGGGAGGAGAGAGAATGACGGAGAGTCAAAGAGTTGGGGTACGCAGTCAGAGAGAGAGGTGTGACAATGAAAAAGAGGGAAAAAGTGAAACAGGGTTCAGCAGACTGAAGGTTGAACAGTTGATGAAAAAGGGGCGATCGCCAATTTGAGATGAGGTAAGAAAACAAGTATTTGACTAATGGCAGCCGAGAAAATAAGACCTCTGAATGAATGGGAGGTGAGAAGAGAGGAGGAAATGCTTTCCTGCTGCTAATGCTCATCTGAGCCTTAATGAATGCTCTTGTATGCCGAGACAAGCCAAAGTCTCATTATCTCCCAAGCTCCAGAAACTGAACTGGGTGAGTCGACCACAAAGGGAATGAAATATAGAAAATCCGGGAGTTTCATTTATTGTGGACAAGAGATGAGCTACATGTAGATGGAGGCCATTATTACTTTGTCTGGGGTGCTCAACAAGGACAGAGACACCAGGGTAGTATGTCTATTGTATGATTGTACTGTATCACCATATATCATGGTATCACCCAGACCTGCAAGAGGACTTTTCAGTTTCATGTCAAATGGAAAAATTCTGGCAAACTCTGCGAGTTCAATAACCTTCACGCAAATGATATATGCTCCACAATAAGGGCTCCCCTTTTCTATTCCATTTGGTTACATCGCTTATTAGTTACTGTAACAACATATGCAGTGTTGAATATATTTCTTAAGACTCCCAGGCTTCGTGCTTGCACAAGTAAAATAAGTTAGCCTTCAGGTCTTTCTGCCAGAAAAGCTTTCAACTACATGGTTAATGTTGAAAAGGGGTTTATCCCAAACCATGGCCTGTAAACACAATCAAACTGTGACTGAAAACTGAAAAAAAAAACCTGAACCCAACTGAAAATACTGAGGCTTAAAATTTGCGTGAAGGTCCTGTGTTTAACATGTTCATCCACCATGACTTCCTCTCTAAGACTTCCTAAAGCCTTTCTCCCAGAAAGCTTTGTGAAAGTCACCTGACAAGCATAGGTGCACAAACAGCTGCAGGTAGAGTAGTGGAGCTGTTGTAAATTTATTTATTTATTTATTTAGTCACATTTTTTTTCGCAGCTTTAAAGTTTCAGACGAGACACTACAGTTCCACCAAAACAGACTTGTGAGGGAATTTTCTATTCTAGCATGCCACACTTTGGTGTTACACAGGAGTCCAAGCTCTCTGATGCTGAGGCTCTGTTAAATATGAAACCATGCGCACTTGCCTGTATCCAGCATTGTCCCAGCACTTAGCACTGAGTCAGGATTTGGAACGCAACCACTGTCCACGGAACATCAAGCGATAACCGTGAAGACGGCCTGCAGTTCAGATCTACTCCAATGTGATCAATACTTAGAGTTCTGATTAAGAGGCAAATTTAAAAATAGAGATACTTCCTTTGTGGTGGCAGCAGCTCAGTACATAGAACCTAGCTTGGGAACTGGTGGGTGGCTGGTTCAAGTCCAGCACGTTGTGTGTGTGTGGTTGTATTTCGGGCCTGTGAGTGTGAAAGTTGAGTGAAAAACCAGCCCATCATTTCAACCTTGAAATCCGTTTTCCTGTTTCATGATTGTAATCTTCAGAAGGTGCCAGCGTAGTTAACAGTAATGGAACATATTCCCATTGTACTATAGTCAAATATAAAAACAGCACCCTCGAGGTTGTTATTTATAATACTTGTGGGCATTGCAGCACTGTCTTGGCATCACATCATAGCACGCACAGTCACAGCACACAAACCCTCCTGGGAACTGAGGCCTTTATACAATCGCCATATGGCTGATGTACGGTCTGAAAAGTTTCATTCAGAATAATATGCATACTGTTCAAAAAAAAAAAAAAAAAGAAAAAGCCTGACTAATTGTTGCAGTTGCTCGTTGAGATGTGATATAACTCATATCATGCAGTGGCTACATACAGGTACTGTAAAGGCTGCCTTGTCTTGTTGTTGAGATCCTGGTTGTCATCATTTTGAGCATGGAGAAAGAGGTATTAAGAAGAGGTGATGAGGGGAGTGTCATATCGAGCCCATACCCTGTCTTCTGTTTCTAATACCTGGTAACATATCGCCATGTGTCTGCTCATCACCCCCCTCTGTCAGCACCTCTCCCTCATTTCTAACCCCCCCTCCTCTCACACTCCCTACTTTTTATATCAAACTTTCTTCACCGCACTGTCTTACTTTCCGTATCCATCTTTCCGTCCCTGTCTGAATCCCATTCCATCTCATTCTCACCTCTCAAACTCTCACCCTCCACTATCCATCTCCTCCTCCGCCCCCTATCCATCCTATTCTCCTTCTGTTGGCATGACTGATTGCTGAAACTGGGCTGATTCTCTGCTGCGCCGCCTGCAAAGCATCCCTTTACAACCACAACTATGTCACCCCCGATACCCAGCCCTCTCCATGCATTGATTACCCCACATTGCAAGGGATAATCAGTGGGCGTGACCAGATTTTGAAACATGATGGGTCTGTGCTTGTGTTTAAATGAAGCTGATCTTGCTGGTTTTTAATCAGAGGCGCAGAGGACGCTTAATCAAGCAGTATTTTGATGGATTCATGGAATGGGAAACCCATTCATCAAGTCAATTACACATTAATCATGAGCTCACCCGCAGATTTGGGAGTGAGACATGAGGAGGGGCTCCACTTTGTTCTTGGAATGAATAGCAAGCAGCATTATGTAAAACCCTCTTATCCATGGCAATGAGTCTGTGAATTATTGTACAATAAAACGCTGTCTGTTGAAGGATGTTGATCAGCCAACCATTTGTGTGTTTTACAAAGACAGATTCTTGAAGTGGCCTCATTTGATCACTGGTCTGTAAATTCCGCTGCAGGAATATTAGTCTACTTCAGAAGACCATGTACAGTATTATAATGAGTACAAAAAAACCCCGCATTGATTGCATTGTCCAAGACTCTGCGTGAGATTGGATGTAAATTAAAGCCCATTCACTGCCAAGTGTAGACACAGTGTGATTGATATTTAAATATTGATTATCACATTGTCTCATCTTTTGAAGTGCGCTGTATGGACCATTTAATTTGCATAGCTTCCACTGCCAGTTAGCATTGAGGTCACAACAGGTGAAGTATTCCCACAGACCTCCCATCAATAAATCATTCAGACTGACAAGCTCTCAAGTTGTCGGGAAATCAACGATGAAATATGAATTATATAACATATGGCAGGGAAATGATAAAGTGTGTGTGTGTGTGCGCACGCGCTGTACAATAACATTTGTTGGCTCCAAACATAACACATCTTGGCAGCAACTGAGGTAAATAAGCGAGGATCTGAGGAGCAAAGGAGAAAAAAATGTAGTTTGGTGTTTTTATAAATTATGTACATCTCTTTCTATAAGCTCCACATAGTCCACCAAGGGACTGACCTTGTGCATATTCATAAAGGATGCATCAACACTCATATAATAGTCCTTTTTTTCATTTAAACACTGCAGACAGAAAGATGAAACTTAAAGGGACATACAGTGAGAGTTACAGTACATGGTTCAGGAATAAAAAGCATTGCAGATGCATGTAATGATATAATTGATTTAGTTCAGGTTTAATCTGATATACCTCTGAATAACTTCATTACAAGAGTAGAATCAATACTTCCTCAATTTTTATTTCAGGGGTTGAATTGCAAATGCACTTGAAAATTGTCCCAGAAATATAGTTAACACCTGCAGTAAATATTGGCAGGGATACACAGGGTAACTGCGGCCACTAAAACACTGCTGACATCAATACTACATTAAAACAGCTTATTGCTTGAAGCGGCTATAATCGATATTTTACAGTGACAATATATCAAAGTATATGAAAACAATGTGACAAGGAGAAAGGGGTTGCTTGTAGTGAAGAACCTACAGAGAAGTGTCACCCAAATCGGTGACGAGAGGTGAGGCGAGGTGATGGTGCATCCATGTTGTGTTCATAACTTGTTTCCGCTGTCCACAAGTGATAAAAAAAATATCAGTTACTGCAGCTTGTTATTGCCTGCCCCAGTATGCTTTACACCTAATGCTAGTGTTACTCACCCCCGTTTGACTGCTTCTTCGCCGCTCATGTCACCGTGTTAAATTGGTATTTAGATCTGTTGTGCCAGGCATAATTTTATCACAGTGTTGACATTTCTTTCAGTGTGAAAATATTTATATATTTGCCATGGACCTGTGTTTGTGTACGGATGTCTTTGATTTTCCGGACTGAATTACTTAAAAGTCCAGTGTAAGTAAGATTTAGTTGCCTCCATTTCAACAAACTGAATATAATATGTCTTGTAATATGTTTCCATCAGTATAATTTAATCACCTGAAAATAGGAATCTTTATGTTTTTGTTACCTTTAAAACAGGCCTTTTCATTTCTACATATGTCGTGGGTCCTCTTCCATTGAGTCCGCCATGTTTCTACAGTAGCCCAGAATGGACAAACTAAACACTGACTCCAGATAGGGCATTTAGTGTTCATTTTGGAGCCGCCGTGGTGTCTCCTTCACTCTAGGAAGGAGGAAGAAAGCGTGATATGATGTTCACTAGATGCCCCTAAATTCTACACACTGGTCCTTTTAAAGGACAGGTTCCCTTTTTAAAAGTCTGTCTCGGCTCAATATTCACATATGTACTTTGAAACCCATGCAGTTGTAAGAGACTGGGCATAAAATCCAGAGTCATCATGATGTGTAAAAATGCTTTTAATTCAAAAGTTCAAGCTAATATGAGCTGTTTGACAAATCTTCCAAAGTTGCACTCTTCAGTACAAAAGTCTCTCTTTGAGTTTCCATAGTGTAGTTTCCATGCTGAGCTGAGGGATTGTAACACAAAGAGGGACTTTTGTACTAAGGGAGACAGTAACTTTGGAAGATACCCACTTCATTGGTCTAATTCACACTGCTGAAGCCTCATATTAGCATCGACTGAATTCTTTTTTTTTTTTTCACAAGACAAGGACTCTGTGTTTTGTCCCACATCTTTTACACTGCAGTCACAGTACAAAGGGATGTCTTCACAGCCAGTAAGGAATCTATTTCAATGGACATATGGGCCTGTGCTAAACAGACGTGACAAAATGTAAAACCCACCTGTAATCTAGTATTTGAGCATCCCAGCTGCACAGATTGACGCAAAACATGTAGCTTCTCCATGAGGTTTCACTTCTGCTCCTTGATTCTGGTCGTAAGAGTGAGTTAGCATCAGTTGGCAGGTGTGAGTCCTTATCACCTTATAAACCGCAATTAACCTGAAAATTGGGTGCTTGTGAACAGGCTTGATTTACAGCAAGAGGACTGAAAAAATGAATAATTCAAATGTTAAGTAAAGTAAAATTACTTCTCAAGGGTACAGTACAGAGCTAGACCGAAGGCACAATCTGGGGCTTGTGCTGCTTTAGGGGGGGTTGAGGCAAAACTGTTATTATTTTATGTGGTACACTGCTGAAAAATGTTGCAGGACCCCTCTAGTTGATAGAACATTTTCACCCCATTTGATTACACACAGCATCTACTTCTCTTTAAGGAACCAATGGTGCATAGTATTGCACTGTGAGCATATCCATGTGCAGCCGTGCAGACTGCCTTCTGTGCACCTTGAGCGCAGATGAAAGGCAAAGCGGACCCGCGGTTTTAAGGGGTTACCACAGTTAGAAGAGTCATATATTTAAAATGTGTCTAAAATGCTCCTAAATGGACTAACTCGAGAGCGGACATGCCGGGCCGCCACATTTGTCAGAAACGCTCTTGCATCACAAACGATTAGCGCAGTGATGGACCATTATTTTTTAATTGCGGGGAAAACCAATTCATCATCCTTAGGTGCCCTTAATTTAACATGAGCGCAGCCAGTCATGGCAGTTACATTCGGGGGATGTGGACATTGCTGCGAAATCTGTTAGTTAATAGCTGCCCATTCACCTGCACAGTCTAATGTACTCAACTCGGCTATGCTTTCTCATCAAACTGTGTGTGTGTGTTTGAACTTCCTGAGCCGTTTCTGTGTGTGTATATATATAAATACATCACTCACAAAGAGGACTGAGAGTGGTGCAATGCGTCAACAGATTGGCCCTTTGAGAAATCAAAAACAAACTAATATTGCAGCATTAAAGCAGCCACTGTATATTGACATGAGCTGTGTAATCCATAGGTACATTATGTTACCAAATGATATTGATCTAATTTAGTCCATTACTTCTTACAGTTATTGAAGGCAGCAATAAAATGTGACATGACATATGGCAGCAGCAAGCAACGATACTGTAGATGCAATGGGTTAATGGGTTAAAAGTCTGGTCAATTTTTCTTCGTCATGAGGTGTGAAATATGTTTTAAAGGTCCAGTGTGTCATATTTAGGGGGCTCTATTTACAGAATATTGCAGAAATGGAATATAATATACAGAACTATGTTTTCATTAGTGTATAATCACCTGGAATTAGAACAGTTATGCTTTTCTTACCTTAGAATGAGCCTTTTGTATCTACAGACACTGTGGGTACCACCGTGTTTCTACAGTAGACCAGAACAGACAAACTAAAGCTGGCTCCTCTTTGTGTTTTCATGCCCAAAATAATTTCTTTGTTATGCTCCGGAGGAGAGGGTGAACCGAGGGGGTTGCAATCAGCAACTAGACCACTAGATGCCGCTAAATCCCACTTGCCCTTTTAATGAAGTTTGCTCCCTTGCTAAGCTAGAAACAAGCTAGGTTGCTTTTGTTTTATCTTTGCATGTAGCGTGTTGTGATTCATCACTCAACAACAGCAAATAAATCTGCTACCACTCAATTTCATCAAGTAGCTTCAAGTCGGCTTTATTATGATATAAAATGTAGGAATTGGGCTCTATCATCAGAATGATATTATGACATTGTCATTTATTTTGGGTGTCTGCCGTGTTCAACTGTAGCTGGGTACTTTCAACCTTCTCTAGATTTTAAGCCATGAATGGTTGAGTGTAGTTGGCCAACCTTGGCCAACAGATATTTCTCCCAGAACCCCTTTCTCCTCTGGCAGTCCCCAAGACCATATTTCTCCTGTCAGTTCACGTCCAGACCTGGAGTAAGCCAGCTGGCCTTTCTCAATCACTGTCCCCAGCCAGAAAGCCATAGGGCTCTCTATCCGCTGAACAATTTGAGCCAGAAAAAGTCACACTTGTCTCCCCGTGCCAAAACAGCGACGAGCCATATGCACATTAAGTTCGTGATGCATGGCAGAGCTACAAAAGATCGCAGGAAACGAAAAGACCAGCAGCCTAAGCTGTCATTTTCCATTTTAATATGATGCTTTGAAGGAGAACTCTGTAAGGTCTGATCAAGCGTCAGCCATGAAAACGTCCTGGCTAAAAATGAAAGCGCTAAATGGCTTGGTTCTCTGTGAAACCAAAGCCACACTTGTGGAAGGTCTTTCCATCCGCTCTGCTTCACTTTCACATATAGATTTTTGTCCGCAAATCCTCATTGATGTGTCTATCCGCACAGCCTCTGAAGTCGACCAAGATAACCTCAGCACAGTTAGATCACATGAGTTAGATAACTTGGCTGGAAAGTTGGCAGAAAAACCTCCTCGGCAGCGGATACAAACCCACTTCTGTGTTTGTGCGCCACATGACAAATTAGTCACCAGTCACGGTGGACCATATATTCTCTCTGAAGCACGAAATGTAACCTGTGTTGATGAACAATGAGCCACTGAAAAACTTTAAGATACAACATGTGAAAACACCTCGATGTGATGAAAAATGTTTAATTAAATATACTGAAGAGCAACATAGATCCTCTAAGCAAAAAGAAAACTTTATCCTTCAGTATGAATATACATTTTTCATGTTTCTCACTTGTCGGACTGCATGTTTTGTTCATGTGAATCTGTTCTTCTGTCAGATAACCAGCCAACAGAGCGCTGAGCAACATGCCTGGGATTAGCAGTGCTGGTCCAGGGACCTGACTTTGAATAATGGTCCTCTACAGCTCCATGTAGATAAGACTGGCTAGAAACATACTGTAGGGATCTATCTGACCAGCCAAATGAGACACCCCAGTTTGCTCAGTCACTGAGCTGCAGCCAGAAAGAAAATGTGTATCTTTCCGCAGCCACCACTCGCCAGAAACACTCTCACAAGGCGTCTCTATTATTAAGTCCTGCTTGTGTGGGACCGGAGTCAGGACTGTTATGTTAGTAATTATCTAATGGACCCCACAAATAAAGTGCATTTGAAGTTGGAAGTTCAGTTCAAGGGAGTTACATAAAGGTGCACACATTCACTTTTAACTAGCTGCTTATTAGCATGCATATCAGTTACATACTGACTCTTTATTAGCGATTATGAAGCACTTATTAATGCCATTACCTAAGAGCTCAATAATCTCCTAACTATTGCTTATTGATAGTAAACTGATGTACATAAATTAGAATCTTAACTTACCTAATGCTCAGTATGGGCTTTAGAAGGTGGTCCCTTAATAAACATGGTCTATTCTTATGCCACAAAACTACAAGTGTTAAGTCTTCCTAACTCAGAATATGTTCCCCATTATAAATTGAGGTCTTTCTCATAACTAATTCAGTAGTAGTTTGACACTTATTAACCCACACATGTTCCCTATTCAGTAGGTGTCTCCTCTTCACACGTAGTAAATCCATTGTAGCTCACAACTACTGCAATTAACAGATCCTATTCTTAAGTGATGGGTTACACCTTTAAAAAAAGTAAAGACGTCTATTCAAACACGCAGGTTCTGTTCTCATTCAGCGGTGGAAGAACAGTCCTAACAAGTAGAACTATCTCCTTTATTATGGAACACTTCAAACATCTATTTAAATAATTTTTTGGAAAGTTTCTTCCGTGCTATGAATAGATGTTCATGGCGCTGCCTGAACTCGCTGTGTAATTTTCAGCTGGCGGAGCTTTTCGGTTCAAGACCATTTCCAACCGATATCTCTGTGTGTTTGTTATCACACTGACATGATGAATAAATGATACAGATTCTGACACTTGTTAGTACAGGCTCCTTCTAGCACCCTCCGACTCCAACGACTGATGACAAGCCAGGCATGAGGGCCAGAAACCGCAACGTCAGTTTTCTCTCTACCCTAACCTTTTTTTGTCGTAGGATTTGGGATGGTGAACATGAGGTACTGACAAGACAAAGCGCAGAATCAGGCCATACAACAAATACGTCTGAAAACTGTACTTACAGTACCAATGCAACCTCACAAAATATAACATGACAAAGATAAAACCTACACAGGTGAGACAGAATACAAAAGACCTCCATTTTTTTTTACATGTAACCAATCACTTAAGAGTAGGATCTGTTAATTGCAGTAGTTGTGTGCTATAATTAATTTACTATAGTAAAAGAGGAGGCTTTATAATACGGGACCTGTGTGGGTTCGTAAGTGTCAAACTACTACTGAATGTGGTCATGCAAAATAAGGCATTATTAAATGAATTACCCATTAATGAAATGACCAATGAAGAGCCAGTATGCCACTAAAACGCATGCTAATAAGCAACTAGTTAAAGGTGAATATGTGTACCGTTTTTCTGTAAAGTACCAACTACATTCATCGTGTATAATTTTATTTAACTGCTTGAAGTTTTACATCCTCTAAAATGTAGGTTAAGTTTTGAAATATGCAGTCTGCAGTGCTCCAGAATCACAATGGCCTGGATGGTGTTTAGCAAATGTGTGATTTAGTTCAATTAAGAATCTGAGGCCAAGTCCTCACAGGCAGTTACAACAAAGCGCTGTGACTGGCAGAAACCACAAGCTCCTCCAAATCAAATGTAGTGAACCTGCTGAGAGACTTTTTCAGTCAGTGTCAGTTTAGATGCCACAAACTGGCCAAAGACTGGTAATTCTTCATTGAGAGAAAAACTTCAAATGTTCTGCTCACAGTCAATTTTTGATACTAGTTATGGTTTGCATTTGTGTGTGATAGCCACTCGGTATTTACATTCTTAATTCAATCTCCGACGGACTCTGCCATTCCCACACTGGTTCCAAAATGCCATCACACATACACAGGGTCTACAGGAAACGATGCATGCATGTAATCCAGTGTGAAGTCATTTCATACATCCTCACTGTTTAAGAAATGTATTTGTCGCTGCCATTATCGCTGGCTGCTGTGAATCATCGCAAACGGCATGTATGAAATCAGACGTTTTCTGTGCGCGTGGATCAGTTTTAAATATAAAGTCAGCCACGCGTCAGTTGCTCTTTTGTTGTATTTCTGGGTATGCTGCGTATACTCAAGGAGTGTTTGCTGTAGTGTCAATATCAAACCACACTTGCTGTTATCACTTACAAGCACGTGTCACCAAATCAGACTGAACTGAAATCCTCAGTATTACAGGGCAGGAAAAGTGTGTATTACAAAGCTGAAATGACAAATCAATAAGTCAATTAACAGAAAACTGTCACTAATTTGAATCATTTAAGCAAAACTACTTTCACAAAAACGTGCTACTTCCACCTTCTCAAATATGAGGTTTTCATGATTTATTTGATCATAGACTAATATATTTGATGTTTGCTAAACTACTTTTAAAGTTAAGTTAATCACCTCTTTTCACTCCTCAGATGTTGTTTTTAAAAAATCAAATTAACCGAATCATTAAAGAAAGAACTGCTAGAAAAGCCGCAGTAAAACTCCGTCTTTCACAGTGACAGTTTTGATCCCTTGAAATCAAAATAATAACCAGGAGCAATCAGCTGTTATCCTCCAAAAAAAAAAAAAAAAAAATAACCCGCCAGTGAGCAAGTGGAAATTGTCACCATCTATCATTAATTGTGGAGCAATGACAGACTTTAACTGTGTCATTGTCCACATCAGTGCCTGCCGCGCATTAACTGGTGAAGATACAGGGGGCCACACAGATGTAACTGTTGGAAGGGGCCTGGGGGGTTTAAAATGCCAGGGCGGATTAATTCACCTCCTGCCATGACGGCCGCCCGCTGTTTAGATCCACAGCCTGACAGCTGTCCTCACTGGCTTTGATATGAGAGGGCTGGTGAGGCTGACGGAGACGGACAGGAGGGAGAAAGAAGGAAAGGATGGAGGGAACCAAAAAAGAAATAGAGAGACGGCGAGAAAGAGGATGACTGCTTTCTATAACCAAGGACAAAATCCAGATTGGAGGGGCGTGTGTATGATTGACAGTGCTTTGCTTTTGATCAGCCAGGGGAGAAATGGGATGGGACAAGTGTGTGCGTGGCCGTGTCTGTGTGTATGTAGCTAGGAGACAGTCCCCATGGAGACAGCTAGACTAAGCATTCAGTCAAGAGAGGGGAAGTGAGCACAGAGGGCAGTGTGTGTGTGTGTGTGTGTGTGTGTGTGTGTGTGTGTGTGTGTGACTATGCTGTGCACAAGTGTGACAGTGATGTGATGAGACTGATGTCCAGTGTTTGATCCTTTCGTTCTGGACTGTGGGAGAATGTTTCCACCGCTAATAGAAACACAGTGCTGGAGTGTATCTAGTGGTAATACACCTGCTCACGTAGATAACAACCGCCGTAAACAACCGAAATTCATAAATTCATAAATAATCTGTCTGCCACTGCTGATGCAAAGCTAACGTTCCTCAGTTAGAGCTGCATTTCGCGAAATCCAGGCAGTTTCTGGGTGTTTCTTTGGCTGCTCCAAATTTTTTTACCGAAGTCGTGTGCATCTATGGAAACAGCACAATCATAGCAAGACCACAAATCATGAAGAAATGATCATTTATCCTTAGAAAAGAGAAATACTGAAAAACATTTTTCCAAAGGCCTAATATATGTGTACTTACCTGTCCTTGTCCCGCTGGTCTCAAAGATTCAAAGATTTTTTTTTTTTTTTTACAGATTTGAATGTTTGTTTTTTTTTCCACTTTTTTTTTTTTGCCAAAATTTCAAATGAGGCGTGTAAACATGATTTTTCTGTCTGTTTCATTTTTGATTTGTTCAAGAACTTTTGGAAATTAAAAAAAAAAAAAACAACAAAGAACTAAGGATCATTTCTGATTATGATAAATGGTGTCATTTTGGCAATTTCTTTCCCTCTTCTTTCTTTCTCTCTTTTTTTTTTTTTTAGAAAACAGGTTTCTTGGAAACGCTCTCCCACTGGAATGCACTTAAAGCCCATTTCAGCCTTCTTGCTGTAAATCAAGCCTGTTCACAAGCACCCAATCTTCAGGTTAATTGGAGATGATAAGAACTCGCACCTGCCGCAATACTAACTCCCTCATGTCTCTGTTCACGTTGCAACCTTGATTATTTTTTTTTTTTCATGTCTATCACAGTAACAACAAAAACTCTGTGTACAGGATATATCTAAATATGTTCTGGAGTGTACTCCAAGACATTTCCTCCCAAACAATTGCATCTTCTTACCTCCACCAATTGAGCATTGTACCGGAATTCAGATCGACGCTGCAGAAGCAGAGTTTTGTCCAATTCACCTTCTTTCTTATAAAAACCTGGTGCCTGCTTTACCCACATTGCAACTCACCCACCATGTGGGTTATGTGTTATGCTAGTAGCGACAAATGTGGCCTCGACTTAAGTGACATCACTTGAGGCAATTGACTAAATGTAGTTTAACATAACGCAGCTCCCTCTGGAGCTGCAAAAGACATTTGTAAAATAAGTGGAGTTCCTACTTAAGCATCACGGTTGCAAAGCTTATGTGTCTTTTTCAATGATGGATGTATGTAGCCGAACAGACAGTGAGTAAAGATTTAAACGAGGGCTGGAACATTTCATTGGCTATTAAATTGTCAGATTTTTTACATCAGTTTGAAAATGCCAAGCATCCACTTCAATAAGAGCTTCAATATCTTTGAGTTTTAGACTGTCAGTCAGACAAAACAAGAACATTACGACGGACCTTTTTTATCTACTAAATGATAAATTGATCTAAATAATTTAATTCTAATAATTTGCAGCTAACTGATACCAAAGTATTTTTACTTTGTGGCCTTGATCTAAATATATCATCTGTGATTTAAAGGCTTCATAATAGCAAGGAAACAGAAAAGAAAAGTAAAGCCCAGGCTAGCATCAGTAACTGTTGAGTGAATCTCTCCCAAGCATTCCTAGTCTGACCCAGCAGAGAAATCAAGCTGTGATCAAAAGCCTTCATACACTATACAAAACATCCCATCATGACCTATCTCATTGTCCGTGCTGCTAAATGGACAATTTGTTCCCAGGAACTCACAATCAAAGCGCTACAGTACATGACGCCGGGTCATGAAAAAGGGAAGAAAGACGCCTCCAGGCTCCCAGGCAGCTACAGTGTATACTGCATGTACGCCGCACTGTACGAGTAGTTTCAAAGCACTGAAATGCAGCGATCGATACTCCCTGTATCAGAGACGAATGCGTCTGAATAGGCATCAATTAGCGGAGTGAACAAACCCTAACGAGGCCTTTGATGACACAACAGCTCCCAGAGAAAAAAAAATCTCAATTAAACTCAAATTTGTGCTATAGAAGAATCGAGCCATACATTATTTATTCTTTAAATGTATTATTAATGCAGGTTAATGAATAAAATGGCCGCAGCACAGTTCGACATGAAGTGCAAAGGGTTCTTTTGAACTGCCGTTTCATTTCGTCTGCGGCAATGCTGCAACAAGTTCCTGATGTTTACAGCGTGTTTTAATGCGAGTAAACGAAGAGAGCCGCCGCTGATCTGAACCGATCTTCATCAAATAAGGTCGAGGAATCATTTTCACATTGTGACTCAACAAACAGGCCGTTTACATTATGCATGTCATGCTGTTTGATTGATGTCGAATGGCGAGCTGGACCGTTTCATTAACACCGTTTATCTAGGCCGTGAAAAAAAAAAAGATGTTAGGGAAGAAATGAAGCATCTTTTAGGTTGCTCGCACAGGCAGTGAAAGAGAAACTTAGAATTCAACCTCGAGAACACACACAACAAAGCTCCTCCGAGAACATCTCCTCACAGCGGGTGAGCTCCATGCATCCTGCCCATATATCAGATTTAACTGCCATTTGGCAAAGTTTAATGCTGCATCAGCAAGTCAGATTTAACAATGGGACGGCTACAGGTAGCCAATTAAAAATGACTGCGCCTTGAATAAAGGAAGAATCGCCTTTCAGTCAAACTGCTCATGTCATCAACTTTAACCCTTTACGGCGATTAAAAAGTTACGCAGAGAGGTAGTTAAGTCTGTGCTGCAGAGGAATGGTAATCAAGCAGAGTCCCTAAATTACTGCTCTATAAAACACACACACGCGCGCACACACACAAGTGTGTACAATGCATACTAAACAGGACTGAGCATTTTGAGGCTGAAATGGAAAATATTTGGACATTTTGGAAACATAAATATAACAGTTATAGATCAAATTTTTACCTATTTTATTTTTTTTTACTTAACTACTTTTTTATCATAATAAAGTAAAACATTTGAAAGCAGGACTCAACAGATGAGATCAAAGAAATAAACATCCAGACATCTCCACTACATGATCTGTCCTTTGAGGCCAAACTCCTCACAGGGAGCCTTTTCACATCTATGTGGTTCATTTTGCTTTTAAAGCTTTACTTTCACGCATTCACTGAGCGAATGAGCCACAGTAGCTACAGTTAGAAATACAAACTTGTGTTTTTACATTACCTCTTTTCCTTAGTGAAGAATTTGTGTGCTTTTTCCCTCCCGCCACTGGAAGTGATGTTGCACTCACCGTACATTAATGTAGTTAGCCGACACATCACAGACACACAGACATAATCTTCAAACGTCTCACAACTGATAAAGACAGAAAAAAAACTGCAACAGCTTAATAAATCAAAACTGACTCACCAGTTTGCGTTCTCCAAAACTTCACATGGAGACTAAATCCACAGTGAACAGAATATCCAAATCTTTGCCAACTGGCAAAACCTCAAAGAAAGGAATTTAGAAAAAAAAAAAAAAAGTTGGGACTCTTGAAAGTTCTACTTAATTATTTATCTTTTGATATTTAACTTCAAGAGAGGTGAGCTGTTCGAGAGAATCTGGCTGGTATATGTCAACAATAATGCGCACCTGCATACCTGAAGTCATGTGTCATCAACAGCAGGAAGTGGCAGCTTTTCTTTTGCCACTGCGTAGGATTTAGCGGCATCTAGCAGCAGAATGCCTCACCCTGTGCTTATTAAAGGAGGAACTGCTACAAATGTGTACAAAATCTGACATAGTTTAGTGTAGTTTAGTTTAGTTTAGTTTAGTTAAGTTCTGGGCTAAGTACAATCATTGTGTATCATTATAAAAGGCTCGTTCTAAGGTAGCAAAACATAATTATTCTTTTTTTCTACTCTAAAGAATGTACATACTGAAAAACAAACATACAAACAAAAAAATAGTGTTGTTAATGTTTTTTTTGTGCAAACCTTTATTTAAATAATTTACTATCCAGGAGCAAACCTTGATTTTGTACCCAGCTGACTGTAACAGATGGTGCATTTGTATAACCTGAGCTTTATTGCTAACTAGCTTGTTTAATGTTGCTATGTAATTGCCAGTCTGCCTGTTATGAGTCACATTAAGGTTGAATGTCCAATCTGTAATGTTTCAGTGACCACATATGATCATACACCGTGTAGCCGAGGCATTTGTGATGACTGTAAAGCTTACTTACTCGAAATCTTTAGCCTACGGTAAAAGTAAAAAATGTTCAATTTTTCGCTTCGTACTCTTGGCAGTATGGAGTAACCACAACATAATCAAACACCTGTGCAAGTCCAGTAGTCAGTCGGTCAAATGATAACATTATACCTCAATAAGCAGTCATGTAAATTATTAGTTAGAGGAGATATGGAATGATTGAAATCTCGTCCCAGCTGAAATGGATAAACATCTCAGAATTTCTCACTCATTTTCTATTTCTTACAGGAATCTGTTCATTCTTTGTGGAGTAAAAAAAAAAAAGAGGCCTCACATCATTTGAACAAATCTTTTATTATTCCTTAAACAGTCAGATTCCTATCAGCAATGAGTTTTTCGGCTCCGAACCAGCCGAACCAGACTTCACAGGCCTTCAGAACTCAGCCATCTGCAGTCATCTGGAAACACAAATGAATTAAAAGACAAATTTATTAAAAGAAAAAAAAATGGGCTTCTGTTAGTTCATTCCATCTGCTGGATGGTTTATGGTGTGACAGGATTTGAATATTATGGTGACATTATTATACACGCTTGTATGACAGACTGCTGCCTCTGAAACTATCTGTTTTCTCCTCCAGACTGCGGCCTGAGAGAGGCTGCTTTACAACTCCAGGGTTAGCGTCACTGAACTCAGCTGCTGGTGAACAAAACTCGGCAACTGTAGCTTGGACTGACTCCACTCTGATGGTCCACAAAGACACACCTGTCTCTCTCTCTCTTTGTCTCATCATCTATTTTCCAATAATATTTGCATTTAGCTTTGCAGTTTAGCATCATGGTTCACTTTAAAGCTGTACTGTCCACACTCCAGCATACATTAAATCAGTCCATGAGCAACATTAGCTGCAGTTAGCCACACAAACAAATCAACGTTTGAGCATTCTTTGTTCTGGCTAACCTATGCTGCATTTGCAGATTGGAGCATCTAATCATCGCAAGTCAAACAAGAGCATGAATTATTTTTTCAGTACACTTATTACTTATTTACTTATTAGAAGCTGAACTTGAATATCACTCGCAGCCATGAAGAAAGCCGTGGCACTGTCTTCTTCTTCTTCTTCTTCTTCTTCTTCTTCTTCTTCTTCTTCTTCTTCTTCTTAAAAAAGGTCAAAGTCATCTTCACTTGCTGAGGAGACTGAGGTCCTTTGGAGTGGGCAGGACTAATAAAAACTTTCTATGACACCGGTGCCATCTTCTATGCGGCCATTTGCTGAGGAGGTGGAAGCTCGGAGACGGACAGAAAAAGACTTAAACTGGTCAAAAGCTCTGTCCTGGCCTGCACCCTAGACTCCAAAGAGGAAGTGCTGGATAACAGCTGTCAGACTCTTCAGCTACAGCATGGAGTCATTTTTTGATAATTTCTTATCCTCCATGTGTATAAGAGCTGCTGTGACAAGCAAATTTCTCCATCTTCATGGTAATTTTTTTGTGATTTCCTTTGTAACTACTGTAGTCATCATCCACCATCTTGTCTGCTCCTCCTCAAACTGTTGACTTGACAGCCTGCCGTCCATGTCAACCTTCTCCTACCTGGACGAATTGGAGGACTTGGGGCATGAGGAGCGAGGGAGAAGTTGGTTTCTTTCAGTTTTATGGTCATGCTGTGTTTCACCAAAAAAAAAAAAAAAAAAAAAAAAAAAAAAAAAAAAAAAATATATATATATATATATATATATATATATATATATATATATATATATATATATATAACAGTAGTAAGTGAATACAGCCCTGTTTCGTTATTGTGTTGTGTCTGTTTTGTTATTACGCTGGCCACTTGTCTTTGGATGCAGGTAGTGGTGACGTGTGTTCAGCCATATTATAGTATTTAATAATCAGACTCACGCTGATGTGTATTCACCTTCACCCAGCCCTTTTGCACACATGAACCAAAACACGGTGACAGGCAAAGCATGCTTTTGCTAACACACAGTACAGTAAATGCTCTCTAAAAGCATCACATGTACCATGAAAGAGCAGGCATCTCTTACATCATTTTAAATGATTCAGTTCATTTGTAGGACATCTAAAACTGCTTGACTTTTTTTTTTTCTAATGAATTAACCATTGGCCACGTGTCACCTACCATAAAACTAAAATTAAAATGCCTCAAGACCTGTAATTACACAAAAACATCTTCTGAATGGCCAACCTTGAGCAGTTCAGCTCCTTTTGTTAAAATTACCAGCTTTCGCCTTTAGTTTCTTTGTGACTCTGCGTGTGAAAACGAAGAAACACTAATATTCAAAACCACAAAGCTGAAAAAAAAAAAATCACCTAACATTAAAACATTTCAGGAATTGTGTGCCAAAAAAACACCTGCAGTCTTCCTCCAAACATCAAGAACAGCGTAAGAGGGCATCAGACAAGAATCTGACTCATCTGCTCAGTGGAACAGTTTCTCCACATTAAGGTACTGCCAAATATTCATCATTAAAATTCACACTTTAGGTAAAGTCATTATCAAAGTAAACGCAGCTTCTTCTCTTTTTTTTCTCTCTTTTTTTGCACAGAGAAGTGTATCTTCATTTTGTTTTTTCCCAGACTGTAGGGGGGAAAGGCTGAGCACAGCAAATAGCTCTGTCTTTTATTACAATAACTTTTTGTTCCCGAGATGCCCTAAAAACTTAATGAACAAGGATACTAAATGTTTCATATTAAAGAATATTTAGCAAAAAAAAAAAAAAAAAAAAAGAATCTGCGATAAATCACAAATCTCCTGCAGGAGGAGGGAAAGACCTGACTCCAAATGTCATATGCTGTACCTGTAGACGCTGTGTGAGACTGGTGAGATGCATTACAGTCCTCCTTATACACAGTGGTAGACACCAGGTGTCTGAAGGGCAAAGGTGAAAAACAAAACAAAAAAAAAAAAAACAGGGCACCAGCTGCATGTGGCGGGGCAACAGCTTGCAGAAAGTTGTGATGCATTTGTGATGAAACGGCTCCAAACAACTTTCCGAGCGTTATATTGCACCACATTGCGTTATCTCCACTGTAAGGGAAGCCATTAGTCCACTACATTATGGTTTCTCCACTGGAAGGGCACCTCTGAGGGCACTTTATCACTTTTTAACTACCATAGGGGCTACATACTGTACCATAGTTCCTGTGTACAGGAAATTCTTTTGGAACACATTATACATGTTGGATAATTAATGTTGTAATGTAGAGTTAAACGGTTGAACTAGGGGAGGGGCCATGATAAGTGTGGCTTCAGCGTGTCATCGAGCCATAGTTTAAGACACGCTCAAAAAATCATAAATGCAAAACTGGTCAAAAACAACCAGTTATTTCTCATGACCCCTCCCCTAGCACTGTATAAGAACCTTTCAGCGCATCAGCATTCTCCTGTTTGTGAGTTATGCTTTCAACGTCCCGCAAATCATCTTCCCTGGATGCCAGAGTTGGCAGCTTTATTTACTGCTACTTTCTTTAAATTCCACAAAAATGAAGAAGAGATCAAGAAGGAACTGGCTGATTTTTGATGGAGGGCCATGTTGACGGATAGCTAAGGATCAGCACCAACACCCGCCTCTGCAGTGTCACCAATTTTATGAACTTTCATCCTAGATCATCTGCTGCTGCCTCATTAATGGTTTCTGTTCTATGCTTTGGCACGGTTAACTGTCCGCTTCTATTGGACCTGACATACTCTCCCGGTTCAGACAGTGACAGATTTCAGACAAGGTGATTTTTTGCCCTGGTTTGGCCTACTCTTACGCAGTGAAAATATTACAGTACACAGGTCAGAAAATGCGTTTACTCTGTAGCCTATTGGTGAGTATTGACCCAGTCTATGGGTGTTTTGCTGCCTTCTGTCCGATCAATGCTTGCTGGGTTTGGCTCCAGTTCCTGCTGTGATTCTGAAAAGACGATAAAAAATAGTGAGTCATTTTTCCACTCTGGTTTAGACCAAATAGCAGACTGTAGGTGTGACTGCATTATACAATATCCATGGACTCACAAGTCTGGGGATATGTATTAAGGTGTCAAGAGTGATAACAATCATACACTGAATTTTAAACCACACGTTTGAAATGAAATATCCATATTTAAAAACCATGGAAAATGTATTTTTTAACGAGTTGGATATTAGGGGGAACAGTCATGCCTGCCTTTTTTTTTTTAGAGAGATGACCTGTGCTATGTGTACACAGTATCCATAATTTCTGCATTTTTAACCCAGCCTGTCTTTGTTTTCATCTTATATGAGGTCTATACGAGGAGCTGAGCAATACTGTCTGCAGGGACTCACCAGAAATATGTGTTTCTCAGAGAGAAAAATACATACAGAAAAAGAAAATAAATATTGTTACTTAAATTTCAGTTCTCCTTTGTGGGAGGAAGTATAAATTATGATTGTATTGCAGCTATGCGCATATTTTTCATTTTTTAAAGGAGAATAAAATCTATTTGGACGTCTCTTTCGCAGCTGTCGACATTTGAGAGACGAATTTGCTGACAACATTTATGGCGTGCTTGTATAACCTGTGAATGTTGATGCAGGACATTATTCTCCTTTTGTCAGCAAGCCCACAGAGCATTGTTGTTGTGGTAGTGTTACCAATCTTTCCGCCATTTAACATTTGAGACGACATGTTAAGTTTGCATTCCATTTAGAAAGTGGAAGCTAGCAAAAACTATGCTAACTAGTTTTCACTCAGAGAGCTGAGGAAAGATTGCTAACGTTAGCACTGATTTCCTGTACTGTATCCTATTAGTAAGCAGAGCTGGTGTCATGCTAGAACTGGAGCTGGAGACGAGGGCAATATAACGAGCTCAGCAGCCTCTATGGACACGATGCCAAAGGTGTAAAGACTGAAGGTGACATTGATGGAGGAAGCTAAGATGATAAAAGGAGAGAGTGCAGGGACTGACTTTTAGTCCAGGAGAGCTTTGTGAAATAAAAGGCTGAAAGACAGATGGCAAGCTGGGTTTCTTGCTCCTCTCTAACTCTCTTTTCATCTTATTCTGCAGTACTTCTTTCTCCCTTCTTAGCTCTTTCTCCCATTCACCTGATCTCCTGCTCACGCACACAGACAGCTACATACACAATTTTGCTCTCCTACTACTCTCGGTGAACTCTTAGTCTCAGAGTTTCAAGTCTTCCCAAACTCTCCTGTAAAGTAACCCAGTTTCTTTCTTCTTTAAAAAAAAACTAACAAAAAAAAAAAAAAACAGAATATATCCACCACAATTCACCAGCTGCCATTAAAAAGCAAGTTTCGAACACAGCAAGAAAAAGAGTATCAACGCAACACCTGTCACCATTTGCAAACTTACAACTTCAAATGGGAGCCAGCCTGAACGAAAACACTTTGCATTCTGGCCCAAATTCTAATCATTTCTGCTTTAGGAGCTTAAGGGACAGATGCTGCATAACGTCTTTGATTGCAACCTTCTGCTCGTTAATTTACAAAATATGTTTTCTAATGTAAATGAGAATCAGGCTTGTAGGAAGACGGGGGTATATGGGAACAAAACACACCCCAGGGAATAATGTGTTGGGTATGTTGTTTATTGGATCAGAAAACACTTGAATTTACCCTTACATGAGTTACCTGGCACCTGTGCTTTTAGTGTTTCTTCTTTAATTTTGCTTATCATTAAACATTCTTCTATATTACAAAAGTTCTCAAAAGCTCATTTTGTACTCCCACAAATTGAGCCATCATTCACCGGTACAAAAACAAACTAAATTTCTTGTTGTCATCCTGCCTATGATCATTTAACCATGCTATAGTCATCTAATAGATTGTAATTTGTGAAAGTGAGTGTGGGTACCCATGTTCTTCTTATTATTATTTCAGTATTAATATGCTGTTGTATGTTTGGGTGGAAAAAAATAAAAAACTTCAAGCCCTCTGCACCTGTTGCATCATGGTCCTTGTCACCAGCTGGGCAGTGTTTGCTGAATGTGTTTTCACCGCAAGAGACCAGCGGAAAGAAAAAAACATGTCACCACCCACTTCGCTACAAGTAAGCTATACTCGCAGTCACAGTAAGTAAGTCAGTTTGACGACACTGAATTGAGGTCGCAGTGTTTCCATTGCAATCAGCGTGCAGTCTGTGGTGGGTTCGGTGATGTATAAAAGCTATGAGTGGGTGCGGAAGGGAGACTCGCCGAGAAAGGGCTTGTTGGAGTCGGAGTGGGAGTCTTGCTTTACTGGAAGCTAGATGTACTGTAACACTGTAGAGTCATATGTCTCACTCAAAAACTGTGCCTAAGATTTGGTTATGTTTACTAGGCACCGGCTGCAAGTGTTTGCCTTGGGCGCACAATGTAGCTTTTGTGGAAAGGAATAGAGTTACGCCAATGGGCTGAGTGCTGAAGGCGCTTGAATAAAAGAAAAGAACGGCTAATCAAATGGTGCGGCATCTCAAGAACTGGTTATGCTTCGATCATTGCATTCTTTATGATGCCTTTCATTCATCAATGGATAGAGATTATTTCATGTCCAAGGAATATATCTGGAAAATACAGTTTTCCCTACATTGGTCAAAACCAAGAAATCTACATTAAGTGTGCAGCCATGCACCACATTTCACAGCAATTTGAAAACCTTTTGCTAATGATGGGTCCCGTACAGTACCAAAACCCTACAGCTAGCTTGGCTAAATTAGATGCAAAGTTCTACATTTTGGTAAATACTTATTACCTTTCTTGCTGAGAGTTAAATGAGTAGATTGGTTATGTCAGTGCATTAAGTATGAAAGTAGAGCCAGAAATCAATTAGCTTAGCTTAGCATAAAGACTACAAGCGGAGGAAAATTGCTAGCTTGGTCCGAAACTAAAACATGTGGCTATGTAATTAATACCTAGTATCTTGTTTGTTTAATCAGAACACAAACGACAATGTCAAACAACACAGGGTTTTACAGGATTTTAGCTTCTACTTGCGACTTAAGGAGTTGGATTAACTTTCCTGTGCTTCCAGTCTCTATGCTAAAGCTAACAGACTTCTAGCTACACCTATATATGAAAGGGACATGTTACATTTTTTGTTTGTTTGAAAGGGGGCATCAAAGTCTATGTATTATGTGATAAAGTTTTTTTTTATTCTAAAACCTTTAGAAAAAAATAGTCAAAATCCAGAATTACATCAGCATCTAAATTCGACCATGGACCTTGGACACTGTTTTCCCCACTTGGATGTAACCTTTTGCATTACTGTACCTTTCCAGCTAGAAAAAGAGAATATAGCGTATGCAGAGAATATATTTTCGCCTGGCAATATGTTCATCACAAGGCCTTGGTGCAGACATATGGGCTTGGAGAGCTCCATTAAAATCAACAGATGGGGATTGGGCCTTGACTCCCACAGCTTTTCCTCTTGCCTTGCCTTGCAAATACATCTCCACACAAACAGTCCTTTTAAAAGGATTTTGTCCAAGGTTACCCCGCGCCTTCATTTCTCAAAGGGCCATGTTATTTTTTTCAACAACTGCTGGAACAGTGTAATTGTTATGGGTGCTGTGATGGCCCACACTCATTTTGGTAGAAAAATTCCACCATTCTGCAGTTTAACAATAGTTATATATTTAAAAAAAAAAAAAAAAGAGACAGAGAGAGAAAAGGGGGAAAAAAGATAACCCATTCGGTCATGGGGAGTGGGCGGATAGACAGATTGTATGTCTGTGTTTCTGTCATTGTGTAGCATATGAACATAATTTTTAGAAGACAAGGTTATATTGTGTGTGCAGACAGAGAGGTCAAACCAAATGTCCTCACACAAAAGAAAATGGGACCTTTTCATGAAATAACAAAAAACATTTCTGACTGGCTTCCTGGAAAATGGCCCATTGTTTGATTTCATCATTCGTCTATGCAGCGCAGCTTACTTGTGTGTCTACTTTTCCACTTCAGTATTTGTGTGACCACATGACTGAATGTGCATGTGTGTGTGTGTGTGTGTATGTGAAAGTTCATCTCTTTAATGGAACCCATCTTTTGTCTACCACTGACAAGCGTGACCACTGTCCCAATCCCCCTTCAATGTAGTTTCATGCATGGTTGAAACTAATCATTATGCATGTGGACACAGTGACAGTTTCACAGGAAACGATGGAGGATATTACAGTGGCATGAAAAGCGAGAGACAGTCACTACTCTCCATCGCTTTGATTACAGACACATTTGGGTTTAAGGATTTGAAGGAGTTTAACTTGTGCACTTGTCCAAAAGTATGACAACTGCTGTCATCTTCCTTTATTCTAGTGCTGTGTTCTCTAAAATTGTGTTATCTCAAGTTAAAATTTGATAAAAGGAGATGTAGTTTTGCTCATCCCTAAAGAAAATCAAATTAAAGATTGTTTATCCCCAAAGAAAAACAGTATCATGCATAATGTTGGCTTTAAATAAACATTTTTCAGAGCCAATTTCCAGTTTTTCTCAGCATTACTACTGATGATTGAAAATTTGCTCTGTGAATCTCTCCAGCTGCCTTTACATCCACTGTCCACTGATGTATTCTGACATTCATGGGTGATTTTTGGCTGAGATAGGTTTTGCTTTCTTCTCTCTGCATGCCTGGCAGTGTCACTACGGCGCAGTTTGCTATTTGAGTTTCAAAACTTCCCAGTGGGACATTATGAATAACCTCACATTTCAGAAGCTCAGGCTGGTGCTGATAGTGCTTCCGCCTGGCTAATGGCCAACTCACGCTGGCAGAACAGCTAGCTGGACAATAAAGAGAGCTGCTAGGAGCCAACAGGTAGACCCGACTGGTAGTATTTATGTTCCTGCAGGCCACTAATTCTAATGGAGACTGAGGCAGAGCTTTTGCTCGGATGGCCACTCTACCCCTGAGCATAAATATTTTTTATAGAGTTTTCTGTTTTGTAAAGTTGTATACAAAACTTTGTAAAATTACGGACATTCTGTGTAAATTAACAACCAAACTGTTAAAAATGGACTGTCAAATTACAATTATTGCTTATTTTTGTACAGAAAATGTCATTAAAACGTCATTACTTATACAGCATTTTTTCTGCTTTTGTAATTTACATGCAAATTTATGTAAAATCACAATTATCTGTGATTCAATATGCGGCTCAGTAAAAGCACAAACATGCCAAATCGGCCAAAAGTGAAATGAGTAAGGAAGTGGGCATAGTTTTTGATTTAAATTATGCTATCTTGCTTTAGTTTTACAGTTTTTGTTTGGCAGCTGCTTACCTATTTTTTTTTTAAAAAATCATAGTGCATGTTCCACAGTGCCAATAATATACACATTTTAAAAAATCTTTCATTCATTTTCAACTTTCTTCATGTTTGGAATACCCAGTTCGCCGTGTTCTGCAGTCATTGTCACTCCTACCTCAACTGCCAGGGGGAATCCGTGAGAAAGACATAACTTATACAAACGGTATAGCCCACTGCTTCTTTTCATCTTCAAGTAATGAGCTTCACCAGGGGGGCGTAACATGTGAGGATTCATTTTATCTCCCCAGCAGGAGTTGCTTGTACAGCAAAAAAGAACGAGAACCCTTGCCTGACTTCCCATGTGCGAGCACCATGAATGTATTAAGAGAACTTGATAACAAGATGGTTCCAAGACGGCGCCCCATTCATTCCAATATGAGTTGCTCACTGGGCCGAAAAAGTTTTTCAGGCTTCCGCTGGCTGTCACATTTTTTTGGCCTGTAGAGTTGAGACTTCTTCCTGGCTCCTGGGATACATTATAGGCATGAAAATATGTATCTGATATGGCTCTTTAAGACCTTCAGAATTTTATTGGAACAGATCCATTAATTGCATCCATCCCGTGACTCCTTTTGTAATGGTTTTGTACGGGGTAAAGTATTTTTTTGGGCTTGTGTTCATCCTCTAATCGTGCAAAACAGATTGTGGTCTCTACTGTAAAGTCAACTCACAGCTCATAACTGTTTGTGTGGGGTTTGCAAACATGGCAAAGTGTAATCAGTGGAATGTACAATGCTATGAATCTCAGGTCTTTGTCATGGACAGTCAAGAAGCCACAGACCTCCTCTGTACTCGACTTAAGAAGAGGTAAACAAAGGAAAAACATATCAAATTAATAAATACAACATGATTTCGCAAAATCCAGAGAAAATAAATGATAATAATAAACACCACAATAAAGTTCATCAAATCAGACAATGATCATTATGAGAATGGATTTGAGAAATAAATTTGAACAAGTTGCTCAAAGATGACGGGAGATAAAGTGTCAAGAACATGACGTAAGTTATCACTGCTTGCGCTCACTTGTCTTTAATAATGTGACCGTTTTAAATTGCATTTATCAGATTCTATGTGTATGTGAAAATCCACATATTTAGGACAAACTTTTGAGGATGACGTTTCATATTTGGATTCACATTTAAAGGAATAGTCTGTGATTTCCCTTGGTCTTTAAACACACCTTTAAACACGCCTACCTACCACCTACCTAGAATTGCAGCTTTTCCAATGACTACCTTCCAGTGAAGAAAAGATACATACTGAAAGCATGTATATGTACATTTTTATCAGTATATAGAGTGGACTGACATTTCCACTACTTACAAGCTCTAGTGCCAGTGCAGGAAGTAGTTTGCCCTTTATATGGTGAGACAAAGAGTAATGCTATGCTATGTACTGTTGAGAAAAATTGGCCATACTGTAGTTGCCATCTGCAGAATAATCCAGTACTGTTATTCTTGCCTGGTGATAAAGTTAGGAATGTAAGTATATACAAGTAGAAATGTTCACATAGTTAGCTGAGATATATCCCTTTCGATGTGAAGTGGCAGTTTAAAAAACGACAAGCTCAAATGATGTTGTGGTGTGAAGTGATGTCACTTTAAGTTTTTTTTATTTTATGTGAAGCTTGTTTTGCATGAGAAATTGAATGGCTGCTGGAGAAAAAAAAAAAAAGCCATGGGACCGATATGACAGCAGGGAAATGATTGATGTGGCTTAGTCTGCTGGGAAGATTGTGTTTGACACAATCAGATAATTACTATAATATGGATGACTGCATATAAACAAGAATATTAATGGGATATTCTTTTCCTTGAAATCAACACAGACTAATAAATGCGTTTTGCAACGAAAATATTGCTTGTTTACCAGAAGCATCCCACTCTAAATGAATTATTTTTCCTCTTTAAGTCTTGCAAAGAGAAAAAGGCAAACGGGGAAAGATGAATTCCGGCGAAAAAGCAAGTCGGCATACAACCATGGCTATGTCTGCTAGTGAGTGATTGCTCATTTCCATTTCTAGTGTCCTCATTAGGCTTGATGGAACATGTATGTAAAATTCAGAAACATATAGCGCACATATGCACCACGCTGTACCCACCAAGAGAACAATGTTATCTCGATTAGGTAATGAACAGACGCTGTCAGTGCATTCGTGGCGAACGATAATGAATTCTACTGTTAGTTAGTGCAAGACTTAATGAGCGCAATGTGTTACTACATCGAGGCACATGCAAGCATACAGTTATTTAGTGGCATAAGCGCCGTAAAGGTCAAGGTTTTTGTGACGAAAAGATGAAATTTCTGCCCTAATTCATGATTTATTTGTGCGACAACTCTGACCCATTTAATGGCATCCAGCTGCATACGAACTCCATACTGCGGTAATGAATGTTTTTGCGTTGGATTACAACAGCGCTCTTAACTTATCATAATTGCACATTATGCAAAGTTCAAAAAGTCAGGAAGAGAAAGCATCACCACGAGCTGATGATATCGCAATTTGCCCCCCCCCCTTATAAAATAGTCTGTGTATGTTGAGCGTGTTATCAAAGTGCACATTTATTGTTTTTCTACTCGGGTAATTTTGCAGTAACAGTGGTAGCCTTCAGAGAAGAGGGCTTATGGCTGGAAAGCAGCTTACTTTCTATCCCCAGTGCCTGGTAACTGGTTAAAACTGAGCAAGTGTAAATAAAAAAAAAAAAAAACACTTTGTTTTTCATTAAATTCCAGCGCAGTAGCTTTTTAGCAAGGCACTCAATCCACAGAGAAGGCAGCAGTTTAATTCAATTTTTTCGGTTTATCCCTTTAGCTGTCGTGATCAACGTACTTTTGCTGTCTGTAAAGTTCTTTCAGCTCCTTGTCCACTAAGAGCGCCGGGGCGTCAGCCGCGATGTGATGTGAAATAATGAATTTCGAGCTCGTGTTTGAAATGCGTTCACTTGTATCGGACCTCAGTTAGTTCCATGGGGGAAAGAATGCCAGTGATTTGTGCTTCGTCATCCTTCAAACACGGAGCGGAAGCTCTGTCAGTTATGCATTTATGTATGTTTCATTGGTCTGTAACTGCCCCAAGGTAGTTGCTCTCAAGTCTCTCTTTCTTTGTACATTTTTTTCTTTCTGTTTCTATGAATTGATTCCTCGCCGGGTCTCTGTCACGTGTCCTTTAGCATTGCGGTCCATTGATTGTGGACAAAGTATTCAGATCTTGTGCTAAAATAAAAGTAGCCATCTTACAGTGTAAGATACAGTGTAAAAATACACTACATCTGAGCAGTAGCTTCGAATACACTTATAAGCAAAAGAGTGCATTAAGAATAATGAATATTATATTACTGGGTTATAATTGATGCATCAGTGTCTTCATTACTTTAATGTTTCAGATGGAAAAAATGGAACTAATTTTACTACGTTAAATACTGCTGTGTAGCTTAATCAATGATAATTCGTCTGCATTTATTAGCTGATTTATACTGCGTATAACTAATCTACATTTTCAAAGTTGCCGAACTAACTAAAGCTGTCAAACAAATGTGTTGGATAAGTGTGCAACGTATCTTTGTATAGTGGTGCAAAAGGTACAATATTTCTCTCTGAAATGTAGTGGGGTTAGAAGTTTACTTGAGTAAATCGACATTGTTGCACTCCACCATTATCTACAAAAACGGCTACTCCTTGTGTGCTACAGGTACTACACGAGTTACTTGCCTGAAGCACCAGCAGCAGCAAGTTTAGATCTGCAGGTGAAGACTACACTTACAGGTAAGGAGAATAATCAATGCTGCACTATGACATTCGACATTCTTGTAGTTTTGGTTAGAGAGCTTCATGCTAGTGAAGGCAATAATAACCACTTCATGAAGGTTATGAAATGATTGTCATGTGCTTGGAAAGAACGTTGGAAAATCACTAAGCCTTCACGTCAACTTTGACGTGCCTTTATATAACTATATATACCAAACATTTCCACATTTTATGTAGATGTCCACTCAGTGCGGATGGTAAGTTTAGTCAGGCGAATCAATAATTCCAATAATGCACCTGTTCTTCTTCCATCATTTGACACATGTGGTGTTGGTGTCAATAACTTCAGAATAAAAATAACTTCAAAATAACTTCAGGCTATTTCAGCTTGTAGCTCAGGCTCAAGTCAAACTGCAGAAATGCTTGGTGTCGATTAGCACCCAGCAGCTCACTTAGTCTTCTTGGACATGGCTGAGAAGCTTGAACACTGAGTGGACATCCATATAAAATTTTCACTTTCATGGATTCCTGAAAGGGGCACATCGAAGTTTATCTGCACGTCCTTGTGAAATCGAGGTTGTAGGGAGTACTCGCAGGCGAGTTGGTTGTTAAGTGTCAAACGAACTGCTAACACCCTGATAAGTTGAGAACATTATATGCCCTGTCAATCACGGTCTCTCTCAAAGTTTCTTTCTCGTGTTCTACTGTGCAGTGTACTCTACATTACACCCCTTTATTTATATATATATATATATATATATATATATATATATATATATATATATATATATATATATATATACATATAATCTCCTGTCTACAAACTATTCCTCCTTAGCTGAGCGGTTAATACTCCACAGAAACAGAGAGATGTTCACTAAAACTGGACTGTGCAGCACAGCTAAGAAGCTACAGCTGCTCCGTCCATTTTGGAATCTGCGTCTCTTCGATTTCTCAAAGGTCGGCACTGTCAAGGCCGCTTGCTGTTCCCATGTTAGAGTTCGGCGTGAGCTCCGTGTGAAAGACTTGCATGGATTCAGTTCACCCCCAGAGCTCCTTCAGGTGATTCCGTTGAAATGATTTTGCGGCAATATTTTGCTGCTGGTTGTGTGAGTCAGCCTTTAATGTCACAGAAGGAATGCGTATGTGACGCATTTTCCAGTATATTCTTGCCAGCACAGTTCAATGTAAGGTAAGTGAAATGCACACACACACACACAAACACACGTGCATATAAACCTTCCCTGACCCGTCCAAACATCCTTTTCAGACCGCGGTAAACAAGATATGTGAGGGCGAGCTTTGACCTGCTCTGTTTTAATCCACTCAAGACAGACACACACACACACACACACACAGACTATATTTTTGATTCAGACCACATTCATCCAATCTGATGCAGCAGACTCGGCGTGTTTGCAGAGCAGACAAAGAAGGTAAAGAGACACAAGCCAATAAGTGCCTTCGTTATATTTGTATGGTCATCAGGCTCCCTCTCTACCTCACTCATCAACACCAAAACTAGGTTTGCAAAGCCTTTACGCGTGTGTGTATGTGTGTTTGTGTCTAAGTGAGCAAGAGAAAAAGAGATAAAGAGACTTAGAGAGAGAGAATGTTTTAAAGGAAAGACTCCAAGTCATCCTAATTGATGATGAAAAACATTTCTAACTACCAAGACCTAAGTGCCTCTGCCATTAAGAAAATGACCGTTTTCTAATGACAACAATCACTTGAGAGAGACTTTCATTTCTGTGTGTGTGTGTGTGTGTGTGTGTGCATGTGTGTGGGAGTGTGTGCGTACACTGTTGAGGTTGCGTTCCATCTTGTTATCCTAATATTTCCTTTGGTAATTACTGTACAGCACTTTCGGATCTGCACGAAGCGTCGGTAGTGCCGGTTAGTTAACTGGCTATTTTTCTCTTTAAAGAAACTCTGCAGTATATCGGTGTAATATGAGACAGCGCAGCCTTGGCTACAATGTGAACTGAAAGAAACACAATGCACATTTTTTCCTGATCCTGTAGCAGTATTTCGTCCTTGCTTGCTTCCGTCAAAATCAATATTCTCGTGATCGCTTTTAGTCTCACAGTTTGCCAGTTACTCTAGTGAGCGTAATTAAAACCAAAATTCAGCACATAATCTGTTTCGTGCCGTGCCATGAATCAGATATTTTTGCTTTTAATCATGATTCTTCTAGGCTAATTTAAAAGGTTTGAATGCAGACAACTGTAGAGATTTCTCTGCACTTTTATTGGACTGCTGATGTCTGATGTCAGTACCGTACATGAAAAGAAACATTTGTATTGATTGAGGTCTGACCTATATATTGACAAGCTGTTATATTCGCTGAATGGATCATGCCTTCTGCTTCCCAGAGCAAACACAACACAAATTTGATATGAATGAATCAGACTGAATATTTTGTTTTTGGGGGCATTGAAATTGCCCGATCAGATATCAGCATCTACCTGTGGCTGCTGGAGTCCTGTGGCTTTGACATTGTTGTATCATTTACATCCTTCAAAAACAGATAAATTAGGATATTTACCATTTAAAGAGTTCAAATATGTTCCTGCAAAAACATAACATATAATATCCCACTATAGCATCACCTAATCACTCGGTGAATCAGACTTATTTTCAGAAAACACCTTAAAGACCTCTGGTGCATCATTTAAGGATGGATTTTAACACATGGCCAGTAAGACTGCTGTCACTATGCATCAATAGGTGTATGCAGTTTATGATATATATTCATGGACTATTCTGAATAGGAAAAAAAGCTTGTATAGATAGTCAAATGGGAGTCCTTTGGATGTATGATGGTCTTAGACAAGATAACTCTGCTGCAGGATGAACTAGGTCATGTCTGAGTTTGAACCAAAGCTTCTTTTATTGTGTATTCAGTAGAATAGTTTTCAGGATGTGGATAGACATCTGGAGCTGACATCTCTCAAGATGTGCAAGGTTCAGCCCTTGATGTGGGGGTGCAGCATGGAACACGAACCTTTGCATGGGGCAAAGGAAATGAGCGCCAGCTTAGACGTGGATCTTAAGACACTGCATGTCAATTAGCGCAATTGCAAGGCAGAAATTAAGAGCAATTAAGTTAGATGTAATGGAGTTTATGACATCTGTAAAATACATGGATGAATGTTGCTCTGTGGGTGTGTATGCGATGGAGAAATCTGTTTCATCTGTCTTAGGAGGATAAAGTGCAGTGTGTGCAGTTAATTCCAGCGGGCTCACACAAAGAAATAAAAACAAAAGAAATCCTGCTGTAGGCTGATTAAAAAAAAAGAGAAACAACTTGAGTTCAACAGCTTGCAGAACATCCACACGCAGTCTTCGTTGTCACAGATGCTTTAAACGGTCTGTCAAGATGGTAACAAGAGATCCTTTTGTGCCAAATGGTTAAAATATGGTGCCGCAAATTCCAGGTTGAGTGGTTCGATTATAACTCAAGGTGCCCATACTAAAAATAAATGTGGCAATTTAACTAAAATTGTCCAATAAAATTCATACAATCACACCTCAGAGCCACTTCCACATGGCATGAAGCTTGCCTACTCTTACATCTTTGAATGTAGAAGAATGCCTTGTTCCTGTTGATTACTCTCCTTTTCAGAGGCAGGAAGTGTCTTAAAGTGGCAGCTTTTAGCAAAATGTTATGGCAAATGCGGACGTCACTAAAATGTCAGATCTCTATTTGTGTAATTCACATGCAGCTTGCTTTGTTAGAGGCAATTTACATATGTGTTTATCTGAGCAAGCATGTGTTTGCCTGCAGGCCCGTGGGTCTGTTTTTCAGTGAATGTCAGCCCAAATCGATTTTTGGTGCTGTTATGAGTCTCTACACAGTTCAGTTAACTTGGCGTGTGGAAAACTGCACACAAACACTTGGCTTAAAAATTAAACAGTCAACTGAAAAATACCAAAAATATCACGGCCAAGTCAGGTGTTATCACCTATATGTAATAAAATACAATTAAAGGTATGTTCAGACAGATAGCAAAGTGAATTTTCATCTTATACTGTAGGTCTGGTGTGTAGTGCACTTTCGTGGCATCTAAATGCCCCATGTAGAGCTAGTGTTTGGTTTGTCTGTTATGGGCTACTGTAGTATCATAGAACAGACTCACACCCTCTGTGGATATAAAAGATCTAGTTTCAGGTAACAAAAACATAACAATTCTTATTTTCAGGTGCTTATCCACAATTTAAAATATACTTATGACTAGTATATTCTAAAGTTTGCCAATAGATTCCCCTTTGCCAACCACTGGTTTGCCCTCGACAGTCAATGCGCCAACTGTGCAGACGTTAGCATTAAGCTAGCTTGAAACTGATGCACTCCACTGACATCCAGGGGTGTATTTAGGTCTTTTATTACTACCAAAGTATTTTGTATGAGCAGATAATGTTGTCAACATGGTGACTTTCTTTAGACAAATATATATTGTATAAAAAAAATTGGTCCCATGCATGCTAACAGTATAATAAAATTTTCCATTTTTGGTTATCTTCCTCCTGAACAAATCAAACCCTAAAGACCATTACTTCATGGAAAAACTATAAACTATAGATATGAAACAGGCTTTTTTCTTCAGGGTCACACAGGTAGCGTGGCTTTAGTTCAGGCTCCACACGCATACAGCTCCAATCTTAAAACCGATTTGCCAAAACATGGATTGTAGTGTAGTGGTGTTGTAGTAGACCACCATTAACTACTGCCTCAACAAAGAATGTAGTTGAATTAACATCTCTATCACAATCTTAACAAAATCAACATTGATTGTGTTGGATTGTATTAAATTGTTAAGGTGTTCCAGGGAGAGTATATTTTAAAGGAGGCAAGAATGTGTTTGAACTAATAAGTGAAAAAATTTCTTCATGTGGAGTTTTTGTATTGCAGTATTTATCAACTGTCTGGTGACCCCAGACTTATTGAAGTATTTCAGGGTTCAGGCCAGATCAACAATTAATGCTGCTAGGAACATGGATACACGTGCCAACATTCATGGCAAACCATCCAACGATCGTTGAAACATTTCTGTAGAGACAATCCTCATGTTGACACTAGAGCAAAAGTCAATAAGATCCATACTCCTTTCGTGGCATGCCATACAACAGTTGCTGAGATATTTCCATCTGGATCGACTGCCAGACCAGGAAGCAAAATCTTTTCTGACTTATTCTTTGAGAAGGAAAAGTGGTGAACACTTCCTCATTCTGTTTGAATTCGTTTGTTAAGACAGTGCACAGTTTTGAAATGATCAAAAACTCAAGCTACAATTCAACATTGCAAAAGAACTACCTGAATACAGTAACATATATTTTCATACCTTCATGAAATGTTTGTTTATGTTATGCCATTTTCGATCATAGCACAGACCACTGCAGTTTTTCCAGACACAAAGCTGATGGGGCTTTGCACACACACACACGGAGAAAGCCAAGGCAGCCCCTGCATGTTTACCCACTAGGTGTACGTGAGCACGACTTCATGCTGCGGTACAGTATGTGTGCACACATGAGCCCAGTCACACACCCAGTGGTTCAGAAAATGACTCAGTCTGACCTTAGTCTCGACTAACAGTGTGTAGGAGCTGCATGCCCTATAAACTGCACAATAGGCCCAGTGGCTGGCAGGTAAACACAGACACGCAGAGAAAGGTCATCCTATACAGCTCCTAACAAGATTAAAAATGATTCATGAAACCTCGGTGATGCTTTTCACCATCCTACAGAGAATACTTCTTTATCCTCCTGCACAAGGAGAGGGAGAAATATATATTTTTAAACTTTTCAAAAACGCCAAACTATTACAAAGGTGAAGTGGTGGCCTGATTGCCTGGCAAGTCGATCTTCAGAAAGACCTTATTGTAGAGTGCGTTCGCCATGTGTAGCGGTTTTAAAAGAGATGGAAGCAGCTATCTCCACTGTACTCTATTCACATCCAGCCTTAGAGTTCAGTGGAGGCAGGTTTATGCCTGTTGGGCTGTGTCCCTTTCAGTGTCCCTTGCACGTGAGCCTGTGAAAATATTGTCCTATCTGCATGTGTCTATTTGGGCGTGCATGTGTGCATACACAGCATTTGCATCTGTATGTATGAGTCCCGAGACTGCGGGCCATTTTATTATCTGAATGGGCCCAGGCAGCGCTGGGCTGGAACCAATCACACCAACCTGTTATGATAGGAATCCTGGGGGACAGCATCAACTAAATTCCTTCACTTTTCCATCTCAAACGTGGCTCTTCTTTACTTTATATGCACATGAATCAGCCAGATATGACCATTTAACAGAACTGCAGTCATCAAATTGTCAAACAGATGAACACCATTTGCATACACATTGTAGTGGAATACAGTTATCACAAATATATTTACCATACATCTGTATCCGCATAGCCTGTGCTTGTATGCTATTTATTGTTTCATATTTCCAAAATCGATAACAAAGCGTGGCCTCTCATCTTAGCTGATGACAACCAGACCAAATCAAGTACATCTGTGTCTTTGATTGTCAAAAACTGGCACTTTACTGATATGGTAAGGTGTGAGCTGTTACTTAATTAAACATTAAACCTTTACAATAGACTGTTTTTATTTTTCCATGCATTTCTTGTCAAAACTAAATTACCAGCTGTAGACATTTCGGTTGGAGATTTCAGTGTGTTGTGCTTGTAGCGTAGCCTCAAGCTGCTAGCCTCAAGCGGGGATGAGGAGCAGACTGCGGAGGTCTGGTAAGCTCACTTCTTTCAGAAAATATGGGTCTGTTTTCATTTTTCATAATAAGAACTTGTAGCTTCAGTCCCAACCTGTATTACATACAGCATTTTTCACAAATGAAGAAGAACTCCCCAAGACCTTTGATTAGTGGAATTCCGCATTAAGGGTCTCACCAAAGTTATGACAGTACTTCCTCAACAGGACAGGATGTGTATAACAAATGCAATTGCATCCACTAAAATAAGACGTTTCACTGTCAATCACTGTGGCTCTCAAGAAAAAGTATGTGGGTCTCCAACATTACTCAGATTTATCATCTGCGAACAAAGAATTCTTGTACCAGTCCATCGGGTAGATGTTGAGGTAGTTAATTGAACAATATAATTAAAAACTATGTGTTGGTGGTGCGAGATGAAAATGAATGGGATTACAAAGGGTTCATCCTCTGGGAATCATGAATATCTGTACAAAGTTCATGGCAATCCATCCAATATTTGTTGAGACATTTCTAGATCTGTCCACAGACTTTGTTTATTACATGTATAATTAAAAAAAAAAGAGTACAATTATGAAATGCAGCAGCCTTATTACTCATTCCAATTTTAAAGTGGTTGGAAGGCATTAGAAGTATGAAAACTGATTTCTAATCTCAATAAACACCTGCAAAGCTGCTACTTAGCTTCAAGGGGGTTCCACATTATTCCATATTAGCAATGTCTTCGTGACCACGGGTTTCAGACCTGATAGGCTGAATCAGTGCAGGAAGTGATTCATGAATCGTGCTTTGTTTGCTTTACTTCCACGCATCGATTAAGGATGGAAACTGCACCGAGCAGTTGCGCTGCTAAATGTTTCATACGGCATGAATTAAGAATGTGAGGATCCCCAAGGGAAGACAAAAGGCAGGCGGATAGAGGGTGGAAGAAAACTATTGAACACGAGGAAGGATCACTGCTGACAAGAGTGTGCGTCTTGTGTGTGTGTGTGCTTGTATGTGCACCTCATAGGTTCGTTTTCCTGGAAAACTGCTGCCGGGACAATACTTGGGGCACACACAGAAATGCTTGCTCACATGCAAACTAAATCATACACGCACACACAGTTAGTCAAAGTCCTTTCATGCATATCAGTGAAGCTGATGATCTTCAAGTGGAATCTGTCCTGAACAGCAGCATTCGTTCCTGTATTCAAACTCATTTCAAAGCATGCGGTTGTCTAAAATTTATTCTTGGATCAAAATCCATTTAACCATCTTTTGAAGCTCCTTAATTCAAATCAATAACAAAAAAAACTCAAGAATTCTCCTCAGGCTACAGAGAGACAGAGCGAAAAAAGATGGAGGGGTGCAATGGGAATAGTACAAACAAGGAAAACAAGTCACTGGATCAAACTTTATTCACAAATTCACGCTCTAGCACATTAATCTGAAGAAATGTCTCTGAACAGCGGAGACATTTTCCTTTCATGTAATTCAATTAAACTACAATGAACTGGTAAAATACTCCGCCCTTTCACCCATTCAGTACTTCATGATTGAAGTCACAACAAAAGATTTTTGTATCACTTAATCATTATTTTTCTGATTTAGCAGTAACAGCCTGTATGCATAATCCTTGACAAAGCAGTTCAAGTAAAAACCACAGCCTCATTTTTTTTCAGGTCACATTAGGTTTCAGGTATCAGCCTCACACCTTTCTTGTTTATAGACGAATGAACTACCACTGGGCCAAGAAGAGAAAATATACTTGATCTAAATGAGTGCTGAGAGAGCGGGAGGATTGGGCTCTCCAGGAAAGTGGGCTTTCTTTGAATTCAGTCAGGGAAATGAGTGTTGGCTGTAATGGGTTCATTAAGGAGTTTGCCAGCAGCCTGCTTGCTGGCATGGCTGCTGAATTGTACTTCTTTCAGCGAATTCCAGACACTTGCTTTTCATTGGGAGGAGAGCTGAATGCACCGAGTAAGTCAGAGGAGACAACCAGGTGGCGGGAACTGGTCTGTTGAAGCGCAGAGGCAAATGGACGCACAACAGGCATGCAAAGAATTAGCTGCGGGATTGAATTAAAGTTGGGTAGAAGAAGGAAAAAGACATCTGGCACAATAATGCACCTCAGAGATGGAGAAGGATGAAAACTCCAAAGGAAATCCCAACGTAAAATAACTTTCACGCCAGCATTTACACAACAACGACGCAAGACACAACATTTGAGACATTAATTCTCCTTTTTGAAGAATAGAGGTCATCTTAATAGTAATTGCATCTTTTGATGATTTAGCCTCTGGAGACCAATGGCCAATGTTTCTGGGCTTCCGGCGTAGGCAGCAGAATTTTGGAAAACAGATTACAGCTATTTGGGCTCAGACTTCCTCTGTAGTTCAATGGGCAACTTCAGTTGCACGAATTTCAGCTAATCTCCATGAATAAATCTGCATATAAATGCTAATAAAAAGCAAAACCGTTGTTAGATGATAGCTGATAGATTCCAAGATTGCATTTCAGCCAACGTGTTCCACCTCTTTACCTCTCAAATGGTACTGGTTAATACTACTCGTAACTACAAACTGGAACACTTCCGGTGCCGAAATGTCCATCCCTCGCCTACAGATTCTGTATTCATATGCAGATATCTGTTTATAGGGATTGTCTTAACAGTGCTGAGCTTTGAGGGAATGGACAGCCAGAGAGGCCAAAATAAAGGAAGCCATTGTAGCTTATTAGATAAACAAAGGAAAAGCTTACCGTATTACTAGGGATGTACCGATGTTCGCCTCCTTAACTGCCATCGGCCATCGTCAAATAAAGATGACATTCACCGATGGCAGTGGCCGTTGATTATATGTTGATTTACATGTCACATGAGCGAGCGCTCATTTGGCCATTTTCCCAGTGTATGTTCTTCCAAATATGCTTCTACATGTGTAAATATGCTACATAGTTACTTAGTTTCGCATCACCGGCAGTTTGCACGCAGTATTTTATTTTGTAAATCCACCGGATTCTCTTCGCTTTTTCTTTGTCTGGATTCCGCCTGCTCGAGGAGTAGAGACGCTTCTGGAAGGCTTCGAGAAAGATCCACGTTATGCAGTTTGCAATACATGGAACAAACACTGGCATCGGCATCGGCCAAGTTGTTATTTTAACGGTATCGGTATCAGCCCAGAATTTCACAATCGGTGGATATGAACTAGTCCACAAAACAGGACTAGTTTGGAGACAGTCACGGAATAACAACATACAAAAAAAAGAAACCAACTGACATGATCGTTAATGAGAAAGAAATCCTACAACCACAAGAGTCTTTGTCACTGGAAGTAAACATATTTGAGCATGGGGTGAAATGACTGATGCTGTCTCTTTTCTCTCGAGGATAGTCTTTTGCAGATGCATATTCAAAACACAGAGAGCGCCGATTGCTTGAACTTTGTCAAAAGCAGTAGTTTGATTTCATGCACGTAACCAGGCATCTTTGCAAATAGCAGACAGAGGAACATATTGTCATTTTAGAGAGCCTTGCAGTCGTTCATCCATCCCCGTGGCCCTCCCTCAGACTCCGTCTGTAAACCAATACTCATCCCAAGCAGCAGAGTGGCTGACTGAGTGCTTGTCTGGTAGACATGCCGACTGTGCCCAGTGGTGGATTAATGTGGTTACTATTGAATAGTGGGGTTAGGAATCGATCTGTCCGTTCGTGGCATGAATGTGTAAGGAGGCGGGATCAGCGCATGAGTGTTTTGGTGTGTGTGCATCTACTGCATCTGCCGGTACAGTGTGTTGTGTGTTTCTTGAATTTGTCTTCACCTTTAGTAGTACATTGATTTCTATGCACACTGCTCATTCTAGTGTTCTTTTCAAGTGCACCGGCTCTGTATTTTCACGTGTGCACACCGTTTCTAGCCTTCTCCTTTTGATTCCCGTTAATCGTATCTGTGGGCCATGTCTTTGCTGATCACCTGTCTCCATTTGGACGATGGATTGAGGGCTGATTCCTCGATAGGTTTCTTCATTGCCCCGATACAGCTCTATTAAATCTAGTGTAATTTCATTTTCCTTGGTGATTTGGCCACATGTCTCCAGCACACAGCTCTCAATGAGCTCGGGATTGAATTGGATCAAGGCATATCAGCTTGTGAAGAGATCAGACTTAGCTTTAGTTCCATGGCAGCAGGAGTGTGTTTTTGATTTGATTGCGCTCAGGGATATCGTCTTTGTATGTTTTTGGGTGTTGTGATAGCCCAGAAACAATATCTATGTTGTTTTTGCAGCATTTCCTCTTTTTTTCTGAGCAGCAGCAATCAGAACCAAAGTAGACAAAACCATCCATACTACAAAACTGGAAGGATGATTAAAGATTACACTGGAACTCAACCACCCAGCGTACTAGCTGACCCAACAGTTTTTATAAATCCGTTTATTATCATGTTTTCCTTGTTCCGCTGGACCGCTTTCTTGTGTTGTACTAGCTGTGGCACTTGCACAGTCATGTCCGAGTGACTTTATTAAGATTGCGCGGTTTGTCTCATGAGGTGTTCTGGGAAAATGCTTCACACTTTATGGTTACATTTAAATTTTGGCTTGATGACAAAATCAGTCCAAAATCAAATGTGCTTTTTTAAATTCTTATACCAGAGAAGAATACGAAAAAAAAGAACTGAGTCCCATCTGGTCTGTTGAAGCAGAATGAAATATTACTAGTTATTATGGCATTTCTTTTCATTTAGTGTTCCAGAAAGGGTTTATTATTTTATTTGAGTCCTTTGCAACTTAGGCTCTCAAGACTGTCCTTCATTCTTTTATTAAAAACTTTATTCATTAATCAGTCATATTGAGGCAAAGGCACCCATTTAGGCTGCTGGCATCAACTAGTATAAATAATTGAGATAACACAACAGCCATAATAAATTATTTTAAATCTTTTTAAAGCAACCTCGTGCACTTTCCTACCATTAAATGACCGATTTTAAATCATTGTGTTGCTTCATTTACTTGTAATCAGGTGAATGGTGTCTCTGTCATTCCCACTTCCCACAGCCTTGTACAGTACGCCTGTTTCTGTAACTGCTCTGTGTTTGATCACATAACGCTTTATGACACTGAGTGAGTCACACACCACCAACCAACCAATTTCACTGACTTTGGTGAAACTGGATCATATTTTATGGAGAGACTGCTTATTTATTTTTGGGTTTTTTTTCTTTTGATGTCCTCAAGCTGCTGGGCATCAACTCTGAGATTTGAAGAGTAAACTGATGCAATTGTAGCTGCTGTTAGCTAATGTTAGCTCAGTTTGCTAGCCTGGCTGCATGGACCGTGAGCTCAGATCATCAGGTGTGTCTTAATGTACCACTGGGAAGAGGAGGTTTTCAGACCCAGGGTGCGGGTGAACGCTGACAAGGAGCAGAAATGGTGTCCTCCCTGGAGATGGGTAGACGAGAGGATGTTGATGCAAAGTGCTTGCTCATGGTGGGGATTGTTGGATGTTGTTGTTGTTGCCCTTGCTTGATGTTTAGCTATTAGAAAAGTTGTAACTTGTAACTTGACTTGCATTAGAAATAAATTTGTACAGCTGTCCATATTTATGACAGTGGTATTGTACTCTGAAACTGGAGGTGCTAAATGCAAAAAAATACATATAATATTGAAATCAAAATATTAGATTATTAGTGTATAATACACAAAAGCGCAGTACACACTCTTACAGTGATCATACTCGACAATTTTGGCAAAAATATCCTGCTGCCGCCTCCTCCCATTCACCAGTTATCACCTCTGGTCTCTAAATCAGTACCTTGTGGTTGCTTCCTTCCAGCCTGCTGCCTTAGTGTCTCCATGGGTGGGTTTCTTTGACTAAGACCATACAGCAGCATGCAGCTACTGGTGATGGATTGTCCCATTACTCTGTGACTTCCCTGCTGTTTGCCTGTGGTCTACCACAGTGTGTTAGAGTGGATTGTAGAGTGTGTGTGTGTGTGTGTGTGTGTGTGTAGGCACTTTTTATATTCCTATTGTTATGAGGTCCAGTCATCCTCATGGGTATAGAAATGAAAGGAAGTAAAGACATTCAAAGTAACGACATTTTCTTTTTACAACTGTGTAGTGTAGTGTTTCCTAACCTTTTTAGAGCTGAGCACCACCCAAACCTACGCATACACACCAAAAGATGACTTGTCAGGAGTGATGTTTCTATGCTGTCATTAGCTAGCTTCTTGCCACAAATGACACATCCCGGCCGTCCTGTCCAATAAAACCAAAGTTAAACATAAATTTGTGATGCTCCTTCCGCATGAAAAACAAGATTGAGCCAGCAGCTAGCTGACACGATGAATATCCTCTTTGGACAAAAATGTTTTTAAATAGTTTTATATATAAACTTTCGTATAAATGATCTAGTTAGTATGTGATTATGATTTTACCTGATGTGATGTGCAAAGCTAATTATGATAACCTCAAAGCAGACAAAGCCTGAGGCAGCCCCTCTAAGGGAAACCTGGATCCCAGTTTGGGAACCACTGCTGGAGTGGTGGGCTTTTGATCAGAACCTGGGTTTTGGTGAGATTTAATTAAATCTGCATTTTTGGCCAGTCGGTGGACAATGGAACAAACCAGCATTTAGTGACATATCTGGCCATTTGAAAGTGTTTTATTCACTTTTTTTCAGTGCAGTTCTGGTTTCCACCAAATGCTATGCTAACAAGCTAGTGGCTAGCTTCTAGTTTATCTGCTGTTCGGAGCTGAGCAGGAAGTGCACAGCGACAAAAGCTTTTTTTTTTTTTCTAAAAACAGCCATCTGCTGCGGCTGGAATCAAGACAGACAAGATGATTTTGGATGGCGTAAAATGTAGCCGGTGATAATTCTCCGGTTTTGTTGCTATGACGACACCTTTCAGATTTCACCTTATCATTTTTATTCTTTGTTGATAAAAAATATTAGATAGTGCGGCTTTAAAGGTTATGGTTCTATGTTAATTTGAATTCAAGATATGGGTTTAGGTAAAGGTTTGCATTGGGATTAGTTAATAACATTCATGCAGTAGTGAGGATAGAGGTGCTGGGTATGAATGAAAAGTAAAGAAGTATGCACCAGTCATCTCTTCTGTTGTTTTTTCACTATTGTTTCCTCCGGTTTGTGTTTAAGGAAACTTTCCAGTCCCCGGTCTGTTTTTGAAGACTGCACACATCCCCTCTCTTTGATTTCTTTTCACCTACACTCAGGATATTCGCCCTCACATCCCCTTGTACCAAGCCCTTCCACCAGCCAGTATTGTGCAACAATTCCCATCACATGTAACAAAATTGCATTTCAGCCCTTATTGAAAAGCTCCAGTAGACATCCCAAATGAAGTTTTCAGCGTAACAAATCACTTGTTATTTTTCATCTGTGACTGTGAATTGTGATGTGCCATGTACAGACTTGGACAAAGAACCTCTGGGTTCTGCAAATATGTGGGCCAGCTCACCAACCACAGCCTTTCTTTTATTTATTTATTCGACTGGGAGCACACATAATAAACAAAAATTTCAATAGTTGAAATCTGGCGCATACAGATGTAGCTAAAAGTTCATTTTCATCCCCATGTCAAGCGAAACAATAACAAACAGCATAAATTATATACAAAAGGCATTGTAAAGTACTATTTGCTATGTACAAAGTCACTGTATGCATACAGCATTTGCAGAGCAATTGTGATCGTTTGATGAATTAATAATAATCCATGGAATTAAAATGGATGATTGCATTCTTGATTCTCCTTTAATCACCTTTTTGCCATCAAAGAGAAGGAATAAAAACCCGGAGAGGTTTGACGGAAGGGAGTTCCATTTTTTTGTGCCGTTAATAGAAAAAGCCAATGTGTGTAAATTATTTGGATCATGAAGGAATGAGTCACCCAGGGTCGAAGTCCTTGCGACTGCTATTGTACTCAGAGCAGAGCTCAGGGAGACACCTTAGAGGTGGTGGCACCAAGCTGAGGGTGATTTTTATAAACTGTATGTCAGAGACTCAACAGGCTGAATTTGGTTACAGTCCACTGGTGTTGTGGTTTTTATCTTTACATGAGGTTTTTATGTTTTTTATGTACTATGGAGTAGTGGTGCAATACAGCAGATGGAAGATCACAAGGGAGTGGAAAAATCTGAGCAGCTTCTAGAGAAAGGTAACGCTGGATGTGTCCAAATCTTGAAATACCCAATTTTAGGATGTTGGACAGCTTCTTGAAGTGCTTTTTAAAAAATTAGGGTTGGATCTAAAGCAACTTCTAAGTATTTACACTGATTGGCAGTAAACGCCAGCGTATATTTGCATTGTCACTTACCGTAACTGGAAAACGAATAGGATGAGTCAGCTCAGCGGCTGCTTCTGAGGCCCTGAGGCTGTTGCACTTCTGCAGTGTTAGACACTTTGACCCTTACAACATGTGAGATAATTCATAATTACCTGATATGGAGCCTGATATACAGTACTTTACTCACTCATTACTCTGGTTCCTTCCCATTCACAATATTTAGCAGCGTCCCTTTATCAGCTCATCAGCTTGAACCTAAAGGCCAACTCCTTCCTGAGTCATCTAATCGAGTCAGCCTAAAGCTACCACTCCTCTCGCTTACCCGCACAGACACCGATCGCTAATCACCATCCTGTTTGTCAATCCAATTAGCTGCACCTGTAGAACACAGCTTCCAGCTCCTGATGCAAACATCCAGCTGTGTTCGGATTCCTACCACTGCCTTTTCCTTCCTACCTGCGGCACGTTGCTGATGCCGTTAAGTGCTGTTTGCTGTGCTCCGTCATCCTGTGTGAAGCCGGTTAGTGAATCTCCAGGGGCTACGCCTTCAACCTCAATGCAGACCTGCTGTTGGATCTTTTCTAATGCAGCAAAGTCTGTTGGTTCTGCCTCAAGAAGACCTGCTAAAGAAATTAAGCTTTTTGCACCACCCGTCCCGCTGCTGTCGATGGAAATAACAACTTGTTGCTAATGATGCTCATAATATCCAGCCTGATTTATGGTCATAATGCCTGCAGCCCAGAATCATGGGGTTTCTTTCAAATTCCCATTCAATGTTTTATGTGCATAAATGAGAGGATTGAAATACAGCATACCTGCTCTGGTAGTAGTAGCAGTAGTAATTTTGAGTGCCCAGAATGTGTTGCTGAGCCGCTGTAGCTGACTCAGCTGGTGTGCTGCCCAGAGGCAGAGAGAGAGAGAAAAAAAAACTTATCTCAGCCAAAATACCTGTCATCCTTCTGTGTGCAAATTTGAACATGCATAGGCCTACATCGATGGATGACACGCGGTGGTTTAAAACATCGCACCACTGTACAAATATATGAAAATAAGGTCACAAACATTCATTTTTGCCTTGGCCCATTTTTTTTTAAAAATTTTGAGTGCCCCGTGACTCCATGCATTATTTACTTGGTTTGGTCAAAACTGGACCTAGCTTGCGAGAGAAGGGAGAGAGAGAGAAGGGATTATATGCAAAGGATTGCAAGTTGGAATCGAACCCAAGTACCTGGTAGAGTGTACGCCCCATGTACCCCCCTGTACATGGGGCACACACTCTACCAGGTGAGCTACCAGGGTGCCCCCCCCCCCCCCGTGACTGTGTAGACTGTAAAATGGATGACGTGACAGCTCCCCAACAGTGAAGCCAAAAAAAAAAAAAAAAACGAAATTGTCCACTAGTGGCTGGCTGCAGATGGGACATGGGTAAGGTAGGTAGGCTTTTATCATGCTGACGTCACCCGAGCAAGATGGCAGCGGCTGTATGGATCAATTTTTTTCAGAGTTGACACATGGTCCATCTTTATATACGGTCCATGGTGAGAATCGGTGCTAACGTTAGCATGCTAAGCTAATTGGCCTTCAATTAGCTGAAGCCAAGCTTTTCGAGCTGAAGCCAAAGTTAGCCTAGCTTCCTCCACTTCGCAGTTGCAGGTGTTGTTCGAAATATTCATTAAATCCCTAAAATGTTTCCAAAAATACAACACATACATATATATTTTTAGCTCACCTATCATTATAGCACATTTCCTCACACAAAAAGTGATCCGGATACAAAGAAAGAGAAATTAAATTATTAATAGGTACCAGAGCCCACTATAACAGAGAAGTCGGAAAGTAGATAAAGTAGAGAGCTCTCCTCCTCTTTGAGAGGAAATGATGAAAAAATAATTGTATAGAAACTGGCGGTGAGTTTCTCAGTGGTGATGAGAGGTTGAGAAAAAACAGTGGTTGAGTCATTCAAAGGTGGAGACCATGATTGGTAACTACAGTGAGAACTGTGGAGTAATGATTGGGGAGCTTTTTGTACCTGTGAGCTCTGCCCAAGAGAGTAATGGCATGAAAATATAGACTTTCTTTTTTCTTCCCACTGTGGATTCCTGGCTCAGAAAAGGCTTTACAGAGTAAGTTTCTCGAACATTTGGACAGTGACACACTTTCTTATTATTTTGGATGTGAAATGACAGCATCGCTGCTCACTGCCAGCTTTAATTTCAGGGTATTTTTTTCCCCGAACATACGAGTTGAAAAGCAGAGCTGCAGTCCTTATTTATACCTCACCCCTAATTACACTGTGCTTAAAAGAATTTCAACAGATTAGGATTGTAATAAATGATCAGGTCTCGCCTGTTCTTGTCAGAAATTCCTCATGTGCAATTACTTCTGGGAGAAGAGACAGAATTGGAAAGGCGGGCGCTCGTTGCTGATTTGAGACAAGCACGGTGGCGCGGGGAAAGAGACGGAGATGCAGAGAAAGAAAAAATCAGAGAGGGTGCAGTGAAGGGCAGAAAAGAGACTGACAAAAAGAGAAAACACCTGACAGCTTCAGCCCCTCACTCCACTTTACCAGCGTGAAGCTTTACACCTCTGCAATATTTGCCCCTGAAACAGTTCCCCCCTGTGGGCTGTCAGCCTTGAGAGTGTCCCTCTTCACACCCAGACACTATCCACAGTCTGACAGGCATGCACAAAGCCAACCTAACACACAGACAGACATACACAGTCATAAAAAAAAAAACTAGTACACAGATATGCTGTCTGGTATATGTACACATCCAGTGATGGGTGCACACACATAAAAACCCCACACAGACACACTCTAAGGCCAAGTGAGGTGGAAGAAGAATCCTATCAGCTGTCCACCTACAGATTGAGGGAGGCTGGAACCCTTTACCTGGGGATACACACACATGCAGGCTTGTCACTTCAACTGTGCCAACCTGCTGAAGCTTGCGTGTGACGGAGAAATGTGGATGACAGTCTTCACCCCAAAGTCCCCTGCATCAGTGTATAAAACAAACAAGTGAGGTGAAGGTAAGTGACAGTGTTGCATTACAGTTCGTCAAGACAAAATCCTGCCTTTAGGAGTCGTCGCTGCAGCGCCTCAAAAGAAGAAAGGAAATGATATATAAAAAAAAAAAGACTCTTCTTCTTTCTTCTGGCTGTCTGATAGGCGTGAATCGATTGATCTTTGTGAAAATGTTGCGTAGCCAGCAGCAACATTGGGCCACCTGCTCCACAATTGAAATATTTGATTCATTAAGCGAACAACCAACCTGCTGAATGAAGAAATCAATCACATTTTGACTGCGCTGTTTGGTTAAAAGTTACGGCTTCAAGCCTGGACGTTTCATTCAGTGCCCTGCAGAACATGCACGAACCCAGGCACACGCAAATTAGCTGCTGAATGAAATGAATCTGATATCGTCTCTGTGGAATCATATGCTTTTCATGCGTCACTGAATGGAAACTATGAAAGAGCAGGACGCATTATATATATATATATATATATATATATATATATATATATATTTTTTTTTTTACTGCATTTGATTAAGCCCACTCTGGTGATTTTGGCACCTGAAAATAAATAATTAACATTATGACAAATCAATGACAATATGTTTCACTGTTCAGCCAAATTGTGTAATCTATGCAGGAGGTGTTATTAATGCAATTATCTCCCCTCATGCACAGATTTTGATTTTGCAAATTATCCCACTCAGATCAAATTTAAATCTGGGTACGGGCACTGAAATAAATACAAAACGTGAACTCGCTAATGCAGGTTGAAATTCTGCATCAGTGAGTGTGTCCCATCTGACATCTTTCAGACCGGAAAAAAAGGAACCGGAGAGAGAGAATGAAGTATTCAGAGATGAAAGAAAATAATGAAATTAAAGAGAGGTAGCATAATAAGACACATTCAGACATAAATGAAAAAGACAAAGCATGGCATTGCTCTGTGATGGCATAGCCCTGGAAGCCTTGTTTAGTGGTTACCAAGGCTTGAGGTAAACTAATAACAGGGCGCTGTGTTTTCAGGGTTGTTTACTATGTTTAAGGCTGCATTATTGAGCAAGAATGACAAATACTATGCACTGAAAATTACTTGCCAGTGTTCATTGTAGTGCTTTTGATAGCATAAATATTAGGCTGGTGCTGCTTTATGTCTCTGGATCTATATTGTTCTCTTTTTCTCTTTTAAGATAATTTCATATAAAATGATCCAGTCAAGCCTTTTAAAGCAATGTTGCAAAGAAATTGGTATTTGTGCGATTTAGTGTCTCCAGTTTCAAAGTGCAATACCTTAGACAGCCGTAAATGTGTATTTGTTATTACATTACTGATGATCAAAAACTAATTAGTTGGCAACTTTGCTAAAAGCCATAGACATAGCAGCCAGCTAATATCACTTACTAGTCCAAAAGCAAGCATCTGTCTTTCAGCCTTTTATTTCACAAAACTCTCACCAAAGACTTAAAGTCAGTCCCATATTAGCTCATCTCTAGTAGTTTTTTACTCGATTTTTCTTCTTCAGCTCCGGTTCTGGCACAACACAGTCTGTATCAGCATTCGCTCATACCACAGGCCTGAAAACCTTCTCTTTCCATTGGTCCAAAATGCCTGTGCTACAAACACTAACCCTGTTAGTGTGAGTGTGAGTTTACAGTCTGGGCAGCCCAGCTAATAATCTGAACAAACTAAAAACAGCTACAGTTTGCAGTTTGCAACCCGCTGCACAAGTGACATAGTGCAAGAACAGACGTACTGGTCATAGGCTTGGAATAACGGAGATACCATTGACCTGATTACGAGTCAATAAAGCATCAAAAAGATTTAAAATCTGTTATTTTAAGCACACAATGTGTTAAAAAGAACTTTGTTGGTTTCCATGGATCTACCAGTGAGAGTGTTGTGCTGATTTGCTTAGCATGCTATTAGCTGGTTGTTAGCATGGTGTTAGCTGGTGATACTATAAACAGAGCTCATATAAGCTTTGTGAAGAGACAATGAGGATTGTTTGGTGCTCAGTCATCATGAAAGTTAGCTTAACGTTTTGCTAGTTTGTTATTGTTGTTGGCTAGCATGTTGCAACCAAACAAGAGGTTACAGAATGCCAAAGGTTCCATGTTCTCGCGCCTCTAAAGCTTAACAGGTTTTAAGAAAGAAAAGCAGTGGTTTTACTCTGGCTTATGACTATTTTCTTAACAGATCCAGGTCAGCTATTTCCCCATTTCCAGTCTTTAAGCTAAGCTAGCAATAAAACATCCTGTTGTCAGTTCTCCTTTGATGGTAGATAATATGCACAGGGGAGAGATTAATGAAAGTGGCCATGAGAATGCACAACATGCAGTACACACAATGTAATTTAGCTCAGTGACTCACCACCACACTCCCTTTAACCAGTTTTGCAGGAAGCAAACAGACTGTACTGACACTGCAGAGACAAACAGTAACATCAGTCTGGTTCCACGCTAAAATTAGCCCATTTAATAACCCACTTCTCTATGTGGATCTCTAAAACACTGAGCTATTATGCAGAGCATATATCCTCCCTTGCCTGGGCCCTTACAGTTCTAACAGGATTGTGAATCGTGGACAGACATGACATGAATGTCAATAATCCAGGCATGACAAAACTTAACAGCAGCTCCAACAAACTTCACAGCTCCTGTAAGATCATCCTTCATGTTATGAAAACTCCTGATAGCGGTCATTAATCATTCGAGTAATTACGAGACAGAGAATAAACAGAGGGGGTGCGCGGCTCCTTCACTCTGTTTTTCTTTCTGTGACTCACTTAATCTGGTTGTCACTCCTTTGAATATCACGTGCCCAGGCTTCGCCCGTCATCTCTTCTCGCCTCGGCTATGATCCCCACTTTCTCTCGCTCTTTACTTATTCCCTCTATCACCCATTCTCTCTGCTTTGCCAGCGCATTGTTCCTGTGTTTGAGAGACGAAGCCATTGGCAGGTAGTTTGAGCGAAAACAGCGCCTCTGTTCTATAGACTGATATGCCAACAGCGATTCCCACCAACTCAACCTTCCCTAATTACCTCCCAGCCAGACATAGACACTTTTTTTGTTTACTTGTGTGTGTTTTTTTTGGGCACATCTCTGCTGCATTGTTTGCAGTTGGGCATTTTTCACCAGAATGGGACTTTGCCTCCAGAGCTCATCGGCTAGCTTTGAGCCCGGGCAGAAAAACCCATTTGGGGGTATTATGGACTGAGCGGGAAAGGTACTGTGAATGGTGGAGTAGATTATGGAGCGATTCCCTTGTGCTCTCCTTCGCCTCTTCACATTACATAGCTAATACACACACACACACACACAGGCTCTGTGGCATTGCTCGTCCCTTGGATCAAACCAGATCTTTATTTAGTCAGCTGGGAGCCGGCCAATTCATACTGCACTCAGCAGTATGGCTCTGCAGACTGTATTGCCATACATTTACATTTGTTTGGCTGTCAACCAATTTTGAGACAATATAACAAGAGGTTAGGACCCGGCAAGGTTAGATTTTGTTGCACTCTCAATAGGAAGTCACAAGAAAATGCTCAGACTTGCGGGCATTCCAGCATCTTTCCAATCCCAAAACAAGAAATACCCACCAAAATACCAATCCCCTCTGTATGCTTTCATCCCTTGAGTTTACTGTATATTGCTATTCTAGCCGCCCGAGATTGTTAGATAGCTCAGACACATATCCCATATCCCCGGATCTCTTTCGGGGTTATTTTGTATTTAGCCTTCTAGTGGCTGGTCTCGCATGGCTGCACAAGCCTCTTGCTCAACGCCGCGCTGAGAATCCATAAAGCCGCCCTGAGGTTTCAGGCCTGTCAATTTGTGTTTTTTTTTTTTTGTTGTTTTCTTTGCTTAAGAATACTGATTCCTGCCCTTCATGCTTCTCCTTTATTCCTCAGTCATAGGAGCGAGGGGGGGAAAAAAAGAGATGAAAAGGAAGAGACAGAGAGTAGAATTTGTAAAAGAGTAGACCAGGCCAAGGAGACCGCAGTGTATGAGTTGTAAAGTGCGGTTTGGATGAGAGGCCGAGGTAGAGTTCGGCCAAAAGAGAGGTCCCGGGGTTTGACAGAAAATATGAAAGGGTGCGAAGTGGAGGCCGGGGGCTTTGAGAGCGAGTAGAGGATATTAAAATGCTAGAGGGCAAATGTGGAGGCAACAGAATGGAAACAGTCTGAAGGGAATGTATAGAAGAAAGTGATGAGATAAAAGCGGGGCATCAGTGTTGGGGGGGAAGAAACAGTATGGAAAGGGAGTGAAGGAGTGACTTAGCACAATGTTCAGCGCAGCAAAAAAGTTGGCTTAGATTCGCGATGAGGGCAGAGGAGAAAGAAGGAGAAGGGAAAGGCAGGAGGAGAGATTAGACTGCTGCCTGCCTGTCTAGGATTGATCTAATACACAACAAGGTGGCTGTTGCTGGTCGAATATGGACGATGATGAGCTAGCAGATTGCCAAACAGCCCGAAGCATGATAAGGAAAATGAAATAGAAAAGCACTTCCTCTTCTCCACATGTAAATCTTTGGCCTTGTATTTGTTTATGATCTAATTCCGAAAGTTCTTAACCCATTTAGAAATCAATCATGTTTTCAAAAAGGGATTTGTTTTCACTGGGACACAGTCTTATTACAGCAAAACAATACCCGTCAGTTAAGCTCCTGTAAGGAGGCACAGTTTCCCCTTCTATAAATGGTCCTTTTACAGGCTTTAGACTGAGCCTGGCAGATTTAAACCAACGGGAAATTTACACACAATGGCTTTGATTAGAGCCTTCCTTCATGCTCACCTCCTATTCCCAGACTTCTGCTTCCAAGTATCTCATAGCATTGCTTCCAAAAAGCTCATATGGGATCATTTCAGATTCCCAGAGAAATATATTCATTACCATGCAAATTAGTTTGGGAGTCGTTGACTTAAAGCATTCGCCATACTTCATTTCAGAGTCTGTAAATGCAATTAATGGGACCTCGTTCACAAGAAAGAGAATTGCCTGCAGATAATTGTCATTGTCGGGATCCTATTAAAAAGTTTTTCTCCCCCTCGTAAAACATAGCATTGAGAGGGAACGCTAGCCATCGCGTCACTGCGACATAGGCCCCCATAATGGGATAATAAAACCTCTTTCATTTGCCGTGAATGGAGCGATACTCACAACAAAGCAACACAAAATGATTTCCGACATGATTTCTGAGAGCACCCCTTTCAATTAGCATTCTTGAACAATCTATGCAAATAGGCTACCTGCAGCGCCCAGCTGCGACGGATGCTGTGTGAAATTCTACTTAGCGGGGATCGGGGAGGAGAAACATTGAGGTGGAGGGAGAGATGTGCAGAGACGTATGCAATTAGAGGAGAGAAGTAGTTTGAACAGGAGGATTCAAATGCCATACAGTACACAGATGTGAAGATCAATGAAAAAAGAGGAGATGCTGTTCCTCTTTTTGACATACAACTTGTTTTGGGGGAGTTAAATAAGTAGCATTGTTAAATCTCGAGGAAGAGACTTAATGTTCTAAATCTGCTGCAACCAGTCCATCACTATGGCAATAATCTATGATCCTGAATGATAGGGTCAAAAGCAGAGCAAATGCAGACAGAGTCATTGGACACATGTCATGTAGGCTCGAGCTCAGCAAATTTTTGCCATGGAGGGCAAACGGATCACGAGCTGGGAGTGTGTTTGAGCTATTGGTTGGGAAGTTGACTCTGAAGCTGACTTGAATTGTTTAGGTTTTAATGTAAAACTTAAAGCTGCCCTAATAATATTCTTTATATTCTTATAGAATCTAATTTCTTATGTGTTGGTGACAAACATGCAGAGAATTATCTTTCTGCTCTTTATTTTGGATTTCCACTACAGCCTGGTATGTCTCTTTTCTCTCAGCAACCCTGTTTTCAGCAGTAATGAGCCACACATTCACCAAAAAAAAAAAAAAAAAAAAAAAAAATGAAGTTCTAGATATTTTTCAGACCACAACAGCGCTAAAGACAATCAGTGTTAGATTTCTAGCCAGTAATGCTGCTCCAGATGAAAGCTAACGTTGCTCCGCATCTGCTAAAAGCTATTTTAATAATTATTAATTTAAGAGTTTTGGAATATATGTTTACTTTCTTTTTTGCCAGGAGTTAGATGAGACGATTGATATTACTCCTGTTTGTCTGTTTAAATATGAAGCTACAGCTAGCTGTCGATTAGTTTAGCATAAAGAATGGAAGTGGGAAAGCTAGCCTGGCTCTGAACAAAGGTAAAAAAAAAAAAGTAAGTAAAGTTACACTTTAGTTTTTGTACAAACTAAACACACAAAATAAAACTTTCGTTTACCTTAGACAGAGCCAGGGTAGCTGTTTTTTCCCCCCTGCTTTGTGCTAAGCTAAGCTAACCATTGCTAGCTTTAGTTTCATAATGGATCATCCGATTCACACATTTAAAGTAAATTATGTTTATTGAACAAAACTGTCCTGTTTACAATTTAAGATAATTTGTTTTGTTTTTGGTGTTAAATGAATGAATGAAATTTTAAAGATTGTGTTGGGTTGATATTCGTTCTGAATGTCCAAAATGAATTCTGATTTTACATTTATCGTGGTTGTCCACCTCTGCGTGTGTGTTGTATTTCTTCCCTATGTAGTTCCTTCTGTTTACCTTTCACATTGTCTTGAGAGGCAGCTGTGGCTCAGCTGGTAGATCATCTTGTAATTGGAGGGTCTCCATTTCTATTCCCAGCTACCTCAGTCCATTCACAGTGTCCTTGGTGCAAGATACTGAACCCCAAATTGTTCCCGACGGCTGTGCTGTCGGTGTGTGTGGGCAGAAACGCTGTAGTGCTCCTGATGAGCAGTTGGCACCTTGCATGGCAGCCTCTGCCATCAGTGTATGAAAGAGTGTGTGAATGGGTGAATGTGACAAGTGTTGTAAAAACGCTTTAAGTGGTCGATAGACCAGAAAGGTGCTACATAAATACAAGTCCATTTACCAGTCAATTTAGCACTTGTTAAGGCTGAAAATATATTGTTCAGAGGTACTTCTAATCTTGCAGAAACAGAAACAAGAAGTTTTCTAGTCAAACGTCCAATCCTATAACAAAAAATAAATAAAATAAAATTCAGTCTGTGATTGCCTGAATTGAATTTATAATACACAGCAACGCTGGAATTGAATATCTGATTTCAAAACTCGTCTTTTTTTAATTACAAATGCTGTCAAGTGTTCCTCTCCTCTATTCATTTTTTCCTGGCGTCGGGCAACGTGCCAAGCCAGGAGGCAACATAAGCAAATGCACCTGTTACCCATTTGTAAACGACAGCAGAGAGTTCAGTGTGGGGAACAGGTGGGTCACTCTGTTCCCACCATGTTGTTTACATGGGATAAGCATTCGCCCCTGCTGCTGGAAGGCGTTTTATCCCTTAGCTCTGTTTCCATTAGTCAAATGGCAGCACCGAAATGTTAATGTACTTCAAGAGCCAGAACACAGACGACGAGGGGTTCACCGGCTACGGCTCTCCGGTCAACTTGACTGGTGTGATGGGAGATCGCGGAGCGGTGGAGGTTCGAGACATTTATCTCATGTGTGTAATCATCACTGTCGGCATCATCATCTGTAATGTTAAAAAAACTGGGTTATTTTCCACACGTGGGAGATGACGCCCGCGTGCAATCACACGCGCACATGCATTTATTGTATGTGCCCGTTCCCTAAGGGATCTCAGGTAATCAGAAATGTCAGTGAAGGTCCTGGAATGGAACGTACGTTGATTGTGGTCCCACATCTCCATTAGGAGAGAGCGTAATTACACTGTATCATAATATCATCTCATAGCTGGATGTTCTGTCACTGCTGTATGGGTTATGGCCAGCTGACAGAAAACGTTAACACTAGATTGAAAGGTGGACAAATTATCTCCGAATTTCACATCAGAAGCGAGGCGAAGTGACGCATTACACGACAAAAATAATCAACGTTTTATTTTGCGCAGATTGAAGCAGGATATTTGGTGGCTGGATTGAAAAAGTTAAATTATGGCATCGCCCCTCGTGAACCATCTGTATGCATCACATAACATCACGGTAATAAATTGCATAAAAAATGACACTGGGTTGTTTTTCACACATACAGTCAGTAGTATATCACAAGAGGAGGCTGGTGTGATGTACTGGAGTGTAATGAGAGAGTTCATCAATGATTTAATATTTTTTCTCATCTCACGTCAACACGGAGATAAATTAGGCAATAAAAAGCTTTTTTTTTTCTCAAATATAGGTAGAGTATTGACATCCGCCTTGCCATGAGAGACATCAGAAATTATTGATGAGTTGGACATCATCAACGTCTCCATGGCAGTCTTACTCGCCTGCTAACGTAGCAGAATAACTGCAGTCATTTATAAATAGTTTGTTTATAGCTACATTTCTTTTGAAGCATATCATCCACAGGCTGCACCTGTGACTGTAGAAAACATGGGCGAGGGAGGCTGAATGAAGCCTGTTTGCTCAAACGAGTCACCTGTGACAGCACCCACCTGTCAATTGTGGCCACTCTCTTAATTACACCTAACTTCGCATCATAACTTTTTTTTGTACCAGGCTGTAAACAGGTTTATATCTGCTGCGAAGTTGGACATTTTTTCGTAAAGGCTTATGGAAAATGCCTCGTTCTGTATCCAGCCTCGAGTGGCCGTTGGAGGAACTGCAGTTGTTGGCTGCCATGAAGGATGCCGATTCAAGATTCATCTTTAAGTTGCAAATCAAAGTTGGGATATTAGTAACTTCTGAAAGTTGTAAATTTGTGGCATAATGGCTACATGTTTGGCCACAGACATTCTGTTGTGTATATGGGTTTCACTTGTTAAATACCTTAGCAAAAGTAGCTTAATTAGGCAATTAAAGTGGTATAGCCGCAAGGCTAACCATCTCAGAAGAACACTTCCAAGTCACAACAATGGCCAGTTTTCCTTTATCTTTTCCATTTCATGGGTGCAGCACAAACATTGTCATGTTCGCATTGGCGCCGTGAGCCTGTTTTGCATGCTGACGTCAGTATTTAGCTCAAAGAGCGGCTGTGCTCATTTTCAAGCTCACAGATCAGCCTTTGGTCTTGTTGAAAGAGAAATGCATTGTTAATGGAAAGAAGTTCTGGGGATTGCCTAATCTGACTTCATTTCACTTGTTCCACTGGAACAAACAATATCAGATAGTTGTCAGAAAAGCCTAAGACATATTGTATGAGAATGTATTTGAAAGCTTTTATGTCACATTGATATTGTTTTCACTGAAAGCCAAAATGAGAAAACGATATCGTCGCTGAGGGCCAAAATTTTACCATTATGCTGACGTGTTATCAGCACAGCAATTAACTTGCTGTTCAGCTCCAGCGTTAAGTCTGGGATCTCTCTCTCTCTTTTTTTTTTTCTCCTTCCACTCTGTGGTGAACTACACATATTCAGAAAGCTCAAAAGGCTTCTCGGTTTCCTCTTTCTCTTAATCCATGACAGTAAGAGACAGAGAGAGAGCCCGCTGTGGTACCAATAAGAAGACTTTGTTCGCTTAAATCACTGAGTGGCAAGCTAAGTTCAAAGCCCTCCTCGGTGGCCCAATAAAGAGGAAGTAGCTTGTGTCTGGACGGATCAAAGGGAAAAAGCACAGAGAAAGGTCAGGTCTCAGATGCTCCCACACTGAGATGCTCAGTGCAGCGCTGAGAAAAGTAGAAGCTCCCCACCAGGTTTTCTATCGCTGACACAATGGCTGCTGCTATGTGATATGTTATTTTACATGTTGGGCCTAATTCAGCTTTGCACAAAAGAAAGAAGAATCCGGCACAGCGGAGACGGCAGCAGAGGCTCGGCTCCAAAATACTTAAAATGTGTCATTATCGGATTGTTATCCTAAAAATATGCAAGTCTGTAACCAAATGGGGCCTCGGGAGAGAAAATCCTCTTCGTCTTCCACATTATTGGGATGATGATTTATCTTGTTTGAAGGTGTGACCTTGTAGATACAGGACACAATGGCTGCTAAGTCACCCTGCTGCACATACTGTAGTCATACACTATTTTTAATCAGGTGGTACATCAGCAGATACGCCTTTTTAAAGCATCATCTTGCAACTCTCGCGATGACTTTTAAGTGTCTGACACGGAAGTTTGTAGTTTCTTGGACGCAGCTTGTTAGACTACAATAAGACTCCCTGTTATGCTGTGCTATAGGCCGCTATGTCCAATAATTCATTACACTGTAGACGCGGTGACATTACCAGCATTTGATCAAAATCTCTGAATCTCTGCTGCGTCGCAATCACATCTCGATGCGATTGCGACGCCGCAGATAAATGTTGCACTTCATTCACCCTGCGTCACTTTTTCCACACGAGAAAAAACAGGTCAGCCCGGCATTAAAGAGCAGCAGTTGCAACAACAGTGCTCGAGGGCTAGACATACAGTAGAAGATAAAAAATAAGGTATGGAAATGAAATACAATAAAATAAAACATGTATAAGTGTACTGCGCTGTGTATAAATGTGAAAGGGATGTGTGTAAAAAGTGTATACAGAGTAATGAATCAACGTCACTTTACACTGCACGAATGAATGTGAATGTACTCGAGTAAACAGGACAGAGAATCAGCCATGGGTGATGCTCAGATAGCGTTCCTATTAGATTATGAGTTATATTAGTTTGATAGCCTGGTGAACATAACCCAGGCAGTGATTAGTGTTTGTCAGCACAACAATTGCAAATAACAATTTAATAATACATAAACCTAATTTCTAGGAGACAGGGTTGAATTTCTTCATAGCTCTTGATTACTGCTGATCCGAAAGCCGCCTTAGAGATGCGGCATTGAGCAATAGACTGTGATGAATGGTTGCCACATCTGACACTTTGACCCGAAGGTGTCTCTTATCCTTGGAGTGGCTTACAGTGTACTTTGACTGCAGTGCCGACTGTAGTGCGGGAAGCTCCCCCAGCCAGCGCGTCAGCTCATGCGCCGTGCAGATTCCAGAGTCTGGCCTCTGCATGAATCTGCATGGCTGCATCTGCTCCTTCGTCCTCCGAGCATCTCACAGAGTACTTTGGAGAGCTTTCTCAACCATGTTCCTGGAAGGATTTCACCTGAATTCAGAGGGGACATAGTAGCATGAGAGGTCATCAATAAGGTCAGCTCTCTCCTAGCAGCAGCCATCCATGCTGTATCAGTCGTGCTGCTGCTGTAACAAAGAAGAATTTGGTGGCGGGGGCACAGTTTGGAGGATTTAGCCACAAAATAGTCTCAGTGGGTGGAATTCAGTGAAAGAACAAGACCCAGCAAGCTCCAGTGGAACAGCTGTATGAGGCTCGCAGGTCAGCTAGCACTGACTTTACATATAGTGACACTCGAGGGACAAAACGAGGCTTTCGTTCTCCTTGAGAAATGTCCTCCAACACCTCCTCCAGTGCTGCTGTGGAGGTAGATTGGAGGTCCACTCCACTGGATCTGGCACAAAAAGTCTCCTTAAAATGTTTCATCTCTATCTCAGCCTGTCTCAACAAATGCATTAATAAAATTTAATACCAGGGCAATGGCTTCTAAAAATTAAAATTGCATTCACTGAGAAATGAGATCATATTAAATGTACACAAGATTATACTGGACCAGATGTGATCGGATGACAGTTACACAGAAAAGCTTTTGTTTTTTTAGAAACCAGACTGACAGTCTCGAGACCTGTTAGTGTCTGCACTGCAGTGCTCTTTTCAGAGACAAAGTGTTGGCGAGCAAACATGTACCACATACATGTACCACATGTGCCGAGGGCGGTGCTCGAGGAAAGGTCAGGAGGTCACCGAAATCATTCGGATTCATTGTGTGGGGCGAAGGAATATCCACAGGAGAGATTCGCTCCTCTGTAAACTAATTGTTGGACAGACATCACACCCAGCCGGTCTTCTGTTTCCACTGTGACCAATCGAAGACCACAGAGGAAGACACAGTGCCTGAATGCTTGAGAAATGTGAAATCAAAATACCGTACAGTGGGTACTGGTACAGCCCACAGCTGGTTAGCTCGGCTTTGCAGAAAGGCTGGAAACATCTGAGCGGGCTCTGTATAAAAGTAATAAAAATGGCAACTCAGAACTGATATGAACATGGTTTATTTATTGTTTGTTAGATTTATACAAAAACCGAAGTGTGAAAACAACAATTAGCTCTTTTACATTGAGGATTATGTGCCATATTTTTTTTTCTTTTCCAGGGCCAGTTGCCAGACAGCCAGTGGAGACCAGAGGACTTTACTATTATTTATTTAATATCGAACACTTCAGGGCTCCATATTAAGAGGGACTGATTGATGTTCACAGTTCCGTAGCCAGAGGAAACTTCTTGGATGAGCATCTGATTTCCCCCGGGCAGGGATTTTGTTTTTTAACTGTTCATTAATCATTAAAAATTATAATAGGAAATACTAGAAATATTGTTGGCTGAAATTCATGGAGGGATAGGGGATGCCGATTTAATTTGGTGAGAGGCTATTGCATCACGAATGCAGGATGTACAATTGTTTTTTGATGCAAATTGAATTTCTTAATTTAATTTGTAATTCGGACAACAAAGCAGCGCAGCTGGACTTAATTACACTTTTGTGCAAAAGACTTAATATTGCACATGCAAGACTGTGCGTGACATATTGACAGCGCCTTATGATGTATGAAAACTACATAGTTAAGAAAAGTAGGTTACATTAGTCATCAGCAGCTACACTGGCAGCACAGATCGTCACTCATGAAAAAACATTTTTTAAGTGCTTCTGTTGGTTGAAAGCTGCATTTGAACTATATTTCCTTCACGCTCGAGAGGCTGTCTGAATCTGGTCCAAAGCCTCCTGCCACAACAGATCAATAGGTCTACAGACAAGACAGAACACTGTATGAAATATGACAGGAAACCATCTGGAAAGCTCGCAATCATTCACGGTGACTTTTCAGTGGATGTAGCAATTGTTAATGAGTCCATTTTTTTTTGTTTTAATGAATTTTGGAAGTGTGATGGGGTGTGTACTGGGGGCGAGCAATGCGCCATGGGCCTGGGTGTTCAAACACTGGAAGCGCTTAAAAATGGTTAGCAAATTATTAAATGTCATTGCATAAAAGCGTTTATTTGGTAAGCTTTAAGGTCTTGAAAGGAGAAGGAAAAAATCTTAATAGCAAAAGGCCTGATTGCTTTGTAGTTGTTGCTCCAAACTTGAATGCAACAAGTTTGTCCTAGTTTGCTCACTATTGAGTTATTCAATATAAATCTGTCATGCTTTTGGATGTCTTCTTTAGTGTTTCCTGTTTTATTTTGGAATTTTCCCCTCCCCTTGTGTTTGTAACTTCCTGTTATTGTTGTGTTTTCCAACCTTTGGTCAATTGTCTGTTCCACGGTGATTAGTGTTCACCGGTGTCTCGTCGTCTTGTCTTCACTACTTGTATATTTTGTTTCTTGATTTCACTTGTCGGGTTGTCTGTTCTCCTGTTCTGTATCTGCTCCGCAGTCCAGTGTACAGTTTTCCAGCCCCCTTTTTCTGTCTTGGTTCTTCTCAACATGTTCTTGCTGCTCTACTTTTTCTCACTTCTGGATTTTTGTTTGTTTGTCTTCTGTTTCTTGGACTTTTCTTGGATTTTTGCACTCAGCCTTCACTCCTCGGCAGCTTTTTGTTATTTTGTGTTTGTCAGCCTGTACTTTAAGTCATTAAAACCTTCTTTTGTTCACTCTTGACTTTCAACTTCTTGAACTACAACATGACACATTACTTTCACCTGTGTTTTGTGGTCCTGCCTTCACCTAGTGTGTGTGCTCCCTAATTTCAGTTTCCCTGGTTCCATTCATTGTGTTTGCCAGTTTGGTTTCGACCATATCTCATATATGTTTTGTTGGACCATGCCTGTTTCGTGGACTTTGGACTGTTGCATTAAACAATTGCACTGCACCAGTTCTGCCGCTGTAGTCTGCATTTGGGTTCTTGTGTTCCTGCTTGCCCTGCTGGAACTGGAATTCTTAAATCTGGATAGCTCTGAAATGAAGCCTCAAATGAATTCGAGCTTTAATTGTGTTCATATCTTTCATTAAAGTATTTTTTTCCCAGTGCCCATAGGTCGCTGTCTAAATGAGTTAAAGGACATTCATTATCCAACTGCAATCATTCGGAAATATTGAGGTTGTTTAATTTGATGTGAGCACACATCTTGTGAAATTAGGTGGTATTCAATTCAAACTTGAATACTGCCTTTGGAAACTATGTCCCTGCAAAAGCATTCATTAAGCATCAAGAAAAACAACAGAGTAACCCTTTGCTGCTTGCTTATCTGTCTGTGCTGTGTTCGTTACATGTATCATTCACTTCCTCCTCTACAGTTGAGTCGTCTTTCTTGTCTCAGCTACAGAGGGCCTGCGCTCACTGTTCAGGTGGGAAGCAGGTTCAGCATCAACGTACAATCGGGCTACGTTCATATTTCCACCAAAGGAATATGTTTATCTGATTTTCCAGAGCTGTTGCACTTGGCAACAGCTCGTGGATGAAATCCTCATCTACATTTTAAAACACAACGCCTCAACTCCACAGATATTTGACAAATCCATTTGAACTCCAACAGAGGCCAGACCGCTACGCTAAGCACCAGTGAACACGGAGAGTCAACAGAACCAGTGCCACAATGTTGATTCATGTTGAGAGGGAATAAGATAATATTTGATTACAGTTCACAGCCAAAAAAAAAGTGTGCCAGCCTGTATCTTTTTTGTTCAACTTTGAAGCCTTTGAAGGGGAGGGGGTAACATCCTCCGAAATAGCAATATCTGAGTCAGTGTTTTTATGCCTTGTGTGCTTCTCATTCCGTTTGGAGTTTTGGAGAAATGTTATGTAAAAATGAAGGAGGGAGATAACATATATAGGCCACGGCTCATGCATTATATCCAAGCTAAAAGCAAATGGCTGCGTTGGTGCGACTGTGTGTGAGCAAAACATAAAGGCGGAGGAAAACAGTGCATATGGTCTTAATTGCATAATTTGCATTGGAAGAATGTGTCCGGGTTAATGTGTTTGCGCACTTGTGTATCTGTGTGTGTGCGTGCCAAGGAGGCTTTGGCCTTGTTTTACAGTCAGTGCCACAATCAGTGACACAACAACATGTAGGAGGCAACATGCCAGCGCTTTCCAACCAGGGCTGTAATTGACTGTCTCCATTGAATCTATTGCCTTTAAGACCGGCTACTGCGAGGAAACTGCGACGTGATGGAGAGGGAGGGGTGGCAAAGGAGGGGAAGGGAACAGATGATTTTAGAAAAGAAATGTCCTCTTTTCGCATTGCTACCAACATAAGTTACCAAATAGAGCAATTACATCACGATTTAGAGGTTTACGAGCACTTATAGGGACACATACAGCAATTAACTGTTTTATTACACCCAGTGTGCTTTACAGTCTGGTTTACAAGAGCTCCAGTCTAGTGCACATTACTACAGCAAGGCTAAGCAGGGATAACTTGGAATCCCTATAAAGGAACTTGTTGGAATTGATAGTCTACCTGACAGACCAGCTCTGTTAGCTCCAAAATAGAGGAGCAAAAAAAAACAAAAAACATTCTGGCTTGAGTTATTCATGGCTATTTGTTCCCCAAGGAGCAAAAGATAGTGTGGGCACAGATTCTAGGTTTCATATGCATGGCAGGGTGTGTTGAGGTGGATGCACAGAGGCCTCCAGAGCCTCGCTGCCAAGCAGAGCTCCGGCTCCAGCTTTGACAGGAGCAGCCAGAGTGTGGAGCTGTCCGCGGTGCTGAGGTTCAGGCACAGGCTGCTGTCCGTGGTACCGTGACTCCATTGTGTTAGTCACATGGGGCGGAGTGTCAGCGCCTGGCGCTGTCCATGGTACCAATTCTCTGTTGCGCTGTCCACAAGGGCTGATAATGGTGCTGCCCGTGGTGCTGAAACTACATCGCTCACTGCGCTCAATGTTCAATGGGCTTTCAGTCACAGGGGCACAAAGAAGTGGTGCTATTTTTGTTCCTGAAGCTATGTGCAACGTGAAATACTCTGTTATTCAACTACAAATCCTGTATTTAACATGAATCTTATTTAAAGGGCAATACGGTGTGCCCCCAATTTGGAGGATTCGACAGAAGGACTGGCACAAAAGCAGAGTAATGCACTCCTATGGATGGGGGCAGCAACAAAATGTGATTTAGCCACATGAAAAAGCCGCACATAAAACAAAATCAATATCAGTTTAAGCGTACACTAAATTAGGAATATTTTCACCACTTTACCTCGCTGTCAAACAGCCTTTTTCTTTTGGGCCGTATTATATCGCAGAACAGCTGCTGTGAGATCAGACTGAAATTAAACTTTAAGTTTCAAAGAAAGTTCTTGTGTTTTTCTGGTGCCCCTGTAACTCAAATCCAAGCAACAGATTTGTGGTGCACTGCAGTGTTTGGCAGAGTTGAATTTATGCATATCAATAGCAAAGTTCTGTGGTTAGTGCGTTAAGTATAAAGGCTATCTAATGGCAAGAGGAAAGAATGGTGACCGCTTGATATTGTATTTTTTTTATATGGCTGAAATGTTTTGTTGCTGCCTCTGTCCACAGCAGGGCATTGCTCTGCTTCCATGCTGGTTCCATTCTATTTATCAATGGCCAGTTCAGTCAGAGGAGAAAATTCACAGGAGTCCAAGATGTGGAGAATTAATCAATACGCTTGTCATAGCATGATACTGCCTCAATTCTGAAGAATCTGTCTTCTCTGGCTCGTCTATATGCCCTAAGGACAGTGACATAACTCTATATACTATTATTAAAATGTATCCACAGTATAAGCCATTTGCCCATAGGTTATTAGTCTACAAACAAGGAAGTAATCTTTATCTGACTCTAAAGTGGCCTCATGTTATCTGTGTTACTCTGTGTCTAAAGAGTGAGACAGCCCTATGTGGCTCTTTAAGTTAGCAAAAAATTGCAACAGCAACATTATCATTCACTGATTCAGTGTTTCTGGTCACCACTGTCAAGTATATATACAATATTCACTCACTTTTAGCTTTGTTTTTGGTCTCCTCCACCTCGCAAGGGATATATCTGGCTCTTTAGCTGCTAAACGCTCACCTATGTTCATCAGCTGGGGGCAAACTTTGTTTTTGGTGCTGTGTAGCATGTATACATTTGTTTTTTAAAGCTATTTAAGTGACGCAAAACAGCAACGTGTGGGCCTGACAGCTAAATAATAAAGCTATATCACTATAAAGCTCCATAAAGTCAAGCTACAGATTTAGATATTAATTGTCTACAGACTCTTTTCCCATTGACACATTGTGACAAAGTGTCATTTGATCCAAAAGTCGATGATAGCTGCTTTAAGTAAAAGCACCGAAGTAATATGTCTGATAAGTAATGAACCAAAAAAGTAATTGTTATGCAGAAACATTCATAGAAACATTCATATATATATATATATATATATATATATATATATATATATATATATATATGGAATATTAATTTACTCTGTAAAAAGTGTCGAAAGGAGTTCTGGGTAAAATGCACATTATTGTGATATATTTTCTGAGAATGGGGACAAATGTCTCTTTATTTATGACTTTAAAAAAAACAATACCTTTGCTCTATAATAACTCCTAAAAAACACAGATTATGTGTATACATGTTAATGATTTGTCTCTTGGTGGATGAATATATGACCAGTGGTCAAATATCACACACAATTATTATCGACTGAAAAATCAAACCAGACATACTATATGAAATCAATAAAAGGAAAACATTAGACACCGTGTTTCACACGCTGATCTCTGGGATGTCAAACGATTTATTTCGTGTAGCGTTCAGCGTCAAGCTGTTGCGAAATCACTGTAAACCGCGACCTCAAGTGGCATATTGCTGACGTAATATCGATTATTTGAATATTTCACTTTGGATGAAAATCATGGAGTCGCACAGTGCGCACTTTTCCTCTCACTCTTTTCTCTCCCTGCCTCTGCCCATCCATTCCCCATCCTGCGTTTCCTCCCGCAAACATGCTGGGATCTCCATCCACTTGGTGCCCAAACGCAGAGCTTAAAGGACTTTTTCTTTTGCAACCAACCCTCCTTCATCCATCCACCGGGATTCTATAGGACACCCCCGATTTTTTTTTTCCTCTTTTCTTTTCTTTTTTCAAACCGGTCTTTGGGTTATGCCGTCGGGGCTGGCGAAGCTGGAGAGAATCGAGGAAACCTACCACAGGTGAAAGGAGGTTTTTACGACGCTGCGGTATAGATGATTGAACACTTTGAGCATTAACTCAACGCAATCTTAAGGCACCGGCGCAGCGCGCGTCCTTTTAATGAAATATAGGACGGGAAATTGAGGTTAACACACTTTGGGACAACTAAAGGGACGTTTACCAACTTGTGTTTCTGAGCGAATAGGAAGAAATACTGCCTTATTTCCCCAACCTGGGATTCCTGAGGAAGATGTGACCTTTTTCCTTTGCGCACCGGCATATCCGACCAAGCTAAGGAGGAGAAAAAAGAAAAGAATCAGCGCTTTTCCATCCAGTTGCTCGATCTTTGACATGTCTTTTTATGGAATTACACGCGGAGATATGAGCATTGTAAGAGACCGAGCGGGATTGTGAGATTAACCACCTTTTGCTTTTTTATTTCTCTCTCTCTCTCTTTTTTTTTTTTTTTTTTTTTTAAAAGAGGAAGTGCTCTGTTTGTTCAATGGCTTCGGTGTCAAGGTTGTCAAGGCGCAAAGATGCCAGTCGCTGGCCGAGAATGTCGTCAACTTTCTGGGCTGTGGTGCTTCTGACAGCGCTGCTGGTTGTCTACTGCGGTAAGTCCAACCGGCGCTCATTTCTGACCGCACATATCGGCGTTTGGAGGCGAAACGCTGGTGCGCAGCGGGTGACCGCGTCATGTGGGAACGCTTTGACAACAAAATTATGCAACTGGTATTGGCAATCTCTCTTAGTGTATTGATCTCACGAGATGTCGACGTGCCCCCCCCCCCCCCTCCTTTTTTTTTGTCTTAACAGTTATTGGAAAACGCGCAATCGGGACACACAGCTGCGTGCGCGCACACACACTGGGACCCACGTACTCCCTTAATCTGCTCCTTCCTGCTCTCACTCATGCAAAGACAGACAGCCATGAGCAGGCACTTGTGCGCAGACAGGTGATTAGATAAGAGGGAGACGTGTCTCATTGTCCGGTGGAAACACTTTCTCTGTCCCAGAGGCCTTATTAACTCTCCTGTGACTCCCCTTTAATTCTCTCTCACGAACACACACGTCTATCCTGAGGGCTGTGTTGCTGTCAGACTGACTTACTGAGGTCAGACACTGTGCATCTGTTATGTTGTCTGTGGACTAAAACGCTGCTTGCAGGAGATGGAGGATCCACACGAGACACGGCGTCTAAAAATCATCCATAAACAATCCCTCTTTATTGTTTGTATAGCATAACCTTATTACTTAGGCAAATGTATGCAGGAAAACACACACATGGTCACACAGTCCCACTCTCATCCTCCCCTGTAAGGCTGACTCCTGTGGCCATTTCTTCTTTCCCATCACACCTCTCGCTTCCCTCCTCTGTCTCAAACTGCATCTGACTCACTTGTGAGGGGAGGGAAAAAAAAATTCCAGTTGGCACACTGATCTCCAGTCTGCTGCGTGTGAAAGGAAATAAATAAATAAATAAAAAAATAACAGCGCCTATGTGCAATAGCCACAATAAGCACATTTAGAAAGGAAGAAGGAGAAAAAAAAAAAGCTATTTCATTAGCCGCCGAGCTAATGATGAATATAATCATCTTGTCTTGGAGCATATTAGCTGGTGTTGGTGAGAAATTAACAGATTCATTACATGATCATTTTCCAGTTCTCCTCATAGCCTCTGCAATGCCCCCCCTCCCCTCCCTCCCTCCTCTCCCTCTCTCTGCTTTTTCTCTGTTACAATGGACAGAAGATTGAGTTTGCTTTGTAATCACACCAGCCTCAGGTTAATCAATGGGGAGGGGGGGGGAGCTTCTGAATATGGGGGTCTTTTTCTTCTTTTATGGAGCCTTCGGGCCATGTCGATTGATCTTTTGCTTGTGTCCAATCAATGGTGGTCGGGTGTTTGTTTCAGTCAGCAGTCTTTTAACAGCCCACCCCTCTCTCTCTCTCTCTCTGTCTGTCTGCTCTCGCCCTCCCCACTTACTCCGAGGACCTCGACCTCCTACCCGGCAACAGTTCACCCCTTCTGGAACTTAATAATCGGAGCAGTAGTTGTTCTTCGATTTTATATATTTATTTATTTTGTTCTCCGTTCTAATCTCTCCACCCCACACTGCTCCAAATTGTTTGGTCCCTGTTGGAAATGCTCCGCTGAGGCTCGGATCATTCCTTTTGTTGGAGGCTGGTCAACACTGGTCCGGCACAATAACATAACGTATGCTAGTCTTTCTCTTTCGTTATTACTGATATTTATACATTAAACTACAGCCCCGGAGCCTCATTGGTTTCCCCTCTTTCTTCTCTTTCATCCATTTTTGCCTTGCCTGGTCTTTTTGTCTGATAAAGCCATCCAATCATCTGAACATATTTCAGCTCAGAAAATTTCTCTCTTTTAGCTTTGTCTTTCTTCTCATCCATTTCCATTTAGTTTGACCTTCCTCATCTGCTCCGTCTTTCTGTTATGTCCTTTTTATATATTTATATATATATATATTTATCTCACCCTCTCCTCCACTTTGTTCTTATGTCCTTCGATGTCCCGGTCAGCTGTCCGGTCCAGTTCTCCTTCGTTACGTTGCATACCTCGTTATTCGACTCAGATTCTTTTATGTTTGAGTCGATCTTTATCATTTTATGCTCCACTTTCTCTTCACGGCACATGTTCTCGTATTCCCTACCTCTGTTTTGCCTTTTCTTTCACATGCTATCATCATTTTGTCTTTTCCAGTGAAGGTCTGAGTTGAGCTGACCGCTGCATGTTACTGTGTGTTATTTTGACTGAAGTCTCTGCTCTCTCAGCAGTTTGTTTCTGACCCTCTCTCGCCATCTTTTGTCCTCTCACCTCTTCCTCTGCTGACCTCTTCTCTTCTCTTCTCTTCTCTTCTCTTCTCTTCTCTTCTCTTCTCTAGCATCTCTCAGGTCCAAGACATGATGTCAGAAATATCCAAATTCTTTATTTACATTTGAGGATGATTGAATATTTTTGGAATTAACACAGACAGTAAAACCTTCATGTTAAGAGGTCTCTACATTTTAAGGCTGTAGCTAACAATGATTTGAATTTTTGCTCATTCGGTCTATTAAACATCAGAAAACTATAACTATAGTTTTTTCAAACTGAATCTAACATGTAGGATGGCCTATAGTCCAGATTCAGTGTAAACTATCATCCATGTTGTCACAGACCCCCGTTGACCCCCACTGGGCTTCAGATGCAGGCTCTACAGCTCAAGCCGATGTCATCAAATGTCTCATTTCAAGACATTATCAATAACGGCGATCAATTTTATGATAATGTAGGACAGACGACTGTCAAATATGTCACTTTGACTCCAAAAGTAGTCGTGACTAATTCATTTATCAAAAGATTATTGAACTTGCCTTCAGATCTGAACAGTTTATAGTGTTTTCTTAGACATAAATAAATGTTTTTCAGTTCTACATATTACAATATTATATGGAGGAAACTCATATACACTAAACTGGCCACTGAGTTTGCCAAAATTCTGTATACATGTACATATACAGTGTCCATGCCTACCAACAGTTTGAAAAATGGTCCAGTGTATGTACAGGGTTTCTTTTATGCAAATCTAATCAACTTTTGAACCTTTGACTAGTCTGAGTGACTCCTGAGTGTGTGGGAGGAAACAAATACATAGTATGTATTGTAGATTTGAATGCGTGTTGTGTACTGTATAGCTTTTGTTTGTACCAAGGGCAATTTGGCTTTGCAGTGCCTCTGTGGTGTTCAGCCAAAGGGGGGGTTGAAGGGAGCTCTGTGATTATGGCTATGACTCATATGGTGCCTGTCACCTAGAATCAACATCCAACTTCACACGATCTGCCGTCCTCACTCGGGCCCTTCTGAGAGGGAGAGATTGAAGAGGCGGAGAGAGAGAGAAATGTGGTGGAGCGAGGGGTAGAAGTAGAGGCAGTGTAAAGAGGTAAGAGGCAGGAGGTGGCTCGATATCCTCCATAACGCCTCGCTGAAGGGAGGGAGGAAAGGAGAGGAAGGGGGCTGAGGAAAAAGGAGACTTGGAGGGAGGGAAGCGAGAGGACGGAGAGAGAGGGGGGCCCTGCCGAGGGTGGGGGCATGGCGGAGAGGGAGCAGGAGGTAAAAAAAAAAAAAGTGTGGAAATGAAGTGAAAAGAATCAAGACAAACAGAGAGATAAACGACAGCAGCTCAACAATTCAACTGCTCATACCGTGTTGGAAACTCTAATCACACAGGAATGCTCCAGCACCCTCTGATTACATTACAAAAGAACAAAAAAAAATAAAAGCATTGTGTTCTGTGCACTAGCTCCCTCCTCTGGAAGCTGTCAGCCATGCATTTGTTTGCCGATGGTGCTATTATGCATTCATGAGGCTGTAGCCCTGCATGTGAGCCCGGTGGAAGATAAAGCCACAAGGCTAGCTAATCAGTATGCTAATCTTAGCTTGGAGAGGGAGCTAAGGAAAGTAGCCACGGCTGTGGTCCTGGTTTGAACTGCAACTAGGGAGAAAGGGAGAACGCAGGGAGGGAAGAGGAGGAGGAGGAGGAGGAGGAAGTAATGGATAGAAAGAAAGGACGGGAGGTCATGTATAACTGTTTTCTTACGGCAACCTACTAAAACGAGGTGATTGCTGATTCATCCCAGCCCTCAGTGTAGTCCTGTGTGCACAGACAGATGCACGTGCCCGAGGGCAAACACATACATTAGACATATTAATGAACATAACATCAAAGCAGACACATAGACGCGCACACACAAGCGCCACTGTATCAAAACAAGCTCCTCGGGGTCACGCAGGAAAAAAAAAAACACCCGTGACCTACTTGTACAACGCGTGAACCTGCAAGGATTTTGAGAATGCAAGAAAGGTCGGACACACACATGCATGAGCACACACGCCACTGCTGTCGGGGACAAAAAGCTCGCTTAAAGCCGTTCCCCTCAAATCACCCCGTCTCGCAGCGAGGTCTCCTGTGTTTCCTTCTGCCTGTTTGTTTATGACTCGCTGCCGAGTCCATGGATTGTTGACTGTTACTGAGAACCGCAGCTCGGGGGCATCCATGGAAAAAAAAAAAAAAAAATGGTGCCGTGTGCCCAGGCATCTCACGCCGTTGCTCAGAAGAAAAAAAAAAAAACTCATAATCACACACAGGTGGCGATATGGAGAGGTTCGTATCTGTTCCTGTGCACACGCACGGAATCTCTGATTCACACAAGCCGAGAAAAAAATGGGACTCGGCTGACCCCGAAAAACGCAAGAACTTGGTGGGTGAGCGCGTGGACATATTTGAATATCTTATCTTATTTTCAGCATAGCCTCGAGCGTCCTCATCTGCAGGGAGGGAGAGACGGAGAGAGAGGAGAGCCACAGCCAGGAAGAAGCAGAAAGGGCTGCCGATGGCCCGGGGATGTAAATTCATAAAGGGAGTCAACCTGTTGAGTTTTTTCCACTGAGAAAGTGAAGAGCCACATCATGGGCCCCCGGAAATGGGGCCAGAGACCGCATGCATATTTGAAGAGCTTTTTAGAAATTTAAAGACCGTAATGAGTGTCATCTGAAGTGGTGTGTGTGTGTGTGTCTGTTTAGGGGGCATTTTCTGTTATTCCATAATGAGCGTGCCACAGATGGAAAGCGTCAAGTTTGGTAAGGCAAGGAAGGAATATTAAGAATTTTTGTGACTTTGCGTTCTGAAATATTAAGCAGCAATGGGATCTTTTTCAGTGTGCCCAGGGACCCATTGACATTAAATGGGAGATGGCAGTGTGGCCACAGGCGGTGTGTTTTTCTATGCAGGCTGCACTCGCGTGTCAGCTCGTTGCTGCTTTCTGTTGTTGGCAGTGAGTGAATAAAACATTTCAGAATTAAGGGAATGCTTGTTGATGGGGATTGTCAGACATATGGCTGCTACTCTTGGCTCTCGCTGCAGGCAAAGGGCATCCATCATCCCCATAAGTTTTAAAAAATGTTGTTGATTGTTGCACACTTTGGACTGTGGACAGGCAATTACATTCAAACCAAGGATATTAGGTTTTCTTTTTTAGAATGACATAGGGCTAAAGTTGACAAGTGGATTGCTTCCTTTCTGAACATTTACCATTGTATCTGTTGTACTGCATAAAGTTTTCTGACTGAAATATCTTCAGAACTATGAACAAGTTATCATGAAACTTTGTGAGCTTAGGATTATTGTGTACCATTATTGCAGCCTACTGATTTTGATTATCCAACAACCTTTGCTAGAACGAATTGATCAACAATTTCTTTCTGAATTACTATGAAATTTTCATACAGACTATGTACAGATGAGTGTATCCAGATAAACTTAGGTGATTCCTTCACCTTTTCTAGCGTCACCATCAGGTCAAATTTGTCCAGTATTTTGGACTTATGTCCAAATACTGGTAAAAAAAAAAAAAAAATCTAATTCCCATCAGGCTCAGCTGTAGACTAGGCTTCATTTACTTTTTCCACCTCTGCTTTGTGGCAGCGTCACAGTTCAAATGCATTTCAGTAAGTGATCGATGAATGACACCTCGCCGTTTGTGCTGTTGCTAGATTCGTCACTGTAGCAGACCGTCTTCAACACTGTACACAGGCCTTTTGTTTAGGTCTGTTGCTATTGTCAGTTGCATTCAGCTCAGCACAAAACTAGCCCATTCGAGCACTGCACATAAGGTTAGTGGCTCAGCAGGTTATTAATTATGACAGTTAACAGACTATGTTTTTTTTTATGAAGAAGGGAAGTAATGTGCTGTGAATTATGGCTAAGCTAACAAGATGTGGTCAGTCACCAGGGAGGGGAGTTCAGCTGCTAAAAAGCTGCTGATCTGTTGAGTTACAAAAGTGATTAAATGTAAGAAGTTCACTTTAAAGTGTTCTTGTTAATAGTCATTTGCAGATGTACTGAATACCTGGGAAATATTAACTACTCTAACACTAAACATCAGCATGTTAGCTAGTGCGTTAGCACTGCTAAGTACAGCCTCACGGAGCAGCTAGCATGGCGGTCGATTCTTAGTCTTGTTCGATAATGGAATGAAGTTATATTAAAGAAAGAAAAGAAGGCTTTTGATTCACACCAAACGCAGAAGTCAAGCAGGATTATTTTGAAATTACAATGACAAGTTGCATTGCTCTCCGAATCTCTGCCTCTCAATGAATCAATGAATGTTGGCCTTTTAGTTGACAAGCCTGATACACATAACACTTAGAAATGCAGGTATGCAATCAATTACAGCCTCGGTGCTTCTCGTTTCAATATTACCGCTGCGCGTGTGCGCGTGCCTGCCCGTTGTTGCAACTATTGATTTCAGGTAAACATGCAAGGGAAAACCCGCTTAATAAAAGGATGTAACACCATTCGTTGGAGGAAAGAGCATGTGTACCGGCCATCCATTACACAAAGCACTCCTGTCGAAGAGACAGCGGAGGTATAGCGGGCTTCGCGCCGCTGCCGTCAGCGTCACGCCTGCGCCTTTCTGCCGTTTTGCTATCCCAGCTTCGTCTGTAGTGAAACAGGGCCCAGCCTGCTCCTCCACAGCTGCTCCGTGGACCCAGGAACAGTTAACAGTCGGTGCACTTGTGCACACTGCCACGCGGTAAAAGTTGCATTAACGCTGCTTCTCTGTCCGGCTGCTTCTATTTTACCTCCTCGCTACATCTATTGTTTTCGTTTCTCCCTCTGTTCCTGGGTTGTTGTTTTTTTGAAAATCATCTCTACCTGCACCTTTGTAACCAGACCCTGTGAAAAAAAACCCACATGGGTGCCATAATAGCATGCTAATATGCTGTGACATTTACTTAATGTGAAAACAAATTGTGAAGTGTTTGGAGTTTGCAGTTAGGCAAAGTAGCGTCGTAGCCGCCTCCATGGCTAATTGCACCTTAAATGCGCCGTGTCCCATCGTGAATTAATTTGGTGTCAATGTGACTTTAATTACCATTAAAACTGCATGTGTAATATTTACATATCATATTGTCAGTGGTGTATGACTGCGGGGCTCAACAGGTCACAGTCAAAAGTAAGTTAGGGCATGCAAATTTCTCTGCTTGTCTGGGCTCTATGATGACAGTGTAGTTCAGGATTTTCATATTAAAATGAAAGTAAAAACACAAAAAATTTAAGATTCAGGAGCCTCATTTGGAGCCTTCGACAAAGAAAAAAAAAAGATTAATGTTAAGTCTTTGAAACCAGATCCTGTAAATTGTGTGAGACGGCTTAATTGGGTCGGAATCCGGACAGAGTCTTGCGGTGTGCTATGGCCTCGAGAGGATTCATAGATGTGCACTTGTGCTTGTTTTGCCTAGGGCCAGTAAGCCCATTCAGAGAGATGCTAAAGCTACTCCCCCTTTATTACTGCAAAAAGCAATTGCTTGGAAGAAAATGCCAGAATGGTGCTTTGAATTCCTGGAGGGGCCCATCACTGAGACGCGGCCCACGGAGCTGAGACAGCCAGCATCTGGAGCAAAGACATGGCGGTAAAGTGGAGAGAGAGAGAGGGGGGGGGAGAGGAGAGAGAGAACGGGGGAGGAGGGAGAGGTGGAGAGAGGGAGTCGGATGGCATAGAGGCAATGAGAATGAGGGAGTAGGAGAGGGAAGAGAGATAGACAGGGAGCACAAGGGAGGTAGAGAAATGGTGAGTGCGAGACGGGGAAAGGGGTTGACAAGGGACCAGTAGAGAGAGAGACAGAGAGAGAGAGAGAGACAGACAGACAGAAAAAGGCCGCACAGGCAATGAGACAAAAGACAGACAGACGAGAACACTCAGACGGTCCACCAATTGACAGCCGGTTGGGGAATAAAGTCAGCTAACACAATGAAGCAGTCGGCAGACAGACTTGCCGCGGAGTAGCCGTGAGGCTCTCAGAAGTAGAAACAAATATTACATTAGAAGAGACAGAAGCCATTTGTCACAGTGGGAGACCTGAGAGGTAGTTAAGCTGCAGAATATAGGGACCCACGGCCCGGTTGATACATGTCGCACGAGGCGGAAATTGTGCTGAAGTCAACTCCGTTCAATCAATTGTCTAGTGTCCTTCAATGACTCCCGCACTTAACAAGATAACGCCGGCACAAAGTTTCGCCGGCCCAACTCTCAAGAACTTGTTATGGGGCCTTGAGGGCCTCCCCTCGTTCCCTCTCTCGATCGTTTTCCTCCCCGCTTTCATCCTCCCTTCCCCTCTCTTCCTGCCAGCTTGTCAGCTGCACCACCTCCACATCAAGGCCCAGTGACATACATGCTGACAGCCACGATCCAATGTTAATGTTTCTGGGAAGATAAATCTGCCGGACATTTATGGCCTAAATGACAGCTGCACTCTCTTTGCACCCGCATGTCAACGGCGGTTGAGATTCTGAGACCGTTTCAAGGATTGTTAGAGACACACAGCCACACGGCCAGTCCGTCAGTCAGTCACCTGGTCCGTCAGTCGGTTTGCTTCTGGCTCCGTGCCACGAGGTGCATTACCTCGCCCTCGATTTGAAAGCCGCTTCACTAAATAGTAGCTGGAGTGGATTTTTCATAACAACAAAAGCATCTGTTTTCATATTCCACTTCCTTTATCTCATTCTTTCTATCTTGCCTTTCCATCTCTTTCTCCCCAAGTTAAGCTCCTAACACTATTTGTGATTGATATGGAAATCACGGTGCGCTTGCCCTCATTTATCTTGCACTACTGCTTGTTGCTGCTCCAACAACCATTTTGGGATGCAGAAACGATGAACTGATTTGTGGCTGCTGTTGTAGAGAGCAAAAGGGATATACTGTAAAGATTTGATTTGAGACCCTGCATAGCCCAGAGGATGAGGAAGCTTTCCCGGTTTAATGGAAAAAACAACCACTGCGCCTGCGAACAAGGCAGTAACTCCAATATTTCTAGAGGCACATATGGAGTCCCAGAAGCAGCGTCGGTAATCGAATGAGTCAAATGTATCACTGAATACATAAATAAATAATACAGGGCAGATAAATAATTTAAATGTTTGCATGTATGACTATAAAAGTACAGGGCCATTATTGTTGCAAAACTATTTACAAATGTGATCCGTGTGTAATCAGAGTTGTAAATATGCAAAAGAATCGCGAGATGTGTATATCTCAACGTGTACAACGATCCGCGAATGTGTATTTGGTTATCACTGTATAAATATAGCCTGGAATACTCACCCTTTTTACACATCTTGTGTTATTTTTGCCTCATTATAGTCATTTACATTCAGAAATCCACTATCTGCCGAACGAGTGGGGCAAGTTCACGAGAGCACGGCAGGGTCGGCCATAATTAGCAACAAGTTTACTGCGGCATCAAAGCTTGAAAACTCGACGAAGTCGCCCGCGCGAGTTTCTCTTCCGCGACGACGACGTCGCGGGAGAAGCTGAAGTGAAAAAAAAAAAAAAAAAAGTCCTTGAACTCGGATAAGCCTGATCTCACTCTAGGAGCAGCAGAGAAGCGAAGCGGTATGACAGGAAACACTGGAGGATGCTGTTGCCTGGGAAAAAAGACGAGGCAGCAGTCAGAGGAAATGAGTGGCTGAGCCGGTGCTGCTGAAGCTTTAGCTTCTCTCGGAGCTCTAACGCGCGCTTACAAGACGCCGTGTTAATTTGATCAATGGAGTGCGTTTGCTTTTCTACATTTTAGCTGCGCTGATGTGAGTAGGGCAGCGGTATGGTATATCTACTGGTGTGTTTGCTTGGTTCCACATCCGCACTCATACATATTGTAGCCGCTGCCTCGGCCTCTGAGTCCGACACAGTCAAAAGCCACTCCGCTTTTATATATTACCAAGCTGCCAGCGGTCAAGGTGGAAGCATTCTAACCTTGAACAAGTGCTACAGCCTCACTCAAGCACTGTGTGAAGTTCAGTTTGCTTTGAGCAGTGCTGCAAACCCGTATACTCACGTTGACCTGACTTGACTCAGCTGCTGGTGATACGAGGCCTTGTATATACCCTCACAACACCTCCAGCACACTGCCCAAGCATTGCCAATTGAGTCTGCCATGCTGAACCACTAGACCTTCTACAGAGGTCTAGAACAGACAAACCAAACATGATGTGTTTTGGCATGTTTTGCAGCAGTTGTAGTTTTTTGCAAATAGAAGAGGTTTGCAATCTGCAAGTAGATGCTGCTAAATTCTACTGGACGCTGGTCCTTGAATGTCCCGGCAGCGTCTAACACTCAAACTTCTCGGCTCTAACCGCCTGTTGCGACGCGCGTTTATTCACGTTCAAGCCTTTTGTCAATCACCACCTACGGGGTTGAAGATGATCCCCGTCTGCTCTATTTCTCCTCACCCTCCCGACGCAGTCTGACGGGGAGCGAGAAAGAACTCGAACTCGAGGCAGGCGTGCAAGAGAGAAAGTGCAGGGGGTGGGGGGACAGAAGGTTAGCGCCGCTGCAAGGGACACAGTAGGGAAATGTTGCCTGAAAGAGCTCAGCGAGCTGCAGCATTGTAATTCCAGCTGATACTCCCCTACATGCTGAAACATGCCTCGGTTATGCATGCATGGCAGGCCGGAGGAGATTTTTTTTTTTATTTCTTTCATCCTCTCGTGCTATCTCAGTCTTTCATTCTTTGTACACAGCATCTCCTCCCTCCTCAGTCACCATAGCGCTCATACCCCCCCCCACTCTCTCAAAGCCTTTGGCAGTGATAAACCCCTCCATTGTCACAGTGACAGCAGAACATGCGAGTTATGCCTGCCTCTTCAGGGTTGAAGAGCTCATTACGGCTTCTCAGCAGGGACCCTATAGGCAACAATATATGTGATGTGCATATGACACAATGAATGAAAATCATGCAAATGCGCTCTGTTATGAATCACACTGTTGGATATTACACTTTGTGCCATTAAAAAAAAAAAGAAAAGAAACTCACATTATTGCTTGCAAATGCCGCATTTCACACGGAAGCTTCCACTTACACGAGACTACTATATTCGGATAAAGGCCAAACATGATTTCATTTGGTTTCGTGCATTTTCCCACATTTTCCTGGTTTCTTTCAAATCATGATATCATCTTGGAATGTATTCAAATGGTATAAAGTGGCTGCTTGTGGGATCTTGTGAAAATGACACATTTTCACCTCAATAATTTGATCTGATATTGAACTGTGAAGAAAAACAGAATATTATCCGTCATTACATTCTCAATGAGGAGCAATCCATAATGCCATCTCAGACACGATGTGAATGTAGCAGTCAAAAGATATGAACTCACCAGGGCTCAACTGTTCACCCGTGTATCTTGTTTAATATCCCTTGTTCTGAAGAGAAACTTAAAGTTTTCCATAAATTATAATCATACTTCGATAAGTTTTACTTCTGTTTGCCCAGTTTCAGATTTCTCTCTCTTTTTGTGCCAACATACTGTCAACAGTCTCTATGAAAAGTGTTGACAGTATGTTCTGCAGCTCATCTGGAAGAACAGAGACATTTCTGGGAATGGAGCTGTTGAATTTTTTAAATGCCAGTTTTTCAATGCTTTGAGCACCACAAACAAAATCCCATTTACCTCCGCCCTCTTGGGATGGAGGCAGAAATCGTAGAGGCAGATTTGTCAAAACCCGGGCGAATGAAGTCAAAACTGTCTGTAAAGCGGGATATCACCATTGGCAACCCGTCTTCTCGAAATGACATTGGTACACCACTAAATTCTCTTGAAGAAACATAGTGGAGGAAATGTAATTACTGTGCTCTCATGTGCCGTGATGGACGTGCATTTTGTAGGTTTAGGCTACTAAAAAACTAAACACATCCCATCTTGATTATGAGTCAGCAAAAAATATCATTTTCCTGTATTTTCTCCTATTATGACAAAAACTACTGTAATCATTTACAGTACAAATTTTTCATTTACAGTACAAATCTTTTTTTTTACAGCGCAAGACCACAGTATTTCTTTAACCTTAACTAGTGGTAGAAAGCAACTACACACTTTTGCTCAAGTAGTGGACTTTACTTGGGTATTTTCATTTCATGTCACTTTATACTTCTATCATTTATCAGACAGCAGCAATTACTTTGCATCATTAATGTAATGTGCCTGCAAAATATGTGAAGTCTGAGCTGAAAAACAAACTATTATGATGTGCCACTTTGAGCACTTTGAAATCAAATAACTGATTATTCATCACATGTAACCATACTGAAAATAATCATCAGTTGTAGCCATGTATAAAATAGTTAAATAGTTCAATAGCACTTTTATTTACTGATACTTTAGGTCAATTTTCCTGATTCTGGTTCTAAATATTTGAAATGTAGGAGTTTAGGTACTTTTCCAGTGTGGTTTTGGTACTTTGTGATGCTTGGAGTTTCCTCAGTACAACTATAAAAACACGAGTCACGTTTTAGTTTCCACAAGTGCATGTTGGAGAGACAACAAATGAAATGTATTGTTGGGGGAAGGTTTTCCAGATACAGTATGCTGATTAAAAGTTTTATTACATTGGTAAAAACACTAATCTGAGCAGAGTTACATAACCTATTTCTTAAAATCTGTTGCGATTAAGCAGTATAACCGGAGCCGCGGCAGAAGTTTGTTTTCATAATTTGGTTGAATTGATCCTGAACAGAACATCTCATGAATGCTTCATTTACCAGCGTGCACCTTTTTGTATGAAATATCAATGGCGAGATCCTTCTACAGATTTTCTATCTTGTCCTACACGCTAATTAAAAAACAAACAACACATTTCTTGTAACTCTAAAATTATGAATAATTGCTACAACATGGATTTTAACATACGGCCCGACTCAGGGCTGCATTGAATTCCGTATATAATGTTGGGGTGTGATTTAATTTTGATAAAAAATGATCTGTTATCACAGGGAGATGCATGTGTCACCAGCTCCCCAATTAAATCAGGAGCTCTTGGTAGCGAGCACTGGCTGATGAATCAATCCTACACACTCACATAAATGTAATTACTTAATTTGTCAACGTCTGAGGAGACCACATCGAGCGCCACGTGCCCAGCAGAGAAATGGATAGGGAGAACTCCTCGCCATTTTGCCCTCCTCTTCATCTCCTGTAGGGTCTGTCCCGTACAACTTAATCACAGCTATAATCATTCCATAAGAGCAGAAGTTATCATTTCATCAATTCCCTGTGGCCCGTGGAGGACATCCCAGGCAGGCTATGAGTTTCAAAGTAGACGCTGCTCCCATTCACATACACAGACGCACACAAATTATTGCTGTATAGGCCTCTCGTGGAGGAGCACATACATTATTCAGCAACATGCAAACATCAATTAAAGACGGATCACATAATTTATTACAGTTTTTTTTTTTTTTTTTTTACATATATATCTCTGAGCGACAGAGGTGCGTGTAGAGGGTGCTTGACATCTGTTGTTACGGGTGCTGTCGCAGATAGAAGGTGATCAGATGATAGGCGTTATTGTCTTTTTGTATTCCAGTCCCATCGCGCATTGAGAGGACAGATGTTGGCAAGCTAATTAACAAATCCTTGGGCAATGTTGAAGTACGTCTTTGCATTCAGAGGCTGCGGGAGGAGGAGGAGGGGTGTTTTGTTGGATCATACACAGTCAGCATCTCAATACGTAAGCGTGCACATATTACTAGCGCGCTGGAAGTGGAATGGAAGTGAGAGACACAAGGAGGTAAGAGGGTGGTGTGACTCATTTACCATTTCCTCATCTATCTATCTATCTATCTATCTATCTATCTATCTATCTATCTATCTATCTTCGTGGGGCACTCCTCCTTTACTCCTTTTAGCTCTGTTTTGGTCCCCACCAACTACTAAGCAGGTAGTTTAGTGTGGTTATGGAGGTGTATTTTTTTTTTCTGTTAATAGCTTCCTGTTGGCTGCAGCCACTATGAGAGTGAACCAAAACAGTGAAGTTGTTGCCATGGAGAGTGGAGGGAAGCTGCCGATTCTGGTGTTAACTGTGGGTTCATCACCAAGAGCGACCCCTTTCACATTGTCACATTGTTCTCAGATTGTCGTTTGATACATTTTCATTAAAAAATATCAGTTATAGCTGCTTCTAAAAACGTGTTTTGAAGCAGTGGGACGTGTTTAAGAATACCGAGCTGTATTATCATGGGAAATGGAGCTTGATTCATACTAGGGATTAAATATCCACATAATTGGCCTCTGCTGCATCGATTTTGATTACTATATTTTTGCAAATCTCCAGCACCATATTGCTGGAGTACCGCTTTCTCTCATTGCTATTTGTTTTTTAATGGTTCCTTAATCTTTGTTTTATTGTGTTTCTTTTTTTCTTGTAAACTTTCAAAACATATTTTGAAATGTGTCTAGGGTGATATTTTTATTATTAGTGGCCAGAAGTTGATAATGATGTGCGTAATGAACAAAATAAGAAACACAAGCAACACCATCGGCAGCACGTGGCGTTAATAATGCAACTGCAGATACTGGTGAAGTTTTTCCTTTTCTTTCTGTCTGCGCTGACTTGCGGTGCCCTCTGGGCCTCGGGGTTAACTCCCGTTTTTAAGCCTCCGCTTCAGTCGCCTCAGTTTTGAGCGCCCGATCAGAGGGCCGAACGTCTACTCACCCTCACCAGAACACTGCCGCTGCCCTTGTCATGGCGCCGGCTCACGGGAAAGTAGATCATTAATGGCTGGGTTAGCGCGCAGGACGAGAGCTCATGTCTCTTGAACACACACGCACGAGGAGTTCACACACGAATGTATGAATTCATACATTTAATCATTTACACAATCAGACACATTTGGTGATGCACACTTGCCCTCTTACTCTCTTTCGTTTTCACACGCGGCCCTCCACACCGTAATGCACACACACACACACAAATTGACTCACCTGCTCTTCTGAGCACATTGTTTGAAATTACATTAATATCCTGGGGGTTTTCCTTAACCTGAACCTAACCCCAATTTTAACCCCGGCTACAGTCCTTACGAATACAGCTAAACGCAACGTGCGAAGATTCACACACACACACACACAGACACACATACCCCGACACACTCGCTCACAGACTCCACAGACGCAGAGTATGCAAATTCATAAGATAGTGGATAGAGGGTACCAAATAATGAATCCTCTTCCTACTATTGCAGTGAGATGAATGGCCAGGAGGGTGGAAATGGAATTTCTCGATTTCATAACCCCGTTCTTTTGTTGTATTGTCATCCTCTGTAACGAGGTCACCTCAAATCGCTCCTCACCCACTGGAATCCGGGGAACGAGAGTATGTTAAGAGAGCGAAAGAGGGCGAAACGTGATGTCAGAAATATAGGTTTTTTTCTCGAGGGCCAATCTTGACCGTGTAGATTCTGTAGCAAACGTGTTGACGCCTCTGAAAAGCCGCGTCTTTTAACCCGCGTGCTCAGAATGAGCACGAATCGTGCCGCTCCTTTTGGAGCTTCCTGTGTGTGTGAGTGTGTGTGGATGGAGTTCTGTTAAGATTTGCCGGCGTGCACTTGTATGTATTGTATGACTAAAATGAATGACCAGAAGCTTGCGACTGGATGCACATTTAAATACAGACACACATGTGTTCTACTCCATCTTTTAATCATATATAGACATGCACACACACCTATTCACACACACACACACACACACACACACACACCTCCTCCACCCTCCACCTACAGCCACAGGAAGGGGCACTAAGTTCTCATCCTCTGGGGACCACCAAGAGAGATTAACGTGAAGTATTTCTCTCTCCACGGTGGTTCACTTCTGTAGTGCTGCTAATCTAATGCACACATTATTCAGCGAGGCAATGCATCTATTAATGGAGACCACAGCCAGATTTATCGCCCAGGTTTAACTGTATGGCAAAATAGCGCATTAAGCAGATGATATCACGGCGTATACGAAATGATTATGCGGGCTAGCAGATAAAAAAAAAAAAAAAGAAGAAGAAAAAAGGGAAAGAGGCTGAGGGGGACCTGCTTAATTAAATGCAAGGTCCACTGTTATACATCACTGGTTTTTCTTGTGCGCGGGCCACTTAATGTAAACTGTGAGGAAGGGAGCTGTTTTCCTTTTTGCCTCTCTTTTAATAGTGGAAGAGCTGATCCGCAATGTTTTACCCCTCCTCTGCGCTTCCCTCATCCTCCTCTCTATTCCTCTCCTCTGCTGTGTCATCTCCAGAAGCCGCTACGCCCAAAATTATGCCTCAAATTTCCTCCTGCTTGCCGGATTTGCACAAAAAAAAAGGGGGGGGTGGCTTCCTCTGTGGCTCATTCCCACAGCGTCTGTAATCTCTCTTCCTCACCACGAGAGACTTTTGCTACGAGTCCATTAAAACTCCCGAAATCTGTGGTTTGACATTCTGAAGTTGAACGGGAGAGCTCAGGCTGAGCTGATTGACTAAATTGGAATAATGAGCGCTCATGCTCGACTCGGTGACCTTTCCACGAGGACACGCACTCGCCCCAACCCCTGCTGTGACCTCCACTAGTACAGGCATGTAGACCTCACAATTCATCGCGGCAGTGTCACACTTAAGAGCGTGCCATGCTACACTGCGAAGCGCAGAAGCCGTTCCCTCACGGGCATGCAAAATTTAGTTCCTGTTTTGGAAACTTTTGGATTTGAGCGTGATGCAGCGGCCTTTAAATAATCCATAGATTTCTTCCTGTCTTTTTCTTTTATCAGCACACAACCCGGGGATAAATCAGACAGGATTGAATGCTCGTTCAATTTTTTTATTTATTTATTTATTTTTTTCCCGATGCTGCTCCTCTGAGCTCCCGGAAAGCTTCTTTATTGAATAGCCCTAGATGTTGTAAAGAGGAAAAGTGGGAAGGGAGCACCAGCGCTGCCAGATATGCAACAGCGGCTTCAGGGCGAAGCAGTCAAAGTATCAGCGTCTGAAAGAACGCGCGAACTGTAGAGTGCTGGTGTGTACATGGGCATGCTTTATATATGTAGAGAATATAGGCTTTGTGTGTGAGCAGAGGAGGGAACGGTAACAAAGGAGTTTTCTTGTCCCTGTTCTTTTGTGACTGGAATGCGTATCTTACAGTGTATACTGTATTTTGTGGGTTTACATGCAAATGAGAAAAAGTACCTAGCACAGGTACGACTATGTAACCTACTTGCTATAAATAATTGAATGATGATGCAGGTAATGCAATTTTTTGTGTTTGTGTGTGTGCTTTTTGCATACATGACAACACATTTGTATGATATTAGTATTCAAGACCTCAATGATCCTAATTGTAGGCAGACTTCCTGTTTACCTGCTTGCTCGTCTAGTTAGTTCTTATTTTGGTAACACTTTTCTATTTAACATTTACAAGCAATACAAACATTTAATAAAGTGTTCATGAGTAGGGAGTAATGTAAAGTAAGCTGATAATTATTGCAAAACACAGCTACAAGAGAAAGTACAAGAAAAATCAACAGTATGATCTATAGTGTGGTATGGAGGCATTCATAGGCATTCATAACGTTTTATGACTGCACTTACGAACACACATAATGCTTTCTGATTATAAATCATCATAAATGTGACTTATAATGAATTTTAACCTAAAGTGTCTTATTGATGCTCTTGAATAGTTATAAACTGGAGGTTGGCTGACGAAGCTTATAACGCATTATGACTTCCTATACTCACCTATACACACACTTAAACAATATACTGCAGTAAGAAGTCAACGTGCGCTCTCTTACAGTTCATGCAGTGTCATAACTGTAGAAATCATTCATGATCGAGTGTTCAACAGAGCTGTGTAATAACACTCTATAATGCAGTTATAAGCAGATTTGTTGTTATACAGTATTTGTAAATAGTATTGATTATATTTCCCTGTGAAAACATATTTTACATTATTACAACTTTCTTTTACTATATAGCCATTCATTATCTGTTTATGTAGTAGTATCAACTTCTCTGTCCCTGCAGGAGGAGTTAAAGGTGTTGACAAATTTGTTAATAAATGTATGCGTACAGCAATTATATTATGTTATAAATCATGTATTAAATGTTTATGTAGTGCTTATAAAGGCTAAGTAGGGGCACTTTAAGTAAAGTGTTACCATTCTGCTTTCATTGTACTCACTTTAAAGCAATTAGGGTCGGTTTAACAGTGAGGTTAAGGAGAATACACCGAAATGAAAAGTGCAAAGTGCTTCAGGAAGCTATGCGATATTACTCAAATGTGAGCCAAAACCTTTTAATGGTTGCATCATAAAAAAAAAAAGCAAAAAAAAAAAAAGGGAAGCTGATATAAAGGAGACACCCCAGCTGTGAAGAGTCCTTTGAGCTAACAGGAGGACCTTGTGTTTGCTGGCTGTGCCTGTGCCAGACAGCCCCTGGTGAGTGCTTAGCTGGTCTTTAACTGCTCGCACACACACACACACACACACACACACACACGTATCGGGTTACCTTGACTGACAATGACTGGGAATACAGCCATACAGTCAGGTGGGCAGATAGATCTACTCATGTGTGTCTGCATTCATGCCGTAGAGGAAATGGATGCATTTGCAGAGAGACAGACACGCGTGATACAACCCCCCACCACACACCTAATTACCAGCTACTACGACCACTGCAGCGTACATAGACTCTTTGCTCCGCACATACACATAAACAAAATCACATCCAGCATGTTTCATTGTGTTAAATAAAACACATAAGTGGTTCCCTTGAGAGAGTGTATGTGGAATGTATAGGGGCATTTCCAAGCCCAAGGCACTCAACATAACACAAGAGGCTCCTAATAGGCCTTGCCCAAACTCAGTGGGAGTGAGGTTTGGAAGGAAAAAGGGTTATGGTGAGGAAAAAAATACTTTCTTGTGCTTTGTGTTGTGGTTTTATAGGTGCTGCCTTCAGGGTTTGGATATTTAAATAACTGGGAGACTATTTGGCTTGTGGAGCTATCTTTGACTCACTTACCTATGACATTTTCTATCACTCCTTTCTCCTCTCTTACCTTATCGTCCAACCTCATATCACTTGTCTCCCGTTCTGTCCATGCATCTTTCATATTCCCCAGCATAACCTTGGGTTTCTTCTTTCTGTCCACTTCCTTTTTTCTCTTTTTGCCTGTGTCCATTTGTATCCTACAGCTTAAAAGGACACCATCACTAGCAACTGCAGCAGCGGCACCAGCAGCAGAAGCTATAAAGTGCTTTATTTTACGGTAGGGCTTCTGGCCCTAAACAACTCTTGGACAATTTTGCCTAGTCATGCAGTTAAAATCTGAGTCACAATTGGTGTCCGAAACATCAGTTACTGTCACAGGCGGCAGTTTTGATGTGATTTAAATGGAGAGGAAACGTGGACAAAGGCCAATTACCGCTGTGTTTTTCTTCTTACATAAAAATCCTAAGGCCTACTCCCCTTGTCTTTTATATCGCTATTTATTCCTTCATCCAAATCAGTGGAGAGAAGAGGAGCGGAGAAGGGAGAGAGGGAAAGTGATAGCGAGAAAGATGAGATAAGAGGAAAGTAGAGGACCGGGGAAAAGGATGTAGGTACATGCGGAAAGTGGAAAAGAGAAGCAAAGCAAAGGAAGGCAGTGGATTAAAGAAGAATGAAGTAGGCCTACTGAAGAGCAGAGAATTGAAGTTTAACACAGCGGAGGGTGACTTTTTGCCTTCAGAAAACACACTTCATTTGCCATTTTCATGGGCTGCAAATATACATGCAGGCAGAATTACAATGAGCCACTGTGTTTCATAACCCTTACACTCAGCAGTTTACTAGTATAAGTGTCCAACACAAAGCTGCTATGTGTGTCCATTCATGTCACAAAAATATCACAAGTGGACGTGGTATATACAGGAAGTTGTTAGAAATTCTCATTCTCATTTATATTTTTCATACAAATAACTAAGTATAGCTGCCAGCTAAATTATATATTTTAATCATGTACCTGACCTAGTCAAATTATAAAACATGATTTGTATTTAAACCCCATCCTCAAAAACTGGATTAAACTGGATCTAAATAAAAGCTGTGTGACTCTTAATAATCCAGGTGGAGATCAATAGTAAAAATAGAACAGGACACTGTGTAAAAATACAGGTCATAATTGGACTGGGCCAAATTGCACAATTTCTTTATAACCAGGAGGTTATATGCCTGACGTTTGTGGTGACAAAAAAAAAAGAGACCGTAATAGTTCATTTTTAAAAGAGGACTGTAGAGGATAGGTGCAGCGGAAGGTGGTCTGGTTAAAAATACATTTTGTTTGAAATGAAAAATAAAAAAAAATGCTGTTGACTTCTTAAAAGCTCCCTTCACCCATTCGCATGCACTTTTGAGACGCTCCCTACTGTAACTTCAGCTCCTCAACTTTTCTTTAGTCATGCGAGTTTGTCACCTTCAGTATCGGATCATGGGGTAAAAATAACCCCTGTGCAACATCAGTGAAGCTTCATCCTGAACCGCCCAACAAACCTGGTAAAAACAGATGAGAACTTATTCAGGATGAACTACCCTGAAGGGTTGAATTACCCACACCTCTGTTGTGTTTTAACCTATTGTTTTAGATAAAAGTCTAATGTTTTCTTAGTATGATTTCTAAATGGATTTATGAAGATTTCTCATTGGTTATAAAGACAGGTAACATTCAAAATGAGCAAGCATTGCTTCAAGAATGTGGACATCGCTTTAATAATGACATTTTGGACTGTCCTTCACCTGCACGCCTGTGCAGTGTAGGGAAGAGAACTCAGATTCACCATCCCACTGGCCAAAACGAATACTGTCACATCCCTAATATTTTAAGGTGTCCTGGAGGAGAGACAAAGATCTTGGGCGTTGCAAATTAGTGCTGGGCCTAAAGTCCTGGTGGCCTCCAAGTGTCCCAGTTTAACAAAGCTTGCCAAAAACAAAGACCAGAATGTCAGTGTCCCTGAGATAACGCACAGGCTTGAGGTGTGGGATAGGGTGGGTGAGGAAAGGGCAGGACAGAGGAGGACAGGGCAGGAGAGGACAAGAAAAGAGGAAAAAAAAGCTTCATTTTATGGTTTTTGCCTTGAGAGTGTCCTTGTGTGCTTTGCATATTCATGATGGAGAGGGGACAGGTAGAAAATCAGAGACAGGATTTAGAATAATTCCCAGTTGACCCCCTTGGCAGTAAAATTGTAATAATCCAGAAGCCATTTGATATTCAAAGGTATATTAACTTAGTGGATTCACTGTGTCTCTTCTCAATGGCTGAATAACTGCGTGTTTGACTGTGCTATTGCATAACTTTGCCTAAAGTGGAGAAAGTTTATGTGTTATATTATTTAACATATTTTAGTTTGATTTTATTTGAACTTGGAGCTGGTTTTCTTTGTCAACAATAAACTGCTGATTTATCCACAATAGCCCCAACTCTAAGCAAGGCAGGTTTAGCACCTTTCAACAGTAAGGCAGCTAAAATCGCTTAACGAAGGACAGAAACATTAAGAAAGAAGGCGTTAAGGAAAAAAAAGTAGAATAAGAATTATGTTGTTGCAGTACAGTGCAAGATATGAATAAATAGTGTCAAATTTAACTGAATAAAATGCAGTGACAAACAGAAAAGTTTGAAACGCTGATTTAAAATAATCCAATCCAAATATGTAGTGTTTTTTTGTTTTGACTCTGGGAACAGTAAGCAGGCTATCCGAGAGGTCTGCATGGTTAATTAACAGAGCACCAGCTCAGAAATGTATTTTGGCCCTAAACCATTCAGCGCTTCATAAACCAAGAGTGGTATATTAAAAAACAAATCCTCTAAAAAAACACAAAGCAGTAAAGGTCTGAGAACTAGATGTCTCCTGGCCTTAGTAAGAACTCTCACAGCAGCACTGAATCAGCTGCAATTGCCTTTTTAGCCAGACGTGTAAAGAAAGCATTAAAGTAGTTGAACCTACTTAGAAGTTTCCTAAATCCAGCTGAAACTCAAGTGCATTAGTGCTTGATATATTCTTAAGGTGACTGCAGGCTCACTTTAATGTCTTGATGTGGGTGTTTGAATTTAGCTCTAAGTCAAGATTTCAGTCCTAGTTTGTAATCTTGCTGATGTTTAATAATCTCTCTTTAAGTCCAAAAACAAATATTTCTGTTTTATCTTTATTTAACTGGTGGTATTATTACTTAAAGCTGTGTCTTGTCTGCAGAAGTATGGCAAATAATATTAGATGTTTCTTGTTTTCCATAATCTGAGCTAGTGGAAAATGTTGATTTGAACAAAAGAGGTCCAAGCATTGTGCCCTGGGGAACTCATGTAATTTTTGTGAGCTACTATATCAATGAATCATCAGGTTATGATTCATAAATGTCTGTGACTCAACAAACTGGCCACTTTCTTCATCTGATTAACCATGAACAAAACTATCAACAACTAATTACTCAACCATTAATTCCTCTTTTTGTACCCTCTCAAGGAAAGTGATGTATTACTTCATGATTATGACAAGTAGCTGTGAAGTAAGGTCATCGTAAAGTAATAAGAGATTATTCATATGTCTGTCCACAGATATTTATGAAGGAATTATAACCTGATGACACATTAATATTGTATCTTTATTCCTCACTCATTCCTTAGAAACTACTCTCAGTTTTGTGGACCATATTAAAATGTGGTAAAGTTATAAAGTGTTACCTTGAAACTTTTGCCACCGTCTGTGCGGATGTCATTCAAGATCGAAATCCTTTATTGGCCTGTAATTGTTCATAAGTTATGTACATCGTCTTTTTAGGCATAAACAACTGCAGTTTTCAGTGTTTTCAGTGTTGATTATTTGTTGAAAATCTTAATTTACACAGTTAAAAATATTATTGAAAAAGCCTCAAGGCTGCAGTTTCAAATGTTGCACAATTTCCTCCACGGTTTTATAGCTGACAACACTGTCTCACGCAAAGTGAATTGGTTTTAATTTGACACAAGGGCAGTATCTACCGTCTACCTGTTATGAAGGAACTGACAGCTATTCTGATTTTTGCCATTAACAAACAAGGTAAATTCTTCACATTGCTCTCTTTATCAGCCTTTGTCAGCCTGGGCAGGAGAGAGCTATTCTCTCTTTTTGTCATTATCATTATCAGAAAGGTTGTTGTTTGCGGGTGAAGGCGGAGGACGTGGCAGTGACCGTGGGATGAATTTAATGCCACTGTTAACCAGCACTTCCATTTTATCAGTGAATCCTAAAAGGGGTGAGGCAGAGGAGAGTGAATGGAAGGGGAATTAGGAGACTGATCCATGAGCTGATTGTCAACACGCTGACATTCAGGCTGTGATGTTTTGTGTTTGTAGAGCTGAGGCTGCTGTGTGTCAGGCTGCATCATCTTAGCCCTGGTTGATGGGTGCCGCAGAGTGAACCGAAAATGGTCTGCCTGTACTTTAGCTCCAGGTCTGCTTGTTCTGAAAAAAAACTGGCTGGATCACGAAAACAGATTTAAGTTGTAAATGTCGTTGATTCCTTTCAGGGCTCAAGTTTCGCCGAGCCATGTGTTGAGTCCTAAGAGCCTGAGCTGAGCCTGTTGATCCATGTGTTGACAGTTGGCAGTAGTCAACTAGCAAAAAAACTGGGCTCCCAGTTAGACAGTTAAACAGTTCATACTGGTTTACACCTGCTTCTTTACGCTTTCTGCAAACATCACTGTCCCACATGTAGACATATTTGCTAACACCGGGGAAGCGGCATGTTTCCACCATCTTACCACACAACCGGAGTTACCAATTGAATTGTCTCTTTGACTTCTTTGCCTTTTGTCAACTGGTTCTTCATGATACTTTCATGTCCGAACTTATGAACAGCCAACTTCACTTCAGTCTCTTGGAGACTGATTGGTCCATACTTGTTTCCAGTTGTAATGTCAGAGTTGTCCATGGTCTTCTGTTCATGCAAGTCGAAGTTGGCTGAGCCAATTCCAATTCTGCGGGAACATAGTCATGCAATCCTTTAGGTTGAGCCTTGGGAAAACTGCAGAGATGGCCGTCCATTTAAACCTTGTAGATCTGAGTTCTGATGAACTAACTCATTGGCTGAACGCATTGGCGGGTTGTCATCTTGTCTAGAGTGAATATTGGGTACAGCAATCTTCTGTAACAGCTGATGACAGTTTGTTCGCTCTGTGTGGAGATGCATATGCAGTCCAGGTACCGTTCTGTCAGTGGACCACTAAGTTACTGTTTGGCTTGCATTAACGTTGTAGGTAGCAGAAGGCAGCTCAAAGTAGATCATCGCAAGCCAGAGTTGTCATAAATTATCCTCCCAGTGGTTTAGTTCTTGTAGGAAAGCTCCTTAAATGTGTTGTAGTTTGAGACAAGTAGGAAAAAGTAGCAAAAAATAACAGCTAAGCAGAGAGCAAGTGAGAAGAGCTTTTGTACTGTAGCAAAAGAGGGAAGTAGGGACAACTCTAAGCCCTTCTGTGACATTACTGGGTCATACTATTAATATACACCACAGGGGGGTTCATTGCCTGGTTGTATTCTTCTTTTTAAATATTACTGTAATTCAAAAAATGCTATTTTTAGATAAGGTGCCAAAAGCTGCGTTTGTCAAAGGATGGGGGTTAAAAAGCCTAATGGAGCAGACTTATGTTTGACTGCTCATGCCACTACCCGGCAAATGTTTTCTTTCTTACATTTTCGTGCTCCACTCAAATACAGCTAGACGCAGATATAACATTTGTTTTATGGTATCGGAGCTTGCCAAAAGTCTTTCAGTCGTCATTAAAGAAAGGAAAATGTTGAAAGGGTCTGACACATTTACGTCACATCAACATCATTTCCACGGCCTCATCAAAGTCCTCTTCAAACTAAGTCCCAGAGCAGGAACCTGTCAAGCAAACCACAGAGGAGTACAAAATGCACTCAAGAACCTCCTCCCCAGTACAGATCAATTTTCTTTGTGATCAGCCGAGCTTGATGAGATAAAAGTGTTTCGAAAACGTTTTAAAGGCAAAGCCGTTTCCCTCTCTGTCTCCCCAGTCAGCCACTTTGAAGGCTCAGGGCCCTTTTTCTTCTCTCTTCTCCTTTGTTGACTACACTGAGGGTGTAGAAGTGGGCTTCTCATTTTGCGAGCACAGCATGAAGCAGCAAGAGGCTACCATGCAATATATCATACCTACCTAACTGACACTGCAACGGACGCAAGAAATTCAATTCAAAAAGAAACCTTATCTAAAATTTGTTGTCTTTGTTTACGAGGCTTGGGTCGGGCTTAAATGAATCCTTCCTGAAATATTATCCTCTCTAATTCGAACATATTTTCCTGTGAAGATCGAAGGGGTTGGATTGTGGCATCACTATGTGGTTCAGGATTTAAACCTGCCGGGGTGGTGGCAGTCTGTGAAAGCGCCAGGCTGTGGTGTTAGCCACTGGTCCTGCCAAGCGAGGCCCCGCCACATAAACAGGATTTCCCCCTTGGCGGGCATGCTGGCATTGCGGGCCCCGCAGCCCTTTGAAGTGACAGGCCCCCTGAGTCCCCTTGGGAGAAGCTTGGGATCTGATCCCTCTGCTCACACACACACACGCTTGCCAGGACACAAACACACACACACACACACACACACACACACACACGGGTATCCGCATATTCAAATTCACGCAGACACATCTGCACGGACAAACGCATAATCTGGTCTCGCTTAATCAAGCGCCCCCAAAAAATATGATCCACCCCGGTGTCCAGCGAATACACACAAGCTGCGACACACAAACCAGACTTGCATCTCTGTAGCCAGTGCTGATAAAGGGCAAGCAGGAAGCTCCAAGAGTGCACCTGGCTCTGTGTTGATAAAGGAGTGGGTCGCGGCTCCCAGCAAGCATCCAGGGTTGGGCCAAGAAAAGATGGGTGAGGACTGACAGAGGAGGAGGAGGATAAGAGCAAAAAAAATGTTCTATCTTATCAATTATTTGTTTTGTTTTTAGGATTTTATTCTCTCTTCTACCACCACTTCCCTACTACATGTAATAATCATGACCCGATGGAAATGTCTGCATATTCTGCCAGCTTTTTCATGAAAGTCCTCAAACATAAACATACCCAGATAGTCTCTGTGTTTTATGTGGCCAGGTTTAGAGCCCGGTGCCTCCACCAGGATACAGCATAATAGATGTCTGCGGAACTTCATTTTTTTGAATTCATCTTAAATGTAAATGTAATTGACAGACATAGCAGATATTTAATGAGTCTGCTAAATAAGCCCGTCTGTTGTGACAGCCTTGTTAGATTGATAAGATTGACTTGCAGCGCTAAGTAGTTTTGAAAGAAATGTCACGAAGCTTTCATTAAATTTTCTTCTACCGGCATAATGAGGAAACATTTTAAAGAAGAAGTCCATGAAATTTTTTTTTATTTTTGCTCAATTCGTTGTGTTTCTTATATATTCACTCAAGGTAACTGAAGTTTTTTTTCTTTTCCATGGTACCTGCTTTAAGGTTTTTATATTCATAGATCACATGAATATGTGGAATGTGGAAGGGCTCACTGATGGTGGTCAAAAAGGATTAACACTCGACTCTGCGGAGCGTTTTACCGCCTTTCAGCTCATTGTTTTAGTTTTTAACAGCCCACAACTTTGCTGTTTTGGTTTCATCTCACCCACGGCAGGTAGCAAAAAAAAATCTAAAATGAATATGGGAAAATGTAAATGTAATGCTAGGAGAACGGGCTGCCTATCGAGGCTCACCTGCATGCATCTCCAAGCTGGTGCGAGCTCATATTCAAGCAGAACGCACAAACCGGCCTTCCAACTAACATGTGCCATATAAGTTGTTGAAATACGTTAATTAATTGGCCCTCTCTGTCAAGTGTTTTCCTACGTGATTTAAATACTTCCCTGCCTCTGAATTTGCAAATTGACAATTAGAATTATTGGATTTTGCCTAGAGGGGGAGAAAGCTAATGATTTGAGCTCATTTTATTGGGATTAATTTCATTTATGTTTTGAAGATTGTGTGTACTAATTGATTAGCCTTAATCTATCTCATTGTAGGAGTCACTTTGCTCCGGGCGGTGTGGATTATGTCATGCTGCAGGGGATCTGGTTGGGTTATAGGGATACACGCTTCCTTTTAAATGTGTTACATTACTCATCGGCCCACAAACTGATAGGTGTTTGTTATACACATCAATAGTAGACGCTGAGATTGATTACACCGCGAATGGTTGAAAAGATTAAGAGAGAGGGGAAGACAGAGACATAAATAAAGACAGAGCTGGGTGGGAAACGCAACGGAAAAGTGCACGAGTGTTAAGCAGAAAGGGAAGGGAGGAAGAGAGCAAGACAGAGGGTGGCCAGAAATCAAAAGATAATCAATGAAGGGAGAGAGAGGCGATCAAAAGCTTTCAGCTCAGCACCAGGCTTTGAAAGGAACTTCATCAAAATTGCTCAATCCAAACCCGCCCAACCCCAACCCAGCCACCACCTTTCCCGTTGACTGTGGCGCTCTCCATTAGCCAGGCGCTTGGTGGCAGTAGCGATGGTAATTGAGTTGCCTATTATCGATTAGCTCACGGCAGCCCTCTTTCATTCTATCCGTCGCCATTAGCTCTGCGTGCGAGGCGGCGCACAGAGCACGAAGGGAAGGGTGTCCCAGAAGATACTGTGGGCCTGGATTGGCCTGTGGACGGGGACTGTACCTCCGCAACCCCCCCTTTCAACCCTCACCAAAATAATACATAATTAAAAACCTGCAACACCTTCCCCAAAATGTCTCAAACAACAAGGCGTAAAGAAAACACCCCCATTTAAACATTTAACGTCTTATGTGAACGCTCACTTTTACAAAGCACAGAGCCAAGGTGCACGTTGGGCCCCACAAAAGAAGGATGCATCCTGTTCGTCAAATATACAAGCGGCTCTCTTCATTTCAAAGTCGTCTTCTTCATGTAGCAATGGCTATTTCATCTCTTCCAGTAAATAAACAAATAATAATAAAAAAAAAAAAAACAGAACTGAAACATCTAAATTTCAGGATGCCCCCATCCTCGTCATTTTCATACAGCCCCTTACGAGAAGGCAGTAAACTGGTGAAGGTTGTGTTTGAATGGTGCCATTTCCCTCACATAGTTTATGAGCAGTGTCGCCTCTTTTTTTTCTTTTTTTCCCCGTCTCCTCTCGTATGCTCCCATTTTTTCTTTTCTCTGGCTTTCCCTTCTTTCCTCTCCTGACACTCCACTACCTGTCTCTATTCTCTATCTTCTCCTGCCTTGTCAGGTGATTGAGAGGCTTGATGCGAAGGAGGGAACGGGAAGGGTAGGAGGGTGGGTAATAAACCCAGAGATGAATCAGGGAACTCAGGCAGTGAAGCCCACATCTCCTCTACCTCTCTCCCTCTCTCTCGCTCTCTCTTCAGGCACAGAAGGGTGTGGTGATGAGGTTGGCAGGGTAGAAGCAAGAACTGCTGAGGACTCACAAATCCTTGCACCTGTTTTTCTTTTTTTAAAGGCCCTCCACTGTTAAACGCATGTAAATAGTGGTGTCTTGTAAGCAGTCCAGATGACAGGCAGCAGATGTTTACCCCAGGGCTCAGTAAATCACAGGTTAGTTACTTTGATTATGGACCGTCGTCAGTCCCCAAGAGGAATAACTTGACAGGCTTTAAGGCAGGCTTGTGGCATGAATAATAAATAACACAGTCAGTTACTGCTCTTCGATGGCTGTCCAAGGAAAGCTCCAAGAAATACGCTGAAGTAAAAGGTATAAATGTGACAGATTAACTGATATTAAGGAGAATAATGATACAATATGGACATAATCTATTCAAGGATTCCAACAAATGTCATATATGTGTGTTTAACGGCCATGTCTCCTACAAAATCCATGTATATGCCATTCATTTAGCCAACAGCCTACAGTCTGGATCGCTGTTTTTACTGCATAGTCATGGAGGAAGTCGCGTACGGAAACTCACCGTGCCCCGATATTGGATGAGATGAGATGAGAAACGACTATCCAGAGACAGTGAAATGATCTCTTTTAAATCATACATCAGTCTCAGTTTTCATATGACACATCGTTTGTCTGCGTAGCATGAAGTGTCAGAGCACCGGCAATGGAAACGTGGTGAGTGGGTTGACTTTGTGAAGCTGTACAGATTTTGATATTTGATAATTAATTAGCTCAGTGTTGGCGTTGTCTTTGGTGTGTGTGTGTGAATATGACTTATGTGTGCTTGTAGCAGAGTTTCCCCTCTTTTAATGTGCAATATGGTGGAATAATGATATGCTGACTTTGGTGACAAATGGAAATCTGAAAATAAATATATATATATATATATATATATATAATGTCACTGAGGGGGTAAGAGAAGTGGTTTTTGGAACAAACTGATATTGTGGAAAGAAGCACAATTAAATAACATTTCATAAAATTATTATTTCACTATTACTTGCTTGGATTATACTTGTGTATTGTGTCTGTATATGATTCATGATTATTTATTTTTTGACATCTTTAGGTTTCCGTAGTTGGGTCGAATAGTTATGGTGCTACTAAAACATTTGGCTAAGATTGGGGAAAGCTTGTTTTTCCTGCCGCGTGTTTTCAATCAATATTGTGTTTTTCAATATTTAACCAAGACCATAATCTGTTTCAAAGCTTAACCGGGAGCTGTGCTGCTTAAACATAACCATGAGAATGGGAATCACGCTCTATTTGCTAGGAGTGGAGACTGACGCTGACACTGTGTTTATATTCGGCATGGATGTATCACTTGATCCTATATTTTCCAAACCATTTTTCACCGACAAAGTCTCTCTGTGTTTGACACGAGACCCTGAAAGCAGCCAGTGTTTTCCTCCTCACAGAAGAGCTTTCCGCCCGATAGGTGGTAGCGCATGACGCCAGCACAAACTGCCCGAGTGTGTGTGTGTGTGTGTGTGCGCGGGAGCGCGTCTGTGTGCACGGGTGTGTGGCAGCCAAGCAGGCAGTCAGGCATCATGCTGCCCACTGTATCAAACAACAGCAGCGGATGCCAGCCACACTTCCGCTCCTCGCGCGAAAGCAGGCAGGACGGGAATGGCTGTGAGAAGAGAGAGAGAGAGGGGGGGGGAGGCAGAAAAATGGGGTGGAGGGGGCAGAGGTGGGGGGCTGGTCAGGTGGAAGAAGGGAGGGATGGGCCGGGCGGACGGATGGCCGAGCGGCCCGAGGAGGCTGCCAGGCACCCAACTTCCCTGCACAGATGGAGCCCAACACTGTCCAGCACCAGCCAAGTAGTCCACAGACTGTGTGTGTGTGTGTGTGTGAAAGATGCATGTGTTGGGAATTTTGAGGGATGTGAGCTAATGTGTGTTTATGAGCTTGCGCGTGTGAATATTGGATTTTTAGCTCGGCTCGTTTGCGTGCGTGTGCGTGCAGGATTTGCTGAGATACGGGGAGGAGTTATTTGTGCAGCACGGTCGGAAAGGGGGAGTTGGAATGCAAATGCCCTTCCGAAAGCGAAAAACTGAGGCCTCAGCTCATTTTTATGCATTTTTTTTTTTTTTTTTTTTTTTTTTACGCTTACTGCGCTGGAATCAATCAATAAATAAAGCAAACGTGGAGGAAGAAGAAGAAGAAGAAGGGAAAAAAAAAAGAAAACGTGCATTTGTGGGCAGAAAATTGTTGGCGGATAAATATGTAAATGCTCGGTGCCGCTGTGAAACGTCGCCATTGCCCTCCAAGCATTCCGGGCCTACTTTAGATGCAAACACATGAGTGATCAGCGTCGGGGCCTTGCTTGATAGCGCTCCTCTCGAGGAAGCTTTCATGACATGAACTCTCTTTCTTCTCTCTCTCTCTCTCTTTCTTCTTAATCCTCCCTCACTTTCAATTCGATCAACCTCTCTCTCTCTCTCTCTTTCTTTCATACATTTAATTAACAAACCTCTTTCTTTTTCCCCCAGCCTGCAGATCGTAGTCACGCTAACAGCACGTTGTTGTCGTCGCTCCTGTGGTTCATGTAAAACCTGCACCTACCTGCACCGAGAAAAGAGAGGCGCGCGCGTTTGTGTGTGTGCGCGAGCGCGCGTGTGTGTGTACCATATCAAAAGGGAACATTTGACTCCATTTTGACTCCACTTTGACTCCTTCATGGATCAACCTCTCCTGTGAAAGCAAGACCGAGGCATTTGTGCCCTTGGCGGCTACAAAAGGAGATGATTATCAGGGATTTAGGTGATGTGTTTGTGTGTGTGTGTGTGTGTGCGCGCGTCTATAAATACTGCATGTATGTGTGTGCGGAGGAGAGATGTGATGATGAATATGTTAGAGGCTGACTTTGACTCATGCAGGATGCAACCTTGTGTGCCGCTGTGCCTGTACATATGGGCGGGAGCACTGATCTATAAATTCTCGCGTGTGTGATAATTCTCTCCTTTTTCCCCTCTCTCCCTCGCTCACACACACACAAACACGGAGAGATACAGGTTGCTGGGGAGGCAGGCCCGGCGAGCAAACATGTGGCACTTGCCAACACCCCGCAAAACTAATCTCATATCTACTTTTGCTGCTGGGAGATTGTTTGTGTGACGGCCCTAAGGAGAGCCGAGGAGGCAGAGAGGGGATAAAATCAAATCTAGCTCTTGTCACCGACTCAATTCTCCAAGTGATGTGTATATATATATGTGTGTGTGTGTGTGTGTGTGGGTGTGACACAAAGTGCACGTGGGAACGAACACACACGTGCGTGCGCTCCATTACTCCTGAGAGAGCCGGGTTTAATGTTTTCATTGGTATGCCAAAGTTACAGAAGATTGTGAATAAGGCTGCTGCTCAAATGAGCGTCATCCATTCTCTGCTCCAGTTCTATTTGCCCTTCAACTAAAGAGCCTCTCGAGCCTATGAGAATGGGTGAGTGCATCCTTGTTTTTTTTTTTTTTTCTTTTTTTTTTTTTTTTTTTTTTTTAAAGCTGGAGCTTCGATATACTGTGCAGGTGGCGGCCTACCCTCTGTTCTGTGGAATAAGAGATGAAGATGGAGCCCTCACATCTCTATAGCCGGGGATAATGGGATTCCAGGCCATATTTTCACGGTGTAAAGAGACAAAGCCTGGTTGGAATCAGGCTTGATCCCCTGTCTTTCTAGCGCTGTCAGAGGGAGTGTGAGCCCTGGAGAGGCCAAAGGATGGTGCTCCATCTTTACAGTGTTCTCGTATCTTCTCACTTTCTCTGTTATTGCTTTTGTTATGCTCTTTTTTTTTTTCGGTCTGCGTGTTTCTCCTTCCTCTCTCTCGTCGCTTCATTTCTTGACGGAGCGCTCATTTTCCCCTTTTATTGTCTACTTCTCATCTTCTCACAGTATGCTGTCGCGCTCTTTTTCTGCCCGTTGGACAATCTTTTAAAGTAGACTTGCGGATGATTTGCCAAAATATTAATCCATCAGGCAAAAAGGGGGCTTTGTATGAAACCATAACAGTTTTTTTTTTTTTTTTTGCAAGTTGCTCATTACAATCACTGGAAATGATAATTTACACATTACTATTTGCTGATCATTTTCCCAATGCGTCAAGAGTTTTGGATGTATTTGTAACCTTGGCCTTGTAAAGAGAATACAAATCCCACGCACGTTTGAGGAAGGTTTTTGTACTTGACCTGTCTGGTGAGCCGTTGCAAACACTCACGAGAATAAATAAAGTTGCACTGAATTTAATTGAAAGAGCTATATACAAATACTGTGTCATTCTGAATGGAAACAAATGGATGCCTAGAATGATAAAGAAAAGGAAAAAAAATCCATTAAATCAACAGCGAACAGATAAATGTGGTGTTAAGTATATGTGATTTGCAAATCCACTGGTCTGTTAAATTAGGTTTAAAGTCGCACTAATCCATATTTTTATATTTACAATGGATAGCTGTGCATAATGTGAAAGGGGTCACTCGTAGTGGATCACTCAGTCAGTCAGACTTTATCTGTATAGCACTTTTCATATAATCAATGTAACACAAAGTGCTCCACATAAAAACAGACAAACACCCTCCATCCCATCATAAACAAAGCACAAACTGAGGAAGCGCCATCTCATCGTCAAGCAGTGAGGAAACCCTGGAGGCAGGTTAGAAACGAATTAGATAAAAATGAATAAAACTAAATAAAAAAAGATGAAATAAAATAACAACAATAGTGATAAATAAAAAGAAAAGAAGAGAAAAAAAACATTAAAATGAATAATACTGCAACAGTAAAATAAATCTGTAAAAATGTGTAAATATCTAGATAAAAAAGCTAAATGTTTAAGATATATGTCTTAACCATTATGTAATATTTCTAATATTAAGATGAACATATAATTACCATCCGACTCAGCTCTACAAAACGTTTTAGCACCTTTCAGCTCAAAGTTTTGGTTTTACGATTCGCTTTTTCAGCACCAGCCAGTTAGCCAGCTGCTTTCAGTGAAAAAGCTCTAAACACATTGTCCATTACTTGCAGAGCCCCAAATGGGATACAGACAAAGTTAGTGACCAGCTGATGAACATAGTGGAGCGTTTAGCAGCTAAAGAGACAGATTTTTACATATATCGCACCGCAGAGGCTCATTTTGAGGATCGGCTTGTTAGGCCACGAGCTGAGGAAACAGGCAGAATAACGTACTGTACACGAGTAAACAAAAAAAGCCATTTAAGCGTATTACTTGTCTTGTCACCATTTTTTATTGAGCTCGCAGCGTGTGCCTTTATCCCTGAACAATTCCTCTGGCTGCTTAACTGAAGGCCATGTGTCTACGGTGAAGAACTGCAACTGAGTAAAGAGGCGGTATATGGATCCAATAATGTGTGTCCATCAGCAGCCTGTGGTGACAGACAGACTGTGTTAGTGTCTGAGTCTCTGCTCAAGCGTTGCAACAAAATTGTGAATCATCTCACCCTTCATGTCGCTCCATACGCTTTACTCCCTGTCTTCCTCGCGCCGGAAAAAAAAGACAAAAATGAGTTTTTCTATGTCTGACGCCCCTCCTTTTTTTCCCTTCTTCTACAGCTCTCTTGCACCATGTTTCCTCCCCCTTTCTCTCCGTCTCTCCCCATGCCTTCATCTCACGATCACATTTCTTTTCAATTGCATTTTTTCCCACCCAGATTAATGCAGACAAGCCAGAGAGAGTCAAAATGACAGCAATCTACAGAGAGGGAAACTGCCCCCCCCCCCGTTTTTTTTTTTTAAACCTTGTGCCAGACAATGCTGCTCCCAAATATTATCATCATCTGCTCTGTTTTCACAATTGAATTCGGTTTGGGGCCAGAGAGGCCACAGACTCTCCTGCTTTAAAGCTATTGCTGCTTTTCAATCTCTGACGTATGGCTTTTCATCTCGGAGCAGGTGTACACACCGTGCATCATTTATTTAGAACAGGCTTCAAAGCCACATTGAAATAATATACAAAGTGTGCAGCAAATGACCCGCCGAGCATAAAAAATACAACACATGTTGACAAGATTTATTTTAATGCTCAGAGTCTTAAATGCGACGCCTTTGACTTAATCAATATGCATGTACTGTAAAGCGGATAGGCAGTTCTTACATGTTCTCATGAACAGAGTGACTTTGAATGATGAGAGAATGCGAGGTGTATGTATTGGCTATAATTTGACATTTTGGTAAATACTCTTATTCGCTGTCTTGCAGAGTTTTCGACAGCAAGCTTACTCATGTCTGTACAGTTAATATTAAGCTACAGGCAGTAGGCAGATAGCGTAGCTTAACAAAAAGACTGGAAAAGGAGAACGCTCTAGCCTGGCTCTGTCAAAAAAAACAACAAAATCCGCTTATTAGCACCTTTAAAACACAACGATTAACATGTTAGCACAGCAAGAGCACTTGTCAGCCAACCATTAGCGACTCCAGGAAGTCACCGCTCCTTGCCCCCCCCCCCCCCCCCCCCCCCCCCCCCCCACAACTTCTCATAACGGAGCAGCAGCAGCAGCAGCAGCAACCTGCTTGGCTGTGAAATCAAGCCAGTGTATAAGTGCCAAAAGCTGCAGTTCCTCGAAAGGCCACGTGAGATATAGAACAAGACGACTGACAGATGGGTGGCCGTCACAAGTGACTTGTTTGAGCATCCAGGCTTCATTCAGCCTGCCTCAACTCAGCCCACGCTTCCACGTCTTTGCTCATTTCTAGATTAGCCGGAAGCCGAGATGGCGACAGCCAGAGCCGCCGCACTCTGAGCTGCACGACGGCACTTCAGAAATATATGAGTGACGTCATGTTTGATACAGAGTGTAGTTCTTACAGAAGTGAAACCAACAAGCTGAGCTTTGGGTGCTGATGGAAGGATGGTGTTAGCTTTGGACACAGCCGCGGTAACATGTTTCCCCATTTCCAGCTCTTGTGCTAAGCTAAGTTAGCTGGCTAGTCTTTTTGCCGCTCATATTATGCTAATCTCCTGTTTATAAAATAAGATGCTACCTTTGCAGCACCTTACACACAGGACTCCTGTTTGTTTGCACAAGAGAAACACCGAGTTGAGTGTTCCATGGCTGTCTCGGCATGACCCATTTTTATGGCTTTCATTGGGGCAGAGACATGTTATTACCTGCATCAGTGTCTCGCCTCTTTTCCCCTTCTCCCTCTGCCTCCTTTCATTTCTCATTTCAATGCATATATTTCCCCCGCCTGCCTTGTACGCACAAACTATTCTTGTGTTCACCTGTTTGCTCTGAGAGGAGCGCTTCGGTATGCTGAGTGCTTGTACAGAAGACCAAACATCGTGAAAGCTTTTCTTCTTTCCGCCTCTTCCCTCCTTCTCTCGCCGGGGCTCCGCGCTGATCTGTTCCTAAATGTGCCAGCCGGTGATTTCAACCACATTGAACACCAGAGAGGATCCATACATAGAAGATTGGTATGAAAATTGAGACTCGGGTCAATTAACACTCTTTCACTCGATTCAGGATAAAACAGAACGTGTGGTTCGTTTAATGTTGATAGCATATTGATTTTTAATTACTTCCTAACAGATTGAATATGACATCCTCATTACAAAAGTTGATCAATATTTAAATGATGAAGTCAGCTTTCTCCCTAGATTGCTCGTATTGAAAGTGAGCTGAAGCCAGCCCTATTGAGGTTTCCGTGTTGACACTGATGTGCGATGCTTTTGTTGACTCCATAATCAAGGCAAGACAAAAGTCAAACAAAAGCAAAATAGTTAATAACAGAGTTTGTTCTGCTAGTTTGGTTTGACACTAATTGCAAAAACGCCGTCATTTCACTGATACATAAGGCATCATTAATAAACATCATGCATCACAGCTTTAATAGTTTTCCATCTTCTAAAGGATTTTAATTTGTTAGGCATGTTGACAGGGAGGAAAATAACATCCCAAAGTCTGGTCAGAAAACGGGGCGTTTAAGGTCTGTATTAATACTCTGAATATCTGACGCTTCAGACTGTAATATATGAAATGGATAATGGGAAGAAGCACACACGTACACACACAAGCAACTATTCCCGACAATTGGACAAACTTGTTTTGCAAAGATTGCAGGAGTGTTTCCAATCTTTATTCCTGCTAAAAAAAAATCATCTTTACAAAGCTGGCACAAGCAAGTGACGCAAGAGGAAATAGGCTTGGTTGGTTAAGTTTCCAGTTTGATTTATTTTGTTCTTGTCATTGTGATTGAGCCCATTTTTTTCTTTCTACTTTAGCACATTTAGACACATACAGTACTTTGTCCTCTGGGTCTCATTACCCACATCTTTCTTTGGGGACAATGGAAACGGTCAATAGATAAACTTGTGTTTTGGGTTGCTGAGACTTTGTTCTTAAATATTTCATTGCTTTCATTTGTGTGCTGCTGCACAGCATGGGGTGATTTCTTTATTAGCTACTCATTTGGGATTTGTTGGATCTGTTTGAACATTTTATTGTTGTCCGGATAAAGTTTGCTTATTTGCAAAACTGCTGTGTAAAATGGAGTGCATTCAGCACACTGTAAAAATGAGAGTGTCAGGAAAACTTAACTTTTCAACATAAGTGTAACTCATAATTTTGAGTTGGAGAATTTTTAAAGTTTTGTTGTAAAAACTTAAAATGTAAAACTTAAAACTAAATTTGATCTTTGTTAATATAAGATACTCAGATCCATATATTATATTCACTTGTTATATAGTATTAGCAGCAAAGCAGAGAGCTTTAATGACTGCGTTTTTAACATTTCCATCTGGATCACGGCAGCATAAGAGTGTGACATGTAATCTTCACTGGAGCCATTTTGACATGAAATTTTTTGGGTAAACGCAGGTTACCAATGATACGGATGAAGGTTGTGTTCCATTCGGGTCAAACAGAGTCAGGGTGCATGCTGGTTCACGGGAAGGTCTCTGCTACAATAAATGGAACAAAACCTTAGTTAGTATCACTGAAAACACCTACACTGATTTTCATGTCAAAATGCTGCTGTGAAAAAGGTCTGTTATAGGAGGGAGAGGTAATCGTGGAACTGTTTCCAAATAAGAAAATGGAAGCCTTTCTGGAGAAGTTGAACCCAAATAAGTGACATGCTGGAAAGTATGTGCTAATCATCTGAAACAGGTCTTCAAACTGTGAGGTTAGGCATTCGTGTTTGGTCTGCTGATTTAGCCCACTTACCAACGGGGTCAGCAGTTAGAAGAGCAGCAGTGGCTGTGACACGCAGCTCAAACAGGCAGTTAAGGTACTTTAAAATAGTGGCCCTGATTGCCGCAATTTGCACCAAAAATTGGAGTCCCTCTTTGAGCCATATCTCAACTTAAATGTGAACACACAGAGATAATGACACCAATATTTTTTAGATTCAATTTGAGTGACACTTCTTGGTAGACCTTAAATTGGTGTCCTTAAAAAACGGCAGTTCTTTTAACTCCAAAACTTGCCTCCAGTATTGCGGGTGGGTGACGCTTCCCTGGTGAAAGCTGATGAAAAAGAAATGAATAATTAATCAAGTAAACTTAACACGGCCTATAATGCAAATGATTCATGGTGGTACTGTAGCACTTAACTGGTAACTAATGGAATCAGGCGAGGTGAGCCTTCAGCGCCGACGGAATGATGGATGAATGAAGAATGGGCAAATGGAGGCTAAATGGAGAGGAAGCTCCCGGGTGGGTGAATGGGTGCTTGTTTGTTTTTCTCTTACTACAGGAAATGTAAGAAGCTTAGCGGGAGACTCCAGAGAACGAGTCTATCATGAGTGTTCGCCAGCTTAATATGTCGCCCTTCCTATAGCAACGCTTAATTAACCGTGCCTTGTCTGTGTACAGTTAATTATAAATGATATTATGACTTTGTTGCTTAAATCGGTGTGAGTGACACTGCTTCCAATTAAAAAAAAAAGAGCAGGGTGTTGTTTAGATTGAAATGTATGAATGCATGTGTCATCACCTGTATTGAATGACTAAAAATAACAATGTCCCTACAGGCCATACATCCATCTGTGGCTGAACAGAAACACTGAAATCAAATGAAACTCTGTAACATACCGCTCAAAACTCATGACATATATTCTGGACACAAAATCTGCCAAGGATATGGAATTATGTCAGAGGCAGCAAATGTACGGACCAAAAATATGCAGCTGAATAGCAAGTATCTCCGGCTGGTCACTCGTTCATAATTCAAATAGAAACTAGACTGAAAAAACCTTGATGGACATTAAGACATAGTGTAGATTATAGAAGTGTCTATCAACTTTTGAAGCCTTTTTAGATGAGGTACAGTCAGGACCTCATGTACTCCAAGAATAGAAAAGAACAGAATTAATGTTAAAAGTAATTTGTCTTTTCTTTTAGGTTAATAATAAGCCCTTCATAGAAATAAATGAGATATAAATGACACTGTTAAGTTCTTAAAAGCTCATATGTATCTCTATCTTTATAATTGGCGTTATATAATGTGTGAATATGGGCATTTTCACTAAGAACACACACACACGACTTTATGATGTGGAAAATTACCTGACATCCTAGCTAACAAATATTTCCCAAATACAAAGACATGGATGTGACAGATGTCTGAGGTGACGTGTTTTTGATGGATTATTTCCTGGCAGACACTTTGTTTCTTTCCTGTGGGTGTCAGGTGATTGACAGAGAGAAAAGAAGAAGAAGCACAATGCATGCCATACTAAGCACAAGGAAACACTGATTAAACAGAAAGTTTTACAAAGCCAAATTGGCGCCTTGTGCTCTCCTGAAGTAAGATTGATCCAGTGTATCGCAAAGTGTTGTAGCTCAGTGCGGATTCAGCTGGGAGGATGTGACGGAGAACTTAAATTATTGTCAGTCTCTGTCCTTAAACTACAACACCCACCATAGATATTGGATCAAAAAGACAGCCTTTGAGTTACCCGTGGCAGCTAGCTTACTTTTGTGTTGTAGCGGTGACTTGATGTTTCTATCGTGAAAATGTTCAAGAGCACTGATGCCTATACAGCTATAATCAATGTTTTCCTTTTATTATAACAATGATCAACCCTAGCAGTGGTGAATACACGGAGAATTAACACTGTCAGCTCTTTTAGCATCTTTCAGCTCATTGTTTTGATTTTACCCACCTTGGTTCCCTCTCACTGCTCCCATGCCATCCCGTTCAGCTGTATTCGTTGTGAAGAACTGAACTGTCGACTACCTGCCCAGCATGGCATGGAAGTCAGCAACTTGGCTAACGCTGCTTTGTGTCTGCGTGATGTGTAAATAGTTCATTGTATGGAAGTTTTCTGAATCTATACCTGATAATATGTCAATGACGTTTTCTCCTGTCTGAACATCCCAGTGTTTAGTGACTGTTCAAAGCTAGTAGAATAATGGCGGTTCAACATGGCAGACTCTGTTGAAAAGGACCCGCAGTGTCCTTAGATATAACTAAAAACTATTTTTATTTTCAAGTTCCTGATTATACACTAATGAAAACATAGTTATGCATATTATATTTCTCTCTATATATATAGTATATTTCTGCCATTGTCTGTAAATTCAAAATAGCATTTTCATTTTGTTGTTGGTAAACCTTCATCCTTCACCCATGATTTGATCGGATCACAGATACAGTGTAAAGTAAAAGTAACAGCAGCTAATTGCTGCAACACTGGTCAAATATTTATGTGAATACAGTCACAGGTGGCCACAAGCAGCAGATGCCAAACCTACACAACATGAATCATTCCTACTTCTGCTATCCACGTTGTGTGAAATCCTGACAGACATGTTGGACTATCCGGCCCTACTGTGAAGCTTGGCTTCTTCACAGGGTAATTCATGGGCTATGAAACCTTCATTCAATGATCTGTCTTTTAGGTTCTTTATTTAAAACCATCCTCAACCCAGGGGCAGCCATTGTTTCATGACAGGCAACATGAGTGTGTTTATTTGCCCAAACAACAATGGCTCCACTTGTCAGAAGACAAAGTGGGTCACAAGGGAAACCATATTGGTGGCTGCTACCTCAACTTTTATCTCTGATTATACTCTAAGAATCTTTGTGTTGGACACTCTACCGGACATGAGCCGTATGTTCTAGCTTTTCCCTCTGATTAAGCCCTCCTTCAAATTTATTGGCCATGGGAAATAATGGGAAACACAGCGAATGTAGAAGTTTTAGGCCATTACTCATGGCTTTTATTGGCATGGGCTCTGTCTGGCACACAGCCAGTGACCTGCACAGAGGACAAAGCAAGTAACGCCTCCCCTGGCTTCTGGCAAGGAAAAGCAGCGGTGAGGGGGTGGCAGTATAGGAGGAGGAGAAAGTGAGAGAGGAGACGTGGCAGCAGTGTAGGTGGGTGGTGTGAGGATAGAAGGGAAGGAAATGGTTTAATAATTCACGAAAAGAAAGAAAAGAAATTCCACGGTGCCCCAACCCTTATCTCCAAACATTTTTTGCTATACCTTTGTAATATTAAAAAGGAGTTAGAAAAAAAAATGCAAGCAAACAACTAACAGGGATTTTTAAGTGTCTAGACAAAATAGTTTGTCCCCAAGGCAGCAAAAATGAGGCCCTCTGTATTATATAACACACAAATATTTCTAAGTTCACCAGTGATGTAATTGTTTAGGTATCACAAAACTTTATAAACGGTTAAATAACATACTTAACATTACTTTACCAGCTTGATCATGATGATGTTATTTCTTATCAACATGATTGAGCATTAAACGTCTGATTGACCCCAAATGTATTTAACATCACTCTGTAGGAACATACTGTACATTTCTTGGTCTGTGAATGTCACTAAAGTGATGAAGATGTCTTTGTTCATGCATTGATCAAATGACATATAACGTAAAAAAAAGTATTCCTGCATTTGCTGTGATAGCAATGCGTCATGGCCATTTTCATGGTTTATCGCCTCCATCAAGTGTGCATGCTAGGTTTTCACTTAAATCCTTTTCTACTTCAAGTTTTAATGACTTCAGTTTACTCATCATGACGCTTGTAAGTACTATGCAGCTTGTAAAAACATTTATGTGATCATCATTATGTTTGATCTCTTCTGTGTTTTTGAAGGAAGTCTTTTTTGAAGCTTTAAATACTTTGCTTTAAATACGTCCTCATCTTCATGGCATTTGATACTTATTAACTACAAAAAAGCAAACAAAAAAAACAAACAGGTCAGACCAGTTATGAATGACCATCTAAATATCGGCATGTTATAGGCACTTTATAATAACTAACTATACTTGGACAGTTGTAACTTGTAACTTAAAATCGTAAAAACAAAAATGGTTAAATGACTGCATAAAATCTGAGTAGTCATAAATCAAATAAATGTCATCAATTATAAATCTTTCAGTCAAGGTTTTGTGTCGAAACACTGTTATTCTGAATGAACACAATCACACGCCTTCAGTAATGCGCAGATTAAAGCTCATTATTGTTATTTTACACAGATTTGTATGCCATTTTAAAAAAGCAGGAAAAACACTGTATAAATAATATTGTAATGTTTCTGTACAAAAAAAAAAGAGAACATTTATTTCTCATTATGAGTATAATATTTCAAATAACAATCTGTTAGAGAGTTTTGCATACAATAAAAAAACAACAGAAAACTACTGTAAAGTTAATTTCCATAAATGTATGATTCATTTTTAGTGTTCACAACAATAATGTCTTTGCTTTGTGCTGAAAATTCGTGGTGACACTTGACCTATGACCTAAAGGAGCAGAAAGCCCCTCACATTCACCCTGTTTCCTCTCCACGCTTGAGTTTTTTTCCATCCTGACCGAGCCGCGGGCACGCTGCCCGTGCGGGTTGCGTCGTGCCGAGCGGAGCCACAGTTGACCACATTTATAAATAAAGGATGAGACTAATTATTTGTAGGCGTGGAAGCTGCAAAGCTGCGTTCTATTCCTGTTCGAAATGTTTCCTCGCGCTTACACAAATGGCTGTTACCACCTTATAAATTGGTGTTAGAAAAACAGTGACGTTCCAAACATTGCACATATGGTTTGGGTGCTTTGAGACTGTTTTACAGGTTCAGATGTGTCAGGTGATGGCAACTTTGTGTATAGTTGTAACTGGTTCCTCTGGCATGTCATGACCGTATAATCCCTGCCTCGGTGTTTCCAATGGTTTCTTAATTTGCCTTTTATGTACATTACAGAGTTATATTTAGTCTGCAGTCTCTTCCGGTGAGTATAGAGCAGCAAAGGCTCAGCAGATGATGATGTTAAACATGCACACACACCCACACAGTCACAAGAACACATACAGTCTTCCCACCCTAAATCCTTGTAGAGGTCAGGTCCCAGTTAATTGCTTTCCATGCAGTGGATGGATGGATCACAGTGTTGGAGAGGACACTGGGAGGTGTCAGGAAAGAAAGAAAAAAAAATAAAGGCCGTCCACTAACACACACACACACTCCTGCAAACATGACAAACAAAGGCATAGACATACACAGCGCGCACGCAAACACATACAATCTGGCACGCCGTGCCAGCCAGCAGAGGCTGTTATCAGCTAATTAGTGCTAGTAGCTGCGGGGGCCAACCTTATTGACACCGCAATGATAGTCCTCTGGTTTTTGAGTGGCACCGTCAGCCGTCAGACCATGTCATTTGGATTCAATTATAAATACACAGACGCTGGGATGAAACTCACAAGTGCCCCCGAGGAGGAAAACGCAGCTTCCAGACGCTGTGATCACTTTGAACGGGCCATACGGGTTATTTGTGTTGCAAACTGACCGGCCTCTTCCAAACGAGTGACTGGCTGAATGAACGAGCGGATACTTCAGTCCTCATCTCTTGCTGCGTCCCGCATAGAACGGCACGCGGATGTACATAAAAGAGAAACAATAGCTGTGTTGTGCACTCAGCAGGAGGGAGGGGGGTGATTACACAAGCAATTGTTCACCCTCATCCAGATATCCTTCTTAAATATCAGAACAAAAGAGGCATTTTGTGAATTTGCAATTTCATGAATTCTTTATGTCTGTAATATGATGAAATTTTAGGCTACACGTGTAATTGGTTTCAGGGGGTGTTGAATATTCTTGGAGGATGAGCCTGAGGCTAGGCTACCCAGCTATCTACTGTCTGTTGCTTGTTTCAATAACCGGGAGGCTAAGACTAATGTGAAGGCGCAGAATTTCCACACCACACTTTTTTTTTTTTCTTGGTTTTTGGATCATCTGAGGATGAGATGCAGGAAATGCCAAAATGAGAGAGAGAAAAAAAAACATCTTCTATTGAAGATGCCAAATCTTTGGCAATAAAATGTGGGTTAAAACTGAACATCACTCTTTCCAAGTCTGGCATATTTTTGTTTTTTTTTGTACAGTCACCTGCAGCCCACAGTTTGCTCACTTATTTATCAGTGGGAAACATCCTTTTATAGCAGCACTATCTCATGCTTAGTAGCTGCCGGAGGAGATTATTTGGGGGAGTTGTGACGTAACCTGGAGCTAAGCAGAGAGGAAAAACCGTCGATCCTGTGTGAGGAACACACACGGGGCTAGAGAGAGAGAGGGGGGATATGTGCAGCCTGCAAGTGTTTGGATCATTACAGATGATCTGATGGGAGAGCAGACTACATAGAAACGAGCCACGCGGTTCGATTTGAGGGAAAAGTCACCCACGCTGCCTCTGGTTTGGGAACCAAAAATGTTTTTGAGGAGCCCCGACGCGCAGGCGAAGAGGAGCAGGGATTATCCAAGAGATGCATAGTTCATGAAACCGGCAGTTCTCGTGCGTAAATGGCAGGAGTTGCATCGGACTGAATCAAGAGGGGAAGAGGGAGGGCGAGAGAGTGGAGGGGGGCGACAGAGAGGGAGGGAGGGAGAGAGAGAGAGAGAGAGGGAGAGAGGGAGAGAGGGAAAGTGACGGAACGACGGAGCAACATAGTGAGGAACCGAGAGAGAGAGAGGGAGGGAGAGAGAGGCTGCAAGGCGACTTGGTTGGCAGTAGTTGCCTCTGCCTCTCCAGCAGTGGGAGAGATGTGCGTAACATGCAGCGGAGAGCAGTGATCATCATCTGCGCGCCGCATCGCCGTGGACCGCCGTGCGCACTCGAAGACGGAGACACACCGAGGGGCGCAGCCCGCTCTGCCGAACCCGCCGAGAGCGAGACGCAGCCAGATGACAGAAGGAGACAGAAATAAGGAATAGAAGAAGGGGAAGATGTCAGCCCTTCAGACGGTGATTGGGGGTTAATCACCCTACTGTGTTTTGGAGCCACTCTGACGCACCGGCGGCGGAAAGCAAAGAGCGCATATATATTTTTTTGGTATTACACGGAATCCTTATCCCTCTCCATCAGCACCCAAACTGGACTATCGACCGAGGATTTCCTTTTTGTTTCCACGAATGCCGAATTAACGTGGCCAACAGAATATGAGCCGGCGCGTGTCTGCGAGCTGAGGTGGAGTGTGTCTATCCCCGCTGCACGGCTTGTCTCGGTCCGCCACAAACCTTCCTACGCCAGGATGCAGCTGCTCAGAGTTGCGTGGGCACTGACCGGAGCGGCGATCTGCTGCTTTCTCATTCTCCTCATCCACTCCCGCCTGCTCAAAGAAGGTAACCACGCCGAATCCCGCCTGGCTGTGTGTGTCACTTTTGCACTGTTTTTTTTTTTTTTTGAATGCGCCGTCGCCCTTTCCGTGCAGTTCACGTGAAGTTTTTCCGCAACAGCAAATCCAATGCGGGAGTGTGCAATCGGCTTCGGCGCATTCCTGGTCACACGTTGACTTTTATTTTTTTTATTATAAGTCTCCTTTGAAATAAAAATCCAAACGGCTCGCTTTGCACGGAGCGCATGTGGTGTTGCTGAGCTGTGATATCCCTCCTCCGCAGTTTTCCTTATCAACAAGTCGCCGGAGGATGATCGATTTATCAATTTTGCGCCATCGAACAAATAAGTTCAAGCTGTGCTGGGTGGTGGTGGGAGGAAAAAGCGGCGTTTTAAAAGCAGCTCTTGACTGTTTGCACGGAATGCTGATTTGCTGTAAACGTTTTCAATAGATGGCACTAGAGTCTAGCTTTAGGGTAACATCGAGGTCAAGCGGCTCTAATGTCGTTCCGTTTACCCTTCTGCTGTGTTTTCCTGCCCCATGTATGTTCAAGCCGGGATGAATCCGACTTCCCGATCATCGTTCACACGCCAACACGAGCGAGCCTCGCCGCTTCAGCACGCTGTCCACAACGTGTCCGTCACCGTTTGCCAAGCTGTGTGGATGGCACAGGCTGCAGGGCATGGCTGCGTTGTGGCAAGTGGTGCAGCTTTGCTTATTTTTTTTCTCTCTCTCTTCTTGCTTGGGGTGTAATTAATGGAGTTTCATTTGCTGACATTCGGGTGAATGAAGTGATTTGATGACTCTGGCAATCATCAGAAAAGCGATTCCATCAGAACTCGACTGCTGTTTCAGTGTGGCGGATCACCCCCCTCCTAACAAATCATTAATTCCACCTACAAGGTAGCATAATAAATACAAATCATACCCGTCTGTGGGGAGATCTTCACGCAGGGGTTGAGTACACTTACTGCTCAAACTCCTTATGAAAGTCAAATGGTGTGAACCGGGGAATTGCTGTACTGTATGAACCAGGGACAAAAAACAGCACTTAATATTCCCTTTATACATGTATACCCCGGGGCGAGCTGAGTCTGTTTGGCACTTAGGAACTGTCATGGGTTTCCTTTGTGCTGGATTTTTTTTTTTTTTTCCAAAGAGAGTGGCTTGGAATGGCCTACCATCCCCTCCCCGCCTGCGGCCCTGGGCAAATATTCAGGTCAAGCAGTGGCAAACACTCTCCTCACCGTGGTGAGTCCATGACTACTGCGGGGTAGGAGAATGCCCAGCCATACTGAATGGGGGTGAGAGAGAGAAAGAAAGAGAGAGAGAGAGAGAAAAATTGTCTGTCAGCCAAAATGGGATACAAGGGGAGTTCAGGATTTTGTACTGGCACATGTCCCGAAGCTTTCCTTTGGAGTTTTAATTTACTGTGGCATGCTAGCCTTTTCCACAGAGGTCAAAAAGAGGATTGTGTGGCCAACCTAACCATACGAGAAAAAAAAAAGTGCTGCTCGTGGCTGTGTTAACGCGAGGCACTCTCATTAGATTCGGGCCATCAGCATTGTCGAGCTTTTGTTGACTGGCAAGGCAATATTTTTGACCTTCACCGCCGACTTGTTTGTCTGTATCATATTGTGCTTTTATACCAAGGTGTTTTTTCCCCCTAAGCCTGCATTTTCTTTGCTTTCAAACTTGACACCCAATCGCTTCTCAACTTGTGTGCGGGGGGGGGGTAGAAACAGCCGGTCATCGCGTGGTGGAAAAGAAGGCGTGATATAAGTTCATCGCGGTTTGTAAGGTCCCCTCTTGCAATCTGCAAGGGAGAAGATGGAGGGAGGGAAGGAGGGAGGCGCACAAAGGAGGGTTGAGAACATGCTCACTTTAGGCTACAAGAATGGCCAAGGTCAAAGCCAGCTGTGAGTGCTAATAATACGAGCTGATAAAAATGAATTCAAAAGGAGTGCATCAGTGGCAGTCTTTTGGGGATGAGGGTAATGAAAGGCATGCACAAAGGGGGCTTCATAAAGAACAGACCCCCTTTTTTTTTTTTTAATCTCGCCTCGCATATTCCTTCACGGGAACACGCCAGTTGTGCAGGAGAACAAAGGAGGAGGGACAACAAGAAAAAAATAATGTATTTTTAGTCTCCTCTCTATCACGCCACAGATTGATCGCCCCGTATTGTGTGTTTACACGTGTGCGCCGTGTGTGTGTGTGTGTTGGTGTGTGTCTCAATGCTGCCGGTGCAGATGTGTATGCAGGTGGTATGTTATCTGAAGGTAGCCTGTCAACACATCCTGAGTTATTATCACACCAGGGGAAAGGTGGGGGAACGCTAGCTAGCTAGAGATCTCGGATGGTGATTTTGGCAATGAAATGAAAAAACAACAACAACAACAAAATGTCAGCCCCTCTGCCAGCCCGTTACATAGCCGAACACACCACTGAGTGTATTTTTGGGAGGCGCACACCTCATTGTGTCAGGCCCCTTGCATAATGTGACACCGGATCTCGTGCAATGAGAAATGAGGATGCACCGAGGCTGGATTGGAAATGGAAACATATTAAAACATTATGCATAGGGAATGTGGATGACCCCCCCCCCCCCCACGCCGTAAATTTCTCACTCTGTCCACTTCAATAATTCAGGCAATGGAGCAAATCCCATTTTGCTCTTCATTGGCTGAGATATTTGTCACATGGCAATAGAGAGCCTTGACAGCTTCATGGAAGAATTTTGGTGTGGGAATTCACTGGTTGAGTCCAGGGCAATGCTGCTTTAGCACGGGACGGGGTGGGGGTGACATAATGAAGCATTTTCATTCCATAAATGAGATAGCCATATGTTACTCGCTGGTATAAAATATTTCGTGGCGTGAAATTGAGGCACCCTGTGGGTTACAATTACATTTGTGAAGAGCAGCTCCTTAAAAAAAAAACTCAGCAACCTTTCGTTCTGTGGTGATACAGCTGTAAAAATGTGGAGGGAAACTAAGCGTCAGGCAAGATTCACAGATTCATTCCCAAATTGTCAAAACATTAGAATATTTTTCACCCATTTAAGAGCATTATTTGTAGATAATCATCTTAAGTGCCCTACATCATAAGGACATTCGAGGACCTGCAGCTATAGAGGAGATAAATTGAATGATCTTGAATGATTGATCTGCTTCTTGACCTACAGGGCTACATGGCTGTAGTGCCATGGTTGAAGTGGTTATCTTTCATCATTTCATTGCATCAAAGGCAAAATGATCTGAGCTATTATCAATGAACATTTTGTATCACAAATTTGGATTAAAAACCTTTTTTTTAAGTATCTGAGAAATCGAAATGATAGAAGACAATTTGATTTAAAGTGGATTTCAAATAAGCCTTTAGACATGTGGCGTTGTGAAAAGAATCTCTGCTAAATCCCTCTGCTAAACTTTTTTAAGTGTACACGTTTTGCTAGTAGCTCTTTCACACTTCAAAGAGAGGCGAAATGCCTAAACTGTGTGGCAATGGCAAGTTGAAGTGGAGTATCGTTGCATATTTTCCTCTTCATTTATTCATAAAGCCTTGTGTTTGTGCACCCAAGTGGCCTCTCCAACGCCCTCCGCCTCCTCCAAAACAGGCCACAAGTCTGTCTGCCGGCTGCAGTTATTGATCCTCAGGTGAAACCACAGGGTGAGACATAATGTTCCAAAGTGACAGAAATATGTGTATTTATCCACTGTGCCTGACAACAACCCAACCTAAATCATTTTTCATTTACCTCAGACAGAAGGCCCAGTCCAGGGGATCCTCTTCATTTTTTTTAATTATTATTATTTTTTTATTTTTATGGATTCGACTAGCGTTCTGTGGCGTGGCAGCTCTGCTCCGGAGCAGCCTCAGGCAGATTTGGGTCAAGCAGTGGCAAACGCTCGGTGTCATGCACGTATGTGGCCCATGGAGAAAGGGAAGCCCTGTCACGTCTTCAGACAGGAGTTTAGAATGGAAGGCACCTCGTGTCTGCGCTCTGCGAGCAAGCTTCTGTCTCACACCGTTTCTTGTTTAGCCTGAGTTGTTTTTCTTTCCCTAAAAAAAAAACAGATGGAAAAAATGAATCCAACATTTCATGGGAAAGAAAAGTCTACAGAATGCTGTCAGCTTGTTTCATGATCGGCGATGCAGCTTGCGCCGGGAGACATTGTAACTCGCCCGTCACATGAAAGGTCGTCAGGTAGACTTTTTCTTGAAGAGGTCCTTGTGGAACAGTGCTTTATCAGGTCACCTTTACAAAGCCGGAAAAAGGTCAGCGCACTCTACAATGCCTCGAATGCGGCATTCCCTCGATGGCAGCCTTTAAGAAGTGCCCTCGTTGCCTGCCAATGACCACTAGATTCATCAAACCTTTTTTGCGCGAACTGGGCGAGTCCTTTGTAAATTCGCAGGACGGTTGACTTTGTGCACCAGAGTTGTCAAACAGACAGCTGTCAGTGTTTTCCTCTGTTTTTTTTTTTCTCACTGCAAAGATTCCAATCCAACAATTCAATTTCGTGCCATCTGTGAACGCCGTGTTTCATTTTTCCATCACAGCATTAATTGTGTTTGTGCTAAAGAAGCAGAATGCCCAATATACTTCAGGTACAGCTGATAAAAGGCGTAGTTGTTTGCCAAGCATCGCCTGCATCATAAAGATGGAGACTGTTTAATTTCACTCGAGGCCACAGTGAACTGCAGTATGAGCTCTGACTTGAATATGACTTAGAGATACAGCAGCAGAGGTGTAGTCATTAAGTATTTCTTCCTTTTTTTAAGCATCTATTATTAATCTGCAGAAAAGAGGGATTTTAGGGAACTTAGCCCTGAAGCGCAGCTTACGGCTCAAGTGACATAAAGATAATATGCGTGCATTTAATGCCGCAGTAATACTCCTTTAGCATACAGAAGCAAAGCCACAATCACCGTGTTTTACTAGGTAAAATCCTCAGTGGTGTCAAATCGCTTACAGCAATGCTACACACAGGTAAGCAGAGCGCTCCTCCGCATATAATCTGCTGTAAACCCATTTAAATTGAGCACAATTTATATTTAATGGTCAGTATCAGCTGCAATCCATAAGGGTAATGCAAAAATAATCAATTCCTTAATTGATTCATTACTTAAACGGCTTCGTTAATTAATTCACCTCAATGAATCAATCACAGTTGCAGCAGAGTCCTGCGGTGGTTTATCAAGGTAATCTAAGCCCACTCTAAACGACCCCCTTGTGTCCTGTGTCCGGGGGCACTTTTCATTTTGTATGTGTGTGTGTGTGTGAAATCTCCAATATTTACTCATGGTACTGTTTTTCACAGTCCCTATCGATTGTGGGACAGTAAAGAGTGTGCACTATTGCACCCAGTTTTCCTAAAGTCCTATTGATTGCGTTTTGGCAGTGCTGTGGGACAATAAAAAAAAAAGAGCCCAGTGGTTGGAGTTGGACTCTAATGAAAAGCTGGCTGTGAGGATCCTCTCCGGGTTCCAGTTTTTTTTACTGGAGAGACTCATTGGCCTTTGGAAATAGTGATGTCAGGAAGACATCGACCTAACACACTTCATTCCTGCCCTTCCACCCATGAAGTGCCGTCTAAAACTCCCCGAGGCCCTACCACTCCACGCTTGAAGACATAGAATTGAGCTACTCTGTAAAAGCTTGAATCAGCAAGGACATGCAATGCTACGTCGGACATCCCTGGGCGCATGAACGTAATACAGATGCCGGTGATAAAATGTGTAACGCGTGCAGTAAATTGTGGCACGGATCAGCAAGGTAGCGCTGATTTCTAGATTGGGCTCTTACTGGATGTACGATGTGGGGAAAATGCATAAAGGATTGAGTGGTTTTAATAACCAGAAGCTGTATCTTTAATTAAAGCCTCATGCAGTAGCCAGGGAATGTGTATTGGTCAGTGCGATAGAGCTCGGGCTTTATAAATTAGTCATGTGGGGTGCGTGTGCACACACACACACACACACACACACACATGCACGAGGTTGAGTGAAGGAGGAGGAGTGTTTGGCAGACAACACACACACTGAGGGGTAGGACAAGAAGAAGGAGGGCCAGTAGTTTGAGAGGTTAGAGACTAGCGAGGCCATTTGTCTATCAGCTTGTCAGCTGGTGGGAGAAAGATCCTCTCGGATCAGCGTTTTTCCTCCAAGGAAAGGGCGGACTCCTTTGGGCCCATTCTTGCAAGACTGGCAACCCGTCCATCAAGACCATCTCTCAAAGACTAGATCGTCCCTCCCCTCGGATGATCTAACCCGAGCTTGTAGCGTATTTGTCAAGACGCACGGGCTCAAAAGAGTGCTGATTTAAGGGAACTGAGCCAGACCCAGCCGTCCATTTTATTCATAAGACTATTGATTCCGGTGACCACCGGGGTGCTTGAGTGTGACACATCCACACATTCTTGAGGAAATGATGGGTGAGAAGTGTGCTTACCCTTCTGCGGTTTCAATTTGCGACGTCCCGCTGTGTCAAAGGTAGAGATGAGGTCATCCCTCCATTCGATCAATCGCCGTGTCTCTGTTCATCTAGCTGATCAATAGCTACTTAGGAAGTTTGATCTTCTTTGCGCGTGAGATCACAGTCGTTTGAATGGATTCAGATTTTTTTGCTCTACACAAAAGCTCGGGGCCCCGAAGGCCATTGTGACACAAATGTGTTGTCTGTGATAACAGGCTCGGTCATGCTTTATGGATCCAGTGAGTTCCAAGCCTTTTTTTTCCTCTTTCCATCTGACAGAAATGTAGGTTTAATCTTGCATTAGGTTGGCTATAGTGCATTAGCTTTTTGTGTCAAAGGGGCAGAATATTACCGATGCTATGCTGCTCCGCCGAAACAAATTGCATGTTACTCTTTAGAAAACTAATGGAGGCTTTATCGATTCGAACAAGGCCAGCCACTTGCTTTGTCTCGGCTGTCAGATTGTGTCTAAAGCAATTTCATAAAGATCATTATTTTCTTTCTCGGGATGTCTTACAGCTAAACAAGATCCTCCTTCGTTCGTTCCTGCCTTTTGTACTGCTTACGGCGGCAGCTCTTATGGTCCAATTGAAAATGAATTAGAATAGAATGACACATAATGAAAATCACTAAAAAACATTGGCACGTCACATCCCCTTAGCTTGTTGCACCCTTGAATAGATTGCTTGTGGGGTTCCAATTCCTATTCTCGATCTAATGCAGTGGGAGAAAATGGGTTTAGCTCACTGTAAAGGACAAGCCATAACATTATGGGTCATAACAAGCGGTGCCACTCATTTATCTTCTAATGCCATTACGGCGCCCGGGAGGAAAGGTGCTGACATGGACGTTAGTCACGCAACAAAGCGAGATAACTCAACACGTGAGGCCGCACTTCTGGTGATCATCGCTGACATAATTGACGTAGCTGGCGAGCATCACGGCGTCAAACTGTAATCCGACAAGTCGCTTGGATGACATTATTCAAATGGTGGCATGTTTTATCTTGCTTACTGGTCGGAGCCCTCTTTTGCCTCGTGGAATCGCGGAGCCCGCAGAAATACGCGTGATCCGTTAAAAAAAAATTCAAAACGCGACACAACCTGCCGGCGCTCCCCAAATTGATTGATGCGAGTCAAAGGCAAAGCAAATGTTTTTTTTTTGAATTCCTGCGCTGAAAAATGAAAATGCTGACTTTTCAGTCTTCCTTTTGTTCTGTGATTATGCCTCAAAATTCTGCTGTATCCGTGGCGCATCTGTTGCAGCCGAATAACAGCTGGAGATGGAGCTGAGCCCACCCCCACCCCCCCATCTTGCACAACTCAGCTTACCTCTGTGTCTGCAACTGTTAATGGCTCTTTTTTTTTTTTTTTTTTTTTTACAGTTACATCGTTGCAACATATAGTTTTATGCTTATGTTTACAGCTCTGTCGATACAACAGCAGGGAGGGAAGGGGGAAAAAAAAAACAGCCTGCGATTCTGCTTCATCATAATCATTACGGTCCATTCCACATGGGGGAGAGGAACTTCATTATTGTACCTGCAGGGACTGTTAAAGCCAAACTCATGAATACAGAAAGCTTTCTTCTGTGCTGTGTTGTTTCTTTACAGTGCTACTGCTGGGGAATTTTTAAAGCCACGTTCCTGACTTTAAAGTAACACATATAGTATGCCCACTGTGTACACAATAATTTACAAGTTATGCCGGATTCGCTGCCGTGGGTGCTAAATCAGCCGGGTTCGGTAGCCGTCTGTTTGAGCTCAAATAGAAGTGTATATATATATATAAGGGGGCCAGGTGAGTCACTGCTTTTTCTAACCCTGTGTTTCATCATCCGAGAAGTGATGTACATTTTCCTATTTGGTATGCATTGATGTGCACTGACGTGATGTGACTCTGCCACACATCCCTTCCGTTTCATAACGTTGACTTAGCCTCTCGTCCTCGCGCGGAGCACGCCCGATATTGCATCTTTCTGAGGTTATTATCACCAAGAAACTCGCAACAAGGGCATGAATCAGACGTACCCTAGATAGCATTTCACCACACAGTGCGAAACACAAAAAAAGTAAAGGGGGGGGAGAAAAAAAATCATATTTTAATAATGATATGTATTCAGCAAATGAAATATGCCAGGCTTGCACATTTGCCTTGCTGAACAGACAATAAATTATGCCTTGTGCTCCGCCACCTAAGCCCAAGGATAATACCACATCCAATGAGTTGAAAGGAAATGGGACTTGTGGGATGCAGGAAGCAGAGTGCCCTTGCTTAAATCAAACGGCGGGGAGACGAAACATCGACACGTCAGTCCTGTCGGCGCGATTTGCCTCCCGCACGTGCTCCCGCCTACCTCTGTGCGCCGAGACTGGCATGCAAACGCACAGCCCCGCTCTCTCTCTCTGCAGATAAACGTCATGGCCACAGACATCTGTGCATGTCAAGTTAACATGCGAAGGTGTAGTGTCAAACACAAATATGCAAACACACACACAGGCGCGCGCGGACGCTCTCTTACAAATATACACCGGCGCTTGACAGACTGTACGCAGTATCTCGTGTTTGCGTTAGTACATTGCAAAGCAAATTCATGTAGCTCCGAGTCTCATTTATCAAACAGACTGTGTGAGTGTGTGGCATGGTTTGTGCGTGTGTTTCATCATACATTCCGAACACACACACACACACACACACACACACAGGGACTTCTTCAAGATAGTGAATAAATGCTGCAAGCAAGTTTAGATGCGCGCACACACAGGCACAGAAGCAGCCGTGTATACATATGCATGCATAGCCACAAAGGGTCACTTGCCCACACACACACACACGCACACACACATACACGGAGTGCGGCAGGTTCTTATGGGACTCTGGAGAGAATGAAATATTGCTGCAGAGGCCACACATGCACAGTCTGCGTCGAAGCACACACACACACACACACACACACACACACACACACATAAAACAAAATCAACACACACGGATCGAGGGATCAGTAGAGCAATCTTGTCAAAGAAGGAGTAAAATGCATCTGCTACTTCTACTATACGTCAGAGGCTTGATAACATGCACGCACGCACACACACACACACACACACAAAGCGTCAGCATCATCTGTCATTTGGCCGCCACACACTGACAGATACAGTACGTTACAGTTATCATTTGAGGACTTGATGTAATCTTTGGCCCGTGCACACACACACACACACAAACACACGCGCACACATATAACACACACCCAGCCTGACATGCAGGCGGACAAAAAAAAAAAAAGGCAGAACTGACATCATGGAGGCAGAGCAGAAGTAAAACCAGTGACATCTCACCCCTAATAGTGTCTGATAGGTAAACAGAGCATAGCCACCCACCTGCCTTTTGGCCCAGGTGGAACCACTTGAGCAAATTGCCTCTTTAATTGATGGACTTGAACTGGTTGCTGTGTGCTAGCTTGTACGTGTGTGTGTGTCTGTGTGTGACTGCTAGCGTTTCTGCCAGTGCCTGTGGCTAAGGGAGCAGTAATAGTGGAAAGAGAAATCTGTCAGCCGGTAATGAAATAATTGGCACAAACGGTTACACATGCGGGCTCCGGTATACGCACACAAACACATGCACGCAGTCGGGCTTTCTAACACACACGCCCGCGCGCGTTCACAGACTTCTCATACACCGACACACACGCAGCTCCAACCATGAGTACAGATAACAGCCTAGTGAAGGAGCCTGATGCACCATTTCCTCTGGTTGTAGCTACAAATGAAGTAACCCAGTGGCTGAATATGGACAGGCTGTGACAGCAAATGAGGCGGAAAGCCACAGACGGATAAAATGTCGAGATGGAGGAAGGTGATGGAGAAGACGAAATGGACACTATAGACTACATGTGTTGTGGGAGGAGAGGAGTTAAAAAAAAAAAAAAAAAGAAGTGCGTGGAAGAAGAAGAAGTAAAAAGGGCAGAATGACGACGGAGGAAGCGGGAAGAGAGACAGACAGAGGGAGAGTCACAGGTTGTTGCCGATGGGTTGCTTCCTGAAATAAATTCTTTTTTGGGGGGGGGGGGGGGGGGGGGTTACCATGGCAACCCAGGTAACGGCAGACGGGGATTGGTTGTGCTAGTAACCTGCACCGGCGCTGAGAGAAAGATAGAGGATACCATCCAAATTCTGTGTCTCTCCGCGCGAGATCTGATTCAGCTACGCCTTCAGAGGGACGAGATTATTAATCACGTTCCCGTCATTTTCCCGTTCTGCGAGTGACGCTGACATGCTGGCTTGGCTCAGAGTTAACGGGTAACTTGTGGCGCCGTTTGGTGCCGTGATTTTGAGAAAGACATGGCTGGGGTCATAAGTCATGTCTAGATGTGACGTTAATGTGCCAGCTGTCAAATTTACTGTCAAAGCTCAAATAGGCTGACAAATAGATTTGACTGAGGCAAACTTATGGAGCCGTTAGGTAAAAAGTAGATCATATTAACTGTGTTTTACCATCAAAATGAAGAAGTGTTCAGATCTTTAAGTAGTAATATTTCACTGCTTCACGGAGAGATCGCAGAGCTTGTCGTCTTTGAGTCAGCTTCATCGGACACATGCATCCCTCCGAGCTGTGGTGGAGTAGAAGTAGAAAGTTGCATGAGATGGAAGTAAAGCACGAGCACGAGCGTCATGTACTCAGTTGAATGCCACTAATAAAAAGAAGAAGAGCCAATCAGTGCTCATGCTCCATTTCTGATTGCAGCCCCTTAAAACATAATCGGCGTAATTTAGGAATTCATACAAAAACATATCATCTTGAATGCCGTCTTGTACGGATCTTAAATTAAACAGCTAAACTCATTGTTAGCCGCTGAATGGCCTGCGAGTAGCAAGCCGTCCTGCACTGCTGCCCGTCTGCATTTCCATCAGTCTCTGCCTCGTTATTTGTATGATGCTGTTTTTTTTATAAGTTGTCTTTTTCTTGTCTTTTGTCATTAATCTCTGGCTTGTTTTTCAGTTTTTCCCCCTCTTCCTGGTCACTAATTAATCCTTCTCCTGTGTCATTACTTGCTCTGTTTTAAAAGCTAATATATAAATAGTCGCCTTAATTAATTCTCGTTGGTGCCACTGCCGCGTTTTACAGTGCGTGAAGATCCAGCAGTTTGAGTCAAGCGCCGGTCGCATTTACTCAAAGTCCCCAAAATAGCTCCGTAATGGTGCTGCGCAAGTACATGTGTCTCGCAGTGTAGCCCTCTGGAACTGAGAGGAGATAGAAGAGAGGACACCGGGAGACAGTGGAGTGTGTGTGTAATGTGTGTGATGTGTGTTTGATGCAGATGTGGGGAAGCTGCACCAGTCAATGTGGTTTTGTGGAACGTCTGAGCGAGTGCGCGTGCACGCGGGCAGGTGTTCTTCCGTGCGCGCCGGTGTGCATGCGTGCCTATATGCGTCATTACAGACTCCAGTCCACGTGTGCAGTCGTATTCTATGTGTGTGTGTGTGTGTGTGTGTGTGTGTGTTAGCTTCAGAGCCTGCAACACAGCCAGTCAATAATTAGCACAGACAGCAGGGGGAGAACGATGAGAGAGAACAAGACGGAAAACAAGGCGGAAAAAACGAGAGAAAAATGAAAAATAATAAGAGCAGCAAGTGTATCTGTGAGCCCCCCCACAACCACCCGCCCACCCTCTGGTTACCGTGGAAATCCAGATAAGGATGTTTCCTCTCTTATTCTGCTAACAGGGCTCTGCATTGGCTCTGACAGAGCCTGAATACCAATTACACCGGCCCGGCACCTCCTCCACTGGAGATAGAGACAGAAATAGGGGTTGTGGGAGCAAGACGGGGGCGGCGGCAGGGCGGGGGGGGACAGAGGAACGCAAGGACAGAGGAAGGACGGAGCGGACGCACTGTATAAAACAACAACGGGCGGGAGCGGGCGAGCAGAGAGGAAGCGGCGCGGGAGTGGGGGGCCTGCGTGTTTGTGCCGGCCGAACGGGTGAGAGGAGACGGATAAAAGGAGGGAAAACAGGGAGTGTGTGAGAGTTCTGGGAGCAGTAAACAGCTGGCACTTAACTCCATCAGCACTCCCTCTGTCCTCAAGTTTCTCTAAGGTGATTAAGGCGGCGTAAGAACCCCCGCCCCGCTCCTCTCCTCCTCGTCTGTTACTGTGCGGGAGCCGCTTTTATGAAGTTGGAGCTTCCTCTGCCTCTCAAAGCGATGGCTGACCATCAGCTGGCGATAATAGCGGAGGCCCGGCGACAGCTCCGGTGTTGAATCCGATGAATAATTGATCATATATGCCGCGCCGCAGTGAGCACACAGTCTCCTCTAAAGCGCGGCGACTGTCTGCGCCTCAGCTCCAGCCCCTGGCTGTATTGTTAAAGGGGCGCGCGCGCTCACGCGCGCCGACACGCATGCATACATTCATAAGTGGAGGCCTTCCAATGACACGCTCTCCTCCCCTCCTGTTTCCTGCCGTTTCTCTTTCCTCGCGCAGAACGCCGTCGCCGTAGCCGTAGCGGCGCTGTTTCCTCTGAGGCTGGGATGAACTGGTTGGGAAAAAAAACAAACAAACAAGCAAACAGACAAAAAAAATTGGACGTGGATATGTCCTGGAACGAAGGAGGCAGCGCACTCTTTAACTCCCCAAAGTGCTAACATTGTGTCACTACTCGCCGTTTTACACAATGCCTTCCCCTCTCGCTTCTTCTTCTTCTTTTATTTTCATCGCAGGAGTGAGTTGCCAGGCACTACCTTTGTGACTGGCACAAAGACTTTGTTAGCTTTGGAAAAAAAAAAAAAAGAGGAGCGACTGTGCCGAGCCATCCGCTCCCGCTCATCCAGTTATTGTGGAGGACACATTGTGTACGGAGCACGCAGTTCTCCTGCCGCATTGGATGTTCTTGTCCTCCTCCCTTGTAGCCGACTGTACGTTTAGGACGTGGCGTGTTGTTGAGTGAAGTGATGCATTTTCCTGCAGTGAACAGGTTTACTTCATGGCAGCATGTGAGGTTATAAGCTGAGCAGTTTGCTTTGTTCAGAAAAATGGTTTCACCGTCACTCTGCGCTTATAGAGCCCGGCTGTTATGTAACGTTAATAATAATCATGTCTTATAGATGGTGTCGTATTTAGTGCGTGTATGTGTTGATTTACCGTCTCGTCTTTGACTCTTTAATTCACTAAATCTACCGTAAAACAGAAATATTACGGTACCTGATTCAGCCCTGAGTAATGTCTGCAGGTACCAATTAGTAAGGGCAGATAAGGAAGCCGTACTATATGGAGTCTGAGAAGCAAGGCCAAGGGCAAATTAAGTTGGGTAGAATTCCCTGCACAACTCGCTGATTGCTTGTTAAGCTCGACGCTTGGAGTGCACGTTTTTTGTCTTCTCTTATCTGGACTTGGTGGCTGGACAGTAAAAGAACAATGTTAAGTGAGACTTCAAGTCAAAGTGAAAGAAAAGAACAGAAGGAAGAGGGTCAAAAATTTGATTTTTTTTAAAGCGGAATTGACGCCCTTTCCCCGTCAGCATAGACTAGCTATGGACCATCGTGCATGAGTGAAATTATACAGCAGGAATCATGGCCGACTGTTTATTCTTTACCTGTGTTCCATCCATTCAAAAATATGATTCTGAAGAGAAGCTATACGGGTGCAAATCCTCTCTGGCATTATCACATTGAGACTAGACAAGTCTGCGCTTCTGCTGGCAGAATTTATTTAGCATAGCTGCCATGTTCGATCAGCAGTGTTTAAAAAGACTGGAGGTTTATTTTGAAAGTCAAATTTTAATTCCTCTGACATTTTTGTGTGTGTGTGTGTGTATGTGTATGTGGGTGGGGGGGGGGGGGGGGGGGGGGGGGGGTCACATCAGCTGCCTCTAACAAGGTTGCATAAGCTCAGTGAAATCATTTCCCAGTGACTCACATGCATGACTAAGGAGGAGTTGAATTAGCTCTTTTCCATTTTTTTTTTTTTTAGTATTTTTTATTGGGGCCCCTCTCGGAGCGTATCCAGATGTACCGCCTTAATGTTTAACATGGTGGACGAGAGGTAAAAAAAAATCAAGAAAATTAGAACTGTATGCGACGAAGCATTCCCTTTAAAATTCAATTGTATCCGGGAGGGTCCAGCATGGTGTCCATGCCAATCTGCACCTCTTTCCTGCAGGGAATATTCCAAACTATTTCAGTACTTTTTTTCCCTATATGCATCTCTTCTTCTTCTTCTTCTTCCTGGCTTTCCTGCACCTGAGGCACAAGACTGCGATATCTCTGAAACCACGGGGTGGGCAGTAAGGTGTGTTATCGCTGTTGACACACTTTAAGAGGCACCACACATGCACAAGTGACACACACACACACACACACAGGTACTGCACTGCACAGATAAAAAAATAAAAAAATAAAAAAAAACAACGTGACACTCGGCTTCTCGGTGGAGCTCAGGGGCAGGGGAGAAACAAACCACACAGTCACACCCTGAAAATGACAGAAACGCCATTTCATATGATTTCCCACTGGCAGTTCAGCTCTGTTTGTTTTTGTTCGGTTCAAATCGACTCTGCTCCGTGCTCTTCTTTTAAAATGTGTTTAGCATTACCCCGTTTTATATCAGGCGGCGGATTTGACGTCAACGAACCGCCCGTTTCTGCGTACGTCCTCGCGCATGCGCGCGTTTTTTGCCGCGTGCGTCCCCGTTCGTCACGGCAGTGGCCAGGTTATCTCCTCCTTTATCATTATCTCCTACGCTGCCTCATAAATCTGTGTGCTGATAGCGCTGCTCCGGCGTCCTAATGCATATTCATAACGCCTCTGCCTAAATATTCATGAGCAAATGTCTGGCCAAACAGCTTCCCCCGCCAGAATAGTGAAATATAAGACACAGTTTGCCTTTTTATGTGCTTGTTTTCGCTGCTGTTTGTGGCAATGGGTGGGGAGCTTTGGAGGAGATGATATATTTGCGTGTCTCAAGGAGAATTATGGGTGCAGAAGTTTCCCTCCAACTATGCAGCTATGCAGACGACTTCACTGAGGTAGTTCCCACTTGAGGGCTTTTTTTTTTTTTTTTTTTAAATTGTCCAGGGGCTGGTAGTTGAAGGTGAAAAATGAGGCGAGTAACAACTTTTGATAGGTTTATTTTGCAGAGATGGTGCACATTCATCACGGTTACAACAATAAATGACATATTACCATGCAAATTAGAGATGCATCACTACCACTTCTTTTACAACCAAAACAAAACAGTAAAGTGAATGTTTTTATCAGTCGAAATCAAACGCCCCTCTGATAGCTTTTATTGAACAGCGCTGTCGTAAAATCAAAGCCGCTTTCTTCATTGGAGATCTCACCACTCTTGTGTGTTTGGATTCCTGTTGCAAACGCCTCTCTCTTGCACCTGCAGTTGTGGAAGTGCCAAAAATTGCAGTTCCTCAAATGGCCATTTGAGGCTGGCTACAGAACAAGTAAGTCTCCGTAAGTCCCCATGTTAAAATGTCCAACTTCACAGCAGAAATAAACATGTTTACAGCCTGGTACAAAATACGTTCCTGACAACTATACTAAGTCTGAATTTTTATACAACTCGCCGGTTCAAATTATACTAAGGTTTAAATTTATGCTTATATTCATAACATATGCATTACAGATGGCTTCTTTGAGCACCAAGGCTCACCTCCACGTCTTTGCCACTTTTTGGATTAGCCGGGAGGCGGCAGATGCAGAACTGCACCACAATCTGACCTTCACAACGGCTCTTCAGAAATCAGTGTGTGACATCACGGCTATGACGCCCATATTTTATTTTGCTATGGTATTAACCACCGGCGGAGACTTGTTGCTGAGAATTAGACAAAGCGGGGAAAAAAAAGACATACCCAGAGATGCCAACAGATCGAGAAAAAGTGAAAGTGTGTTTCTTTCATTTATTCACTTCAGTTATTCTCCGGATGAATGACTTGATAGCAGATTGATGGCAGACGTAGAGAATGGGAGATGAGGAATGCCAGGTTGTCACGCACATGAAGAAGTTGTCAGAATCCTGTCATTTTTTCATTACTTACAAGTGTTTGCTGCAGTGTATATTTGCAAAAGCTGTACTGCGAAGTCAGTCGTAGCACAACAGACATAAAAATATGATATCCACAGTGACATTTAACCCTCAAGGAAAGCAACACTCCAATGTCAAAAACTACAATAATAATGGCCATTTCCTTTTGTTGAGCATCAAAAGTTCTGCTTCAGCTCTACCTCCTGGTTACAACAGAGGACACTTACATCCTGGATATTGATAAATGAGTGCCTTTTAGCAAACCTGATGATTCAAGCTTAGCTGAACAAAATGGCTGGGCTTATGAGATTGGGGTAACTGCTAAGTAACCCAATTATATGTGCTGAGCAAAAAAAGAAGCCTTGAGGGAATTTCTCTATTAATGGCCTCTTCCCTTGATGTCTAATATGCTCTGAGTTTCCCCATTTCTTGCATTTTCTAAGTGCAATATATGGTACACCGTCTTTTATCATGTTTGTGATTCATTCAGTGTAATTACAACACTGTAACACATTTTAAGAAAAAAAAAAACACGTTGCAGCTACTACAAGTCGCTAATTAAGCCTGTGGCTGGAAGTCCACGAGGAGCTGTGCTTGAAAAAACCGCATCACAGGTAGCAGCTCCGTCCTCACTGCAGTCTCTGGGTATAATTGCAGGTTACCGGTAGCACAGGCAGCACTGTGCCGCAGTGCTGTTTGGTGAGGTGCCACTCAGGAGAAACTTCTCCAGGTAAACGCGTGGCGTGATGAAAGGAGATCAGAATTCGGCTAAGGCGTCAATAATAAGTCCCGCTGCAGATGGTGTTATTAACAGTCCTCCTGTCAGCTGACGGCCGCATATGCTAAGCTTAAACCCTTGCTTGGCTTGGTTGTTTGACTTCCTCTGCGTAAGATGACGCACGTGCAGAGCTGTTTTCGCATTCATGGCCGAAGGTGGACAATAGTTCGACTGCGGACAAGCGCATCTACACAGGAAGCCGCGCTGAGAGATTACGTCGAGGCAGAAGGAGCAGATGTAATTTGCTGAATTTTGAAGAAATTTTGCAGAGAAAAGAAAGCACGGGTTACTTTTCAAAGTTCAAAGTCATCTGTTTTTTGTGAAGCATGCCTGGTGGGAATCTTTGAAAGCTCTCTTCTTGTATCGCAAATGCATGTAAAGTGTAGAAGTAATCTAACAATTGATGTTCCCCAGAAGTTCTAAAAACTTCAGTGCTGTTTCATTTAAGTAAAATCTTGTTCACGTGAGCTCCATTTAGCATTTGTAGTAAAAAAATAAGAATGTGTCTTCAATTATTTTTTTCAATTATATACTTAGACTGCACTTTATCCTTTGGGATGATTCTTTCAAGGAAACTGAATGTCCGTCTGTACCGGTCTTGTTTGTACCAGTGTTTTTTTAATTCTAGCTGTAGCTCATATTGAAGGAATCTCTAGTGAACAGGTAGGAGACGAGCGACTCTCCAGTAGCTGTTGGCAGCATGAAATGTGACCTTCCTGTAAAAGCTCACTTGACAGTTGCTCTCACCACTAGGCCACATGCTCTTATTTTATTACTGCGCCAACTGAAACGCAGCTCCTCTTTCAAAATTAAGATACGGGGACCGTTGTGTCCATGACAAAGTGACAACGTCTGACAGCTTTTCCCTAAGTGTGACATCCCGTACATCGCATTCCCCTCAGCAGGCATCATACAGACGCCTCTGAAACACTTGAAATGGAGAAAAAAGATGCATATCCTTTTTTCTTCTTCTGTTTTTTTGCACATTTCAATCAGATGGCATTCCTGAGTCTGGGTAATTCAGTTTTCAACAAGCTAAAAATCTGTCGCAGTCACTGACACGCAGCTCTGAGGGAGCGTAGCATGTGCGAGCCTGTGTGTGTGTGTGTGTGTGTGTACATGAATGAAAGCCACCCTTAACAATGGACCGACATGAGATGAGCAGTGCGCTTCATGCTCTGCGTGGTTGTCTCATTGTCACTCAGTCAGCTGTCAGCAGCATTATTGCGATGATTAGGAAAAGGCCTGTTGTTCAGATGAGAGAATCGTCTCTATTCAGCTCATTTGGAACGGAGGGGAGGTGGTGGAGCGAAGTAAGGACATAAATCTGACTGAATAACTTGGCATGGCTTCGACCACACTTTTTTTTTTTTTTTTGCTGGTTTTCTGTCTCTTTTTTTGTTTTTCTCTCCCTCCGTCCCTCCTGTCTGTCTTTGCCTGATCTCCCCCCGTTATTTTCTTCTGCTACGTCTCTAACTTGCCTCCCCGCTCTCCATCCGTCATCCCTTTCCTCCCGCTCTTCCTCTCAGACACAGTGACACTCCGCGCGCAGAAGCACAAATTGCAAACTTTGAAGTCCGGATGAAGTGACAGCCGCGTGTTTTCCCGCTGTCTGCCGGGCTTTTATTGGTGCCCTAACTTTGCGCAGTGTTAATTGGATGATCGGCTAATCAGGCACAGCAGGGAGCATTTTTTGGGACTATGACTATTTTCCAGCATCAAGCATCTAAAAGTATCTGATAATTGTCCCTTTAGTTCGTGTTTTTACCCTGTCAGTCTTTCTTTTCTTGGGTTTAACTGATGTTAGCACTTAATAATCCTTAGCTTTGGAGGTAACGTCAGCTTAGGTGGTTAGCGAGACATGCTAACGCATGCTGCAGCTTATGCTGGAGCAGAGAAAGACGTGCGTTGTTAATTCATTAATAACACTGTTTTGCTCTTGTGTTTTTGCTTTTGGAAAGACAACAAAAAGACTCCTCTCTCCAAACTGAGTATTGTTCTTCCCACAGCCCCCTTCTTGTTTCGCGCACATGCAAAGTGGCTACACGTTAGGCCAATATTCAAAGCATTTTAAAAGTAAATCAAAAAAAACAAAACGTGCAGCTCAAAATGTTCCGCAGCAGCCAGCTTCGCCCTGCCTTTCACTGCTCATCGGTGCAGACGCTGCCGGAGCGGTCGACCTGAAAAGCAGCCAAAAGCCGAGGCCCATCAGCGAGAGTGGAGGTTCTGATGGGTCGCATCGCTCTGTTTTCATCTCCTGTATCCTAAGTTGTGCTTACAGCCTCCTTTTTACCTCTGGGACACAAAAATATTAACTTTCAGCCAGGCGTGGCTGCCAACTTCCTGCACCTAACGGCGCATTCTGTCCATCACGGGCACTGCTTTAGACAGGGTTCTGGCAGAGGTAGCCAGCGAGGAGTTGCTCCTTTTGCGCTTTTTTTTGGAGGTCAGTCACCTGATAGACTCATTTAAATGGGTTAACCCTGAACCCGTGGAAGTGTGTTTGCTCCAGTCAGGTAGATGTGGAAGATGAAGATGTTGCCTCTTTATGTTCCGACTCTGGGCTTTTAAATAATTGAACGCTCAAGAACCGTTATCCTCTCCCTCTGCTCGCTTGGGTCACCGTCTTCAGTCTTCGATTCGTTGGCCTGAATAATAACTTTCAAGGATTCCTGAGCATTTGTTGTCTTTACCTCGGCAGTAACCTCACCTTTACCTGCACGCCCTGTTTGCCGTCGTGTACTGCGAGAGACCTAAAAAAATAAAATCTCTGGTGTTCCATTTTAGAGATTCGCTTCGTCCGCCTTGGCATCTCAAACACATCAGCAAAAATACATGCAATTTCCACCGCAGTTTTTGCCGTATTCAACCCACCACGGTGAATCAGGTTCAACGGATAATGGCATCTTATAATATCTCTATATCCAAAACAGCAAAAGTAGAGGGTTATCTGTCGGCTGCAGAGGAGGGAAGCTTCAGAAAAATCTGTCTTTTTTTTATGTAATTTACTCGCCCTGACATACAAAGGCAGGCGCAAGAGGAAGACGCAAAACAAGCAGCTGTTTTTTGTTGACTTGAATTCCTTTTTAGCTCCTCATTATGAGACACGTCAAAAACTCTTACAGCAATATTTAGAGGAGCAACGCTGATTGGTATAATTGCAGCACACCTCTCTCCCACCTTCCTCGTATCACAGGTCTAAATCTGCCGGCGGGGCTACTCCTGCGCCGCAGACGCTCGCGTTGCAGGATGAAGAGTTCATTTTCAAGGCGTAGAGAAAAAAAAATGATGAGATTTCAGCAGCGTGGATCCGGTAATAAGACGATCAGTAAATCCTATAAAAGAGCGCTTTATTGCTAAAGATAACTGTAACTACAACCCAACCCAAACCACACGACTGATCTCGTTGTATGCAGTCTGCAATGTTCCCCTTTGGCTAATAAAATAAAATGGATCATGCTCTTAAATTGGCGTCGACATGTGCTTAAACTGCATAATATCGCGAAGGAGAGCCGCGCCGTTGCGCCGCTGTTTTGCACAGTACAGGTCAGCTTTAGCTCTTTGATATGTTCAGGCTTATTCATGCAGCTTTCAGGAGAGAAAGACGGGCCGCGAAACATAAAGCGCCGAAAAAGGCGGATGAAAAATCGGACACAGGCAGAGAGATGGGCACACACACCAACAGAAGAGACGGACAGATCAGAAGACAGATAGGAGAGGCTCGATGGGAGAGGCTGGCAGACGGAGCGATGTGTATGTGTGTGTGCCTTTATGCCCCAGCTGAGCTTCGGCTGAGCAGCAGCACAGAGGCCAAGTTAAATGGGGAGGGGAGATTAAAGGCAGTGCCGGGGCCTGCAGCCTCTGTATTCAATCACCGCTCTCCCCAACACCTCAGCCTGCATGCTGATCGAGCTGCAGTGAAAGGAGCCATGCACTTTGCCACTCCCCACACACAAGTGCACAGACTGCACACTTGTGCGGTCACAGTATCAGATTTTTACCGGTCAGAAATGATCAGATTAACGACAGCGTCGTGTTAACTCTAATATATATTCATCAGTATTTCATTGCCGGATTTCAAAGTACATCCTTAAATGCCAGCCTGGGTAATGTGACAGTCACTGTAGCTTCACTTCACAACAAAGAACTTTAGATGAATTTGTGCTTCGTTATCAGTGTTTTGGTGGCGTAGGAACAGATTTATTAATAACTCAGTGTAAAATTTCACCTGTTGATTTGTTGTACAGCCACCCCTCAATACATATCATGGATGTGCCATATAGGGTTGAAGGTTTTCCTCAATTGCATAGAAATTGAGAGTGTAATTCCACTGTCATAAAAACAGACACTAGTACTTGTATTTGTCAGCCAGCTAATACTAGCTATACTAGTCCAACAGCAAGAAGGCTAGCTTAGCATCTGTCTTTCAGCCTTTTATTTCACTGTGCTCTCGAGCAACAACTAAAACAGTCCCAGATTTAGTCTCGTCCGGTAGCTTCTTGCTCAGTCACTCTCCCCTTTTCTCTTCTTAGCTTCCTCTGTCTGGGCTGCTGAGCCTGTGTACATTGGCCACTTGCCGAGCTCCGGTTCTTGCACAACACTGGCATTCGCCTGTGCCCCAGGCCTGAGATCTTCCTCTTCCTGCTGGTGCAAAATGCCTCTAGTACAACCACTAACATTTCTATGGTGCTCTGAGCTCACAGTTCAGGCAGCCCAAGTGAACCGCAGCCCAGCAAACACCAGCTCTTTAGCGGGTCACTTTACTGTTCATCAGGAAACACTGTCAATAACTAATCAGCCAAAGGACATGAGAGGGAAAGCAGAAAACATTTTGTCCATAAAATGTGAATCCAGTTTTACAAAAATCAGTGAAATCATCTTACATGGCAGATCATGGGAATGACAAAGACACTATTCACATGATTATATGTCAGTGTAGCGTCAAAGTTATTTCAAATCATCAATGGAAGAAAAGTTTTTCAGTGTCGCTTTCCATTGATTAGTCCCCAGAAATACATATCAATGAATTAATCATAGAAACGCAAATTTTCATATACAGTATTTCAGTAACAATTCCCATTTTATGTCCAGTCTTACTACTGCTACAGTGACAGGGAAGCAGAATCCTTTGTGTATGTGTTACTTTGGTGCAATGAAGAACTGGATCATTGCTCACTGACATTTAACAATAGCATCAGGGCAATCTTCTGCACTCCATACTTCACCTGTTTAATGCCGCCCTGAAATCTGCCTTACTGCTCCGATTGGGGTTACTTGTTGTTAGTCGAATTAGTTCATTTAATCTGAACAATATGTTTCCACGCAATTGAACTGCCATTTTGGCAATAAATGAAGAGTAGAAACCGCAACAGGTATGAAATGTTTATCCAGTTATATTACAGCAATTACAGCAATTTGGGGACAACATTTGTGTGGAAGCTAGGTGCGGAGGGGGTGCATACTGTAGTTGAACACACAGGCAAACAAGCTGAAAATGCCTGAATCCTGTATGTATTTCCTGGGAAGATATTATGCCGAGAATTCCCAGGAAATGCTGGATGTCATTTCCTGGTATCAAACCCTTGTGTCATACCATTACACACCTGAGGTAATAATGTTTACACTGCTTTATTCATTTTGAAACTGAGAGCGACGGACCAGAGAGGAGAACGTTTGCACTGGAAATGGCTTTGCAAGACACACTCCGTATAAAGAGGAAATACCTCAGCTTTTTCTTCGAGTGGCTCCGTTTTTATCTTCACTACCACACAATCTCTCCCGGAGAGAACACAAAGCACCTCAGCCTGACCAGTCGCAGTCATCGTGGCCTCCGTGTCTGTGGACTTTGTAGCCCCAAGCTGCAGTTACATTTCTGAAGAGTTGCACCTCAGCCCTGACAATCCCTCCAGCTGTGCTACAGAGCCTCTGTGACAGCGCGGTGAAGAAACATGAATCCATTACTCCTTCCACGTTGGTGACTGTGACTTGTGAGGTTGGCTGTGTGTTTTTCCTTCTGGCCATCACGGTAGCATTCTTTCTTCATGTCATGTTTGAGAAAATGTCTGTTCTCTTCATAGGCTCCAAAATATTCCCACAACGACCTCTCTGAGGTGGAGATAAAGTGTTTCCTTCTCAAAAAAAAAAAAAAAAAACCCAAAATGCTTTGTTCAACTGATATTTTGTTGCCAAAAAGGTGAAGAGGTTGTAAATTGTGAATGCTGGCCCATGCTGAGTGCCTCTTTCTGTGTAAAGATGGAGGAAAGCTTTGGGAAAAATAAAGCAAAACTAAAATGGCAGCTGCTGTTAAGCAAACTGTCTCCTACAAATTCGTGTAAGAATCCTTACCTAAGAAACCTCACACACACTTACCAGTGCTTCATTATAGATTTTCACACATTCAAAGCCTAGCTGGCCCAAAACAGGAACCTAACACTGTCTGACATACCATGCTTCTGTCCCCCAAGGGTGCAGAAAGAGAGAAATTATTGGACTTTTACGTGTTCACCCAGGGGTCTTTAGTCTACGAAATCATAGCAACATTTAAGATCCTTCACCTTATCATCATTGCCCCGTTGTGATGTATCCTCTTGGGGGGAGGAAAATGTGCTTAATTGCAGGAGAGAAGTGGTTCTTGATATCGGTGTGTGTGTGTGTGCGCACACACTCTTTCCTGTGTTACCAAGGGTTACCAGGGTCATTTGTTTTCCCTTTTCTCCCGCCGCTTTAATTGATGATCATTCATTGTTTCATGCCAACACCCTGTTATTAAGCAGAGTTCATTATTCTAAAACAGTGACGCTGGGGAAAATAGGGTGTCTCACGGGAAAACGCCATTCTTCGCGTGCTTCATACAAGGTCACAGTAGGAGAAAGGGGCCCTCGCTTCATTATGAAAACCCTATTAAGTTACACGGGGATGTAGCTGAATTTATTTTTAATCACAAGTCAATGAAACGAGAAACATGGATTAGGTTGATAATAATATGTATCTAAGCCTCTGTATTCTGAATGCAGTTGAATGGCATCTTAGTACTGTGGAGTTGTGAGGTTTCCAATCGGGGGCTGCTGTTGACTCATCTTTGATTATTTTTGCTTTCACTAAAAGCATAAGAGCAACCTCCATTGCAAGTCCAAGGTGAAGGTTAAATTTCCTGATCAGATAATGGCGCAAAAGCAAAAGATTTCACATTTGTGCACTTACACAACAGAAAAAAAACTCCTGTTACTCGTCTCCACATTGTCTCCTTTTATACAATCTGTCCGCCACTAACTAATGATGTTGAAAAATGTCAGAAAATAAGTTTTATTTTACAAAATAAGAGTCTACGGCCATGCTAACAGCTCTGTAATGCCCCTCTGTAAAGCGCTACTTTGAGCTAAATGCTAACGTCAGCGTGCTAACATGTTCCCCATGACACAAAAACTAACATGCTAATGTTCAGCAGGTACAGCGTTTACTGTAATAACACCGTAGTTTCACGTGTTAGCACGTTACACATTTGCTAATTAGCGTTTAACACAGTGTTAAAGTGGATGCTAAGGTGGGTGCTGTTAGCTTCTTCAACAAATGAAGAACGGACGTCCTGCGTTGTCCTGCGTGCCTGTTGGCCTCTGTGCTTTGGGGAACATGATGTGAGCAGAGAATTATTTTCATGAAACGTGTAGGAAGCAGCAGAAGTTTCGTTGTAGCTGCGGTTGCATGGCAACGTGCACTTAACTAAGTGTGTGCGTCTGTGTGTGTGTGTGAGACAGAGTGAGAGACACCGAGGTCTATCTCGTGGTTATATTTGGCATTTATATGCCGCATTGGTGCATGTGTTTATGTTTCAGTGCGTGCGTGTGTGTGTGTTAGTGCTTCTGTGTAAATGCTGCTTGCCCAAGCATTTTAGAGGGGGAAAAAATGGCAGAAAAGGAAAATCAAATCACTTTTTTCAGAGTGGCTCCACAAAACAAGCAAAGCGCTCAGACAAGCTTGCTTCACCCAAAATAGATCAGCCAGACCACAGCTCTCTCTCTCTCTCTTTCTCTCTCTCCCCTCGTCATGATGAGAGAGTGCTCCCCAATGAGAATTGTCTCCAGAACTTTCTCTGACTCATGGCAGCATAGGCAGGGTATTAATAATTTCAAGGCTGGCTTTATGATGAGTTTTTGGTCACTCTATCAGTGTTGGGAGGAGAAATGAATGTCTACTGTAAGCCGAGGCGGTTTGAAGGGAGTTCAATTCTTTCTAACGGCAATCTACTGCGTGACACAAGATTGTGGGGCATTATCTGTAGCTTTTTCTCCCCCTTTTCATTTCATCACAATTTTCCCGGCGTATTGGCTCTTTTCAAGCAAGAAGAAGTTATTTATGTTTTAAAGGGATAGCTTTACATCTGGGAAGACTCGCTTTCGTGTAAGCCGGTTAAACGATTCGATCAATATCACTCACATGTCTGTCAGTTCAGTGTGAGGCTGGAGCCAGCAGCCGGTTAGCTTAGCTTAAAGACTGCAAGCATGCGGATACAGTTAGCTTTTGTTTGAAGGTACTAAAAGACACTTGTCACACGTGGCACCAACATGTGTCTTGGCTGATTCAGTCACAAGTGCACAGCTCTGAGTACAGGTGTGAATGACCAAGACTGTTGAGATCAGATCACTCAACTGACGTCATCTAAAAACACGAGGCGCACCGTGTGATCTCCGTTTGGTTCACTGCGTTTGGGCTGTCTTACCCGCTAAGACAAGCAGCAGGTGTTTGTGAACACACTGTCCGTTTCAACCGATTTTACCATCAAACTTTACCCTTTAAGGCCCAGTATGTAACATTTAAGAGCATCTATTGACATAAATATAGGAATATAATATTCATAACTATGTTTTCATCTTTTTCTTTTCATAACGTTGCGTCAGTTTGCGCGCCAGTGTCTAATACGTGTGTTACCCTGATATTTGGCAGTAAGATGTTTGAACACACTGTTTCAACCATTTACTCTACATGGTTTCAACTGATTTCAGGGAAGAAGACAACATTTTATTGACAGAAAACTTACAGTTGGTACTTCTTCGTCGCCCATGCCCAAGACACCATGCAGACTTGTGAGTTGTTGAGAGAACCTTTGTAAACTTTGTGAAATTTCGTCTATGACAATCTCTTAATCATTTGAGCCGTCTCGTAAATTTGGCACATCGTAGAGCTATTTTTTTTTGTCTCCATGTTAAAAGCAGCAATGCTTTGCCTGGTCTTTCCAAATGGAAATGATGTACAGCAGACTGCATGTTTGACTGCATGAAAAGCGAGGTTAGTGAGATCCGATCTCGAGTAATCGCTCAAGATGCGTGTAGAGACGGCCTCCGATCAACACATTATATCTGATTTGTTTGCTTTCCTCACATCCGGGCTCGGTGAGTACCGCCGTATCCAGTCGCTGTGCTGGCTCAGTTGAAAAGCTTCAGATCGAGCCGAGCAACAGGAAAGTGGCAATCTTCTCATTTAATTTAGCAAAAAAAAAGCAAATAAAAACATCTCCCAGGAAATCAAACTTTGCCCCCGTAAAATAACTAGATGTGGATATTGCAGGAAACTGCTGTATTTAAATCAATTCTATTCATCCCACCACTACTATGGGACATCATTTTTCATGCCTGTACAAATCAAGGGCATACTGTACGCACTTCAAACTGCCTTCATTGATCGTCAAGGTTCTGCCTCCAAATAAAATGAAGTCTAAGTAAGTGGCTGGCTTCATTGTTTCTGGACTTCTGGCTCTCGTCTTGATCAAGTGCAGGTCGTTTTGGAGATTTCATTCAGGCCCTACATCATCCGACTGCTCTTTTACCTAAAGCGGTAATTTGCCTTGCTCCGTCCGCTCTCCTTCCCGTCACACCACATGCTGTTCAGCTAGCTCTTCCAGCTTCTGATTAGGCTTGTTAAAAGGATTCATTTAAAAACTAGGCTCGCTAGGCCTCGGGGTAGAGGGGTGACATCAAGGTTCCACTAAAGCAGCGTTTGGATCCAAAATGGGATTTCAGACTCAGAGTCTTGGCTCCGGACTCTCCTCTCTCATCCCGAACAGCTGTAGCGTACTGGTGTGATATAGCATTTTTAGCCTGGCAATGTCTAACACGTACACACACGCGCACACACACTTACAGTATATACACACTTGTGTCCTCTCCAGCAGAACAGATGTGATTCTAGTTTCCAACCACATCAAGCTGCCTGCTCTGTAGTGTTTCTGGGTTAAGTGGAGAATATGTGGAAAAAGAAATGTTTTGTTTGCAAGGCTTTAGCCATTACACGCGTCGTTTTGATGTCTAGAAAAGAGCACGTCTGTGTGTGGCATCCTTTTATTTCATATTGCTTCACAGCCAAACACACACACACAGAGTCAATTGCCTGCTCGGGGGGGGGGGCACCATGACAACATTGTTCGCTTAATAGACAAATCAATGTTATATTTCAGCATTTAATGTTATACTCACCTTACACTGCATATTTTCAGCCCTGCTAGTGTGGCCGGTGCTTTAAGGACGCTGATGTTACTTGTTGACTTAAACTCCATTGGCTGAATGCAAGAAACAGCACAGCCCACCACACGGCTGCTAGTATGTTTTTGCCCGCCACCCATGCACTCTCAAACCTTTCAGAAATTAAGATTTGATAAAGTGTTTTGAAGAGCGCGTTGGCGTTTTCCATCAATATTTTCTTACATAATCCACGGGCAGACCTTTTAGTGGACCGTTTTTTTTCCCAAGGACACAAACAAGACTAAAACAAAACAATAATGCACGCAATGAATAACATTAACATACCATTACCAAGAGCAATACAGTTTAAATTTAAATGTTTATAGGCTATAGGCCAGTGCAAGATGGCGGGTTTCTACATCTCCCCCTAAATGTTCTCTGAGGAACAGTTTGGCATTAATCGTTTTAGCTAACACACTCGGAATAAACCCTGTAGCATCATTTTTATACTCAGGGCACATTGCTGTTGGCTAAAACCATGATAACATCAAATGACAAAACTAAAACTAGCCAAATGTATAAAATGTGTGTATAACACGTGTTTATAACACTGATCAAAACCTATATTAAAAAAATGAACGCCTTGTTACACAGCCAGTTTCAGCTCAAAGCAAATATATCACTCCCACTCCCAACAGAGTGAAATAAACAGGCTGTAATTTACTGCTTTAGGACTTGCTGTTGATTTACCATCAGCAAACATTTCTTTGCTTATTTTTTTGGATAGGAGCCCTCGTTCTTTCTTGTATGCCGCTACAAGTATGGCTGTAAAAATGAGGCCTAATTAAAAAGTCATTCTGTTCCGCCGCACTTCAGTGTCTTCAGTAAATTTCATGGCAGAATGCATTTTTCTGTCGAATTTAGGACACTCAGAAATGCTTTGGAAATGTTACTTTTGGAATGTTTCTTGTGCAGCACAGTACGCAATCCAGGCATGAGTCCTAGCACACTGCAGATTTTGAGAGGACAAAATAACAAAAGCTATACCTACCAACTCTGAATATTTTATAAATGTCTAAGAATTTGATTGAGTCTTGAGCCCTGACTTGAGTCTTTAAGAAGCAGCTTTTTCGTTATTTGGTTATCTCTTAGATAACCAAATCTCTTATCTCTTAGATAACCAAATCTTGGGGAAACAAGAATAATTCTTCCAAAATTGGATGAAATAAAAAAGATGATCTCAGACATCTAGGCAAAAGATACAAAGAGTAGAAGAGGAAAAAAAAAACTCATGTCTTGGTCGTGATGGACATTTGTCAAATGGCCGTGTGCCGCAGAGCAATCGTAATGTGCTGAGGAGCGAGAGGAGAAATAATAAACCATGGGAGCATGTCAATAACATTACGTTGTATTAAGCCGTACGCTCTGCCACATGAATCCATCTTCTGCCACAGTCAGAGCTTTCATTTCACTCTAGGGTGGCCACACATACATTTTAATCAGCCATTTGGCTGGCCAAGCTGACAACTGCTCGACAACAGAAGCTGATAAGGGTGATGATAAATCATAGCGCTACTGGTACAAGCTTTGTTTCTGAGGACACCTGCCAGTTTTAGATTTTTCCCACTATTCACGAGGCTATTCCAGGAAACAGGATTACTGTTTCCTCTCTTCACACTCCAATTTCTTTTTGGGATGAGTGTGAAGAGATTGTACCACATCTATCTATCTCTCTCTCTCTCTCTCTCTCTCTCTCTCTCTATATATATATATATATATATATATATATATATATATATACTGTCTTTGTTTATATATACAATATAATATATAATTAAAATTTCAATCCTGAGTAAAAATACAGAATTTTTTCTAGAAACTGCCTTGTTTGAGCTGTCAATCCTGCAGTATAACCTCCCCTCCAGGCCAACAACAATAGGAATACTTTCTTGTTTAGCGGCGTTCTGGTTCTGCTGAGTTTTGCTTTGTTTGTTTAGTTTTGCTGTGTTTAAGATTGGCAATCTGTGTGGTATGGCTGGCACGGCGCTCTGGAGGCTGAGCCACGGGGACGCTTGGAGCAATTTGTTAAAGCAAAGAAGAAATGGAGTCGGCTCCTGCTTTACTTGGGGACTGAGACCAGCCTGTCTTCACGTTCTCTCGCAAAATATTTGGATATATACGCTTGCAGCTGAGACCAACTTCTTTAAAACTCTAATACTCTTAAGTATTTAAGATGATGGAAAAAAAAACACCCCAAATAAACATTGGAAGGGCCCAGTTTGTTCTATGTGGGGACCTCAAGTTAAGAGTCCAGACTAGATAAACTCATTACACGCTGATATATGTTTAGTACTAGCTCTTTTTTTTTCCACATTAGCTTTATGGCTAAAGAGATAGAAATGTTGGTCTGTTGATTGGTTAATCAGTTGGTCCAACACTTTGGTCCAGACTGAAGTATTTTGATAATTGAAATATGAGAATTTCCTCTAGCACCAGCAAGTCACAGTGTTCATTTACCCAGTGAAATATCTCAACATAATCTGAAGGATTTGGTACAGATTTTTTTTTCTCATATATTCATGGTCTTCTAAGGATGTGTCCTAAACATTTTTGGTGATCCTCCAACCTTTCCTCTGGCACCAGCTCAAGGTTGACATTTGTGGGCTGTTGTTCATTGATTAATTGTTTGCGACGGACATTCATTTCCACTCAATTCCATTGTTGTGGTCACCCCATAGTTTTCCACCCAACAATATCAGGTGCAACTAACACTTTTCTTACGACTGAACACCTGAAAAACTGATGACATTCCCATCAGCCACAGCTGTGTTTTGTGTTTAGCGCTATATGGCAAATGTTAGCATGCTAACACAATAAACTAGTGGCGGACATAGTAAATATTATACCTGCTAAACATCTGCATGATAAATATTACCGTTGTGAGCTTCGTAGCATGCTAGCGTGAGCATTTAGCCACTGTACATCAGTAAGTCCAGCCTTGCAGAGCACTTTGCATGACTGTAGACTCTTACCACAATCCTATTGTCGTTAAGGAACTATATGCATAATGCCAGCACAGATGTTGCCACTGAAATATTTCATGAGGCATGGCACAATTATTTTATTTTTATACGGGGTTTAAAAAAAAAAAAGAAAGAGAATATCCTTTATTGTTCTCATAAAGAAGTCAGCGCAGCTGTATAGAAGACAATGACAACAAGACAACGACATGAGAATTCAATTAATTCAGTTTCCCAGCAGCTACAGCTGTGACAGTAAAAGGAAGGCCCCTGGTTGATGAAATGTAGGCAATTAATTAGCTCCATTGGCAAAAGAAAGAAAGAAAGAAAGAAAGAAAGAAAACAATAGAGCATTGCGACGTCAGATCAGCCGCAGCCGCTGAGCTAGTTGACTTCACACATGGTACCTCAGCGCCACAGTGATCCACGTGATTATATAAGACACCCAAACACTCTGTACGGCTTCTTGCAACGAAAGAGTTCCAAAGGAGAAGGAACTGACACAGAGAGGAAGCAGGAAGAAGGTAGCAATGAGGTGATCTGCAGAGATGGTGGGTGGGGTAGGATGCAGGAAATAAACTCACACACACGCGCGCACACACACACACACAGAGGAGCTTACATGACAAGTCATTATCCGGCATCACCCGGTGAAGACAAAAGAGGGAAAGGGTGTTAAGTGAAGAAGGCATGAAGGAGAAAAGAGCAAGCGATGTGAAGGAAGAAACGAGGACAGAGGAAGAGGAGGAGAGACGCGGAAAGGGGTTTTGGTCTTGATCTCTCAAGTGCAAAAGACACGACAGATTGGATTTTTGTTGCCGCGCATTTTTGAGCAGTATAATTTAGCGTTACGATCTTCCTGCACATTTGTAATCACCTTCCTGTCTTTTCACTTAGAGTTGTATTTATAGCCCCACGCATACACCACTCATGTATGACTATTGGTACTACTGGTAGAGTAGTCACGCTACAGTAGATCTCGATGGCTAAAGGTAAGTGGTCTCAAACATAACACATACTGCATGCAGCTAAATCAATTGGCCACTTTAAGTATGTTTACGCAACCCAGTTTTGCTCTCAACACAAAGAGAAACATAGAGAAATGAACGCCGTGGGGCAACATATTTTTGGTTATTTTAAGGAATTCCTTCATGGGCTCAAAAAATATCCTATTTCCCAAACTAAATGAATCCTTTAAAAGCCCATGGCATTACCTGAAACGAGTAATAAGATAGCTAAACAAAGCTACAAAGTCCAGAGACGTGATGGACGGGTTTAGTTGTGGTTAGAGATTTAATGACATGCATGCACGTGTGTCAGTACATCTATTTGTGAGGAAGTAGAAAAAATTGGGTGGCACAGAAGCATCAAAATTAGGGGTGCAACAATACACGTATCTGTATCGAACCGTTTGGTACATGCTATGAATCGAACAATACACAGTTTTATATTTATTTTATCAACTTCTGACGGTGCGCTCTGCTGAAAGCTCAGTGGATCTGCGCTCGACTACTCTGCTTACGCTGCAACCCCACTGCACACATCTCTGGCGCAGCGTTTAGCCCACCAGACTTTGTTAACTTGCTCAGATTTGGCCATTTACCTATTTATCTACATGTGTAAATATGCTATGTAGTTCATTAGTTTAGCTTTTGTCTGTTTTTACGGCAGTTTGCACAGGATTTTATTTTGAAAATCCACCAGATTCTCTTGTGCCTGGCTTCCGCCCGCTCAAGGTGGTCTTGATGCGTTCTACCCGCTGAACTTGAAGATTTCAGGTTATTTTCCCCAAAAGATACATTATGGTAAAGAAGGGCATGTATTTTAATACAGACCCATCTTTAAAATGGCTACACACTCTGTGCACGCAGACATTTTCTCTGTCTGTGGCCGTGGTCACCACAGGTACCACTGTGTGGATGAATCCTGATAGATCCCCATTACCCTGGGTGTGACCCCTCGCAGCTCAGTTCATTAAGCCAGCCACCCAAGTGTTCGGGACTCAAGTCCAGATTTAATCACAACTTCCATCCTCTTGCCAATCACAATTAGATCCTGATAAGCCTCTCTAGGATGGCACCCCAGGGCCTCCACACACAGACAAAGGTTAATTTGCGAGCAGCAAGGGCCCGGCTATGAGGCCAAGGGTCACCTGATTGAATACATGGAAGATGTGTGTGTGTGTAAGATGGGGGTGGAGGGAGGTTTGGCTTGGCAGCAATTACAAAGTTCATCAGTATTCATGCATTTCATTCATGGCTAATGGGTACATTACCTTCAAAGAGGTGTGCTGATAGGATGTGGCCCTTAATGGGAAATAGCTCGTGGGTAGTCTTTAGGTAGCTGGAATGTAAAAGGGATTTCTTCACCATTGTCTTTAAAAGTCTTCACACATGCAGTTACATCTATGAGCCGCTCTGTGCCACCGCGGCGTTCATCTGCCGGCTCCTGAGCAATTCCACCGGGGTCTCGATCCGGATCTGTCAAACCTTTAAAAAAAAAAGCAGCGTCTCTGGTGACATGTCAGTGTAACATCTCAAACGGTTTCCTCGGTGCATATCCGACGTGGTTAAAGTCAGTTCAACTGAAGCATTTAAAAGAATGCTTCAGCTGAATGCTTCGTCTTCAACCTGGTCATTAAAGTGAGACTACGTAGCAAAATTCTACTCCCAGAAGAGCAAAGTTGAATGGATTCATGAGCAATAAAAGAATTCAATACGCTCAAGAGACATGTTGTCATAGGCTTGCTACACAAGCTAATTAGCTTGTTGTAAATGCTTGGTAACTAGCACAGACATGATGCTCATATTGTGTCTTGCAATGCACAATAAAAACTATTAATAAAAATCATGAGAATAATTCATTTCTAGTTTCTAGACATATAGGACTAAAAATAGACACAAATTACTGATGTGACAACTTGGCATGTATTAAAGTCTTGCTGTAGATAAATACATGCAAAACTAAAGTACATGCACTCGAACGCATCATGTTTGTGCTGTGCCCTGCCAATTAAGCCACAAAGGGCGATGAAAAACAACAGAGCTACACCGCTGAACATGTGAGGGAATATAAATTTAACCGAAGAGACAGACTAGTTTATTTCGCCTTGTTTATGATTTCATCTCTCTGACCTCACATTCTGTGGTGCAATGTCATTTCCAGGCCAGCTGGCAGCGGGGACATGTGAGATTGTGACGCTGGACAGGGACAGCAGCCAACCACGGCGGACCATCGCCAGGCAGACAGCCCGCTGTGCCTGTAAGAAGGGCCAGATCGCTGGAACTACAAGAGCCAGACCTGCCTGTGTGGACGGTAAGAGGAGGAGAGACGGGGGAGATCCCGGCTTAAAAAGGGCCACTTCAGTGAAAACCACTCAAACATGAGCACTTTTTTTCCTGCGACTTATCAGATTTTTACATTGAACCGTGCTGGTGCTCACACACACGAAGGAAATAAGCGTAAAGATTCAGCCATATCAAAAGGTTGAATCACGTCATCAGTCACAGGGCAGCTTGGGTTTTTCGGTTTTTAAGTAGGAGCTTAAGGTGGATAAATCTACAGTGTGGAGCAAAGTGGATCACAGGGCCGTCTTTGTGAGGTTAGCAAAGCCTGTGACGAATCAATTTACAGTTGAATCATTTTAAAAAGTGGCTGGAGGGGGGTTTCTAAATCCCCCACCAACAGATGGGCTTATTTTTCATGGAATACTGACACTATTTGTGGAATAGTGTCCATTTCAGCACAGTTATAGTGCGTTTGTATTATTATTTTTATATGGAGTTTAAGCGATTTGTCAATTAATTTGTTGATGACAGAAAATGAGTTGCACCTATTTTGACAGTTGATGAATTGTTTAAGTTGGGGTTTTTTTGCGTTCTGTGAAAGTAATTTACATATCTTAGTAGTTTTGGACTGTTAGTTGAGAAATCTGTAGTGCTGGCCCCGCCATGTTGGACGTGGATCACTGGTGGGCCTGAGGTGGGCTGATTAAGGCCTGGCTGCTCAAACAAACCATCTGTAACAGCAAATACCTGTTAATCAAAGCGACCACACTGTTAATTATGCATAACTTTATAGTAGCAGGTGAATTAAAAAGAAATTCGGTCTCGGCACAGTTTTCATGAATGTGGAAATTAGCTACAGAGACCAAAACTGTTTTTTGTACCAGGCTGTAAACATGTTTATTCCTGCTGTGAAGTTGGACGTTTACACATAGGGGCTTATTGTAATTGACTTGTTCTGTAGCCAGCCTCAAGTGGTGGTTCGAGGATCTGCAGTGTTTGGCACTTCCACATTGGCTCCGCTTCACAGTAACAGATGTTGCTGCTTGGGCAAAACAAGCAATTTGAAGTCATCACTTTGGGGCTCTAGCAAACTGTGATGGCCATTTTTACTATTTCATAGACCAAACAATTAAGTAATTAATTAAGAAAAATAATCGGCGCGAGTAGTCAAAATGAATTTGCAGTTATTAGAGCTAAATTTATAAATAAATGATAATTTCCCACACACACACACAATTTCACCCAGAAGACGTATCATTCACTAAATTGATTTTTTGAAAACAAATTTATTTATTTGCAAATAGCAAAAGTCAGCCCCCACACAAGTATTTCTACTAGATTTAAACAACTTTATTGAATTTTTATTTAAGCAGCTAATAAAATTTAGCATGAGTAAACTTTTTTTTTTTACTTGGGTACAATCTCCTACACGCCTGACTGCAGGTGTACAAATATATATTTTCCTTATAGAATGTAAATATTGTTTCCATAAAGGACTTCATTGTTCAATTTTTATTACAAGATTCAAAATCACAGCACAGCAAGGCTTGCCGTGGCTTCCCGTATTCCCCACACATCTAATGGGGAAGAGGCTTGAGCCATTTCTCTGGCCACCGTTCTGCCTCCGTGACAGCACAATGAATTTCAAGGATGTGGCTGAAAGATGTTTTTTTTTTTTTTTTCCCCTTACATCTCTTCATGACATCTTCATTGCTGTCCCACAGCCTCTTAGGGCACCTGTCACCGAGTCTTTCTCTCACATGATGTGGCCGCTACCCTGTGGAGGGAGGCGAGGTTAAGTGCACAGGTGAAGGCAGGATAAACAGCTCTGTTAGTTAGGAAAGACCCGCAGTGAACCGTGCCTTTGGATGTCTTGTTTTTCCCCGAGTTCGACTGCGGCTTCACAGTTGCGTCTTTCGAATTGGAGGAGCTGCCTGTCCTCTGTGCGCCGTGTGACTGGTTTTTCCCGCTGATCGTGCGGGGAGAGGTCTTTCCGCCGCGTGTGAGCAGACAGAGGCTTGTATCTGTTTGTGTGGCAGCCGCAGATGAACGATATTCAAGATCTGAGAGAGAAAAAATCTGATCTTGTAGACATGACTGCATGCCCACCTGCACTGCGGAGTCACTTTTCTGCCTCTTTTTGCCAGTGAATAAGTTGTATGGATGTTGCTTAAATCCACAGTATCCAGATAATATCAGGAGGTATTTGTCACAACGTGGGCTCCGTGGAGCGCTCTGGCATTTCGTGTAGGCTAGATACTCGTCTGTTTTCTGAAGCCGGCTGAGGCTTACCAGCTGTACGACCATGTACCAGACCAAAAAAATGAACAAAAAAAGATCTGAAAATTAAAGAGCTAAAACAGATGAAGGTGAATAATGATGATGGAGAACATAAAAGCTTTTAATCTGATATTTAATGCAGTCAAAGATCGTGCCAAGACTTTTATCTTCTCTGAGGTCGTCCCACTGTGGCTGTTTGACGCACAATAGCAAAATGCTGTCGTGTTCGTCCAAGGCAGAGAGTGCTCATACGGTCAGACAGACGTATCTTTGTGGGGATGAGTTGAAGTCATTAATTCATGTATTTGAGATTTTTTTAATTCCTTGTAATTATTGAATATCTCAACCTTCCATTAACGTTACATTAAAAAAAATCTCATATGCGGTTTTATTTTACATACAGCAACATTTTCCAATAAATATTTTATGTTGAAGAATCTGGCAGTGGTTTATGTGGTTATTTTCACTGCTGCTGTCAGCGAGGAGAAATAAATTTTGACCTCTGCGGAGCGCTGAGAGTGTAAAGAATGGACGGCGTATACGTGACGTGACCCGTAGGTTTCTGAAGAGCCGCTTTGAAGCTCAGAGTCACCGTGTTGACTGTCCTGCCCCTGACCTGAGACGGGTTGAATGAAGCCTGGGTGATCAAAGTCATCCGTAATGACATCCACCTGTCAATCAAATTGGCCACGCTGTTACTTCTCCATAACTTTAGGCCTTAATATAATTTGAGCAGGTGAGTTATATCAAAATTCAGAGTCAGTACAGTTATCATGAACAGGAAAAATAGCCAAAAGATCAAAACTGCTTTTCTGTACCAGGCTGTAAACATGTTTATTTCTGCTGTGAAATTGGACATATTAACATAGGGACTTATGGAGATTGACTCGTTCTGTAGCCAGCCTCATGTGGCCGTTTGAGGAACTGCAGTTGTTGACACTTTGCACTGGCTTCACTTCACAGTCACTGAGATTGTTGCTTGATCTTGTGGCTGTTGGGTTAACCTCGTTCACTCCCACAATTCAAAGGTGTACAAGCCGACTGTAGTCTGTTCTATAGATCAGGTATGAATGTAAGCAGGATTACTATCAGTATGTTATCCCTGCAATGAACTAACCTCCTGCCCAGCTTTGGTCGCTAGCAGATATGAAATGACGTGTGAGGATATATTTAAAATCTAAAAAAACAGAGATATATATTTGACAATGCATGTATTGTTATGCCATGATCAGCAGCGCAGTGGTGTATATATGCAGTTCTCTAGCGTATACCCACCTCTGGGCTGGGGAACATGTAGCCATTCATGTCACAACTGGGATGGGAGGCTTTCTTTTTTATTCCCTGGGTTCAGCTTTAAAGGCAGTGCCTCCTTCCAGGCAGCGTACCACCCTGGGTGAAGAGAAGAGCTGTCTTCAGGATAAACTCAGGGAACAAAAGCCTCTTCCCCTTGCTGTCGTTCCATAACCAGCAAGCATGAAATGGATGAGTGCAGGTGAAATACAAGTAGCTAGCTAATCGTGCATGTTCTGCAGCTCGTAATTATTTAAGATATATTCAGCAGCTATTCCATATTTGCAGACAAAGATGACACAACCGTGCATAATACAGTGTTAAAAGTTTCCGTGCGTTTGCGTGCACATTTTTCTACATCAGATTGTAATTTACTTTTTCCTCCAATATTGTCACATTGCTTCCTATCAAACACACACACACACCTTTCCTGCTGTTCATATTACAAAATCCCACAGCTTGATATTATTGCCATGCAAATCTGAGATGTTTGTCTCCGCAAATGCAATCTTATTTGTTTATTCAGACTCGGGCTCGGCTTACTTTGGGGACGTTTCAAGAGTGAGCGAGAGAGAACGCTGACATAAAAGACCCCAAACGCCACAAATGGGATTTCAATCAGTTTTAATCTACTTGAGTCCTTGAGGTCCGCTCTCTGTTGTAATACGCCTTCGCCTTGGCTGACACAATCGGTGTCCTTCATGCTTCAGACTCTGCATGCCATCCATCCAGGATAATCCATAGCTCCATCAGCGGACTCACCTGGCTTCCAGAACAGGACAGTGTGCGGTAATGAAAACGGAGAGAGAGTGCTGTAGTGCCGTTGATCCCGAAGAATCAGCTCTTTGTTCTTGTGCATTTCCCGTCTTCCAGTGGCTCCGCCAGCGTTTGGTGCTTCTGAGGAGGTGAGAACGGGTGATAAGCCGCTGACATGATATGGTTTCCGTGGCTGCGCTGTTTGATACTCTCGAGTTCGTGAGAGGGAAGAACAAAACCTTCAAGTACCAAATCTCTGCTGTCTCTGACCCCTTCTCTTTCTCCATTTCTTATTTTTTTCCTCCTGCGCTTTACCTTTCTCCCCTCTTCTCTCTCTCTCTCCCACGCACACTCTTACTCAACAGCCATTTTCTCTCTCTCTCTCTCTCTGTACTGTACCCCGTCGGTAGCTCTACCCATTTGAGGCCTATATCACAGCCTAGTGTTGCATAAGTACCCCCTCTCCCATCTGCAATTTCATGCTCTTGAGCCTTTTTACCTCTGTGCTTGATGACTTTTAAGAGAGCTGATATTGATTCTTATTAGGAGGGTGAGAGACCGAGAGAGACTATTAGAGGGAAGGGGGGGGGAGTTGCCGACTCGTGCTTGGCTGCAGGAGAGAGTGACAGAGCTGCCGAAGGGGGCAACTCTAGAGACTTAGAGGAGCTTGTCGAGGGTCACTGGTTGTGGCGATGATAGCTCAGTGGGGAGTCCCTGCCTGAGGTGAATGTGTTTGTATTTGGTCTCCTTTTGCTGGGGATGCTGACATTGATGAAAGCCTCAAAGGTGACCGCGTTTGAGAAACTCGGGTCTGCAGACAATCCTGTGGAAAAAAGGGACAGTGTGTGCATGCCGGCTTGTGTGTGAAAGAGGAAGAATGTAACAGCAACATATCGGTGGGGAAAGCAAGTATAGTACATTGTGAGGTGTTTCTAGTACTTCTGTATGCCGGTATGTCAAATATTGTATCTTTCGGGCCACTATGGGAAAGTGGAAGCAAGTTGTGACGACTGGACATATTCTCATCTTGTTAGCAAACAGCTGCTCGTTTCCACAGAAGTTAAGGAAGAGCCCTATCATTCATTTGAAGTCATGGCAAATGTTCAGTCGTCCTACGTCCACTCTCTTTCAGCTCTGTTTTTGCTCTCGTCCAACTCCAAACTCCTCTTCTCCGAGGCTCTTCATCTGCCAAACGCTCCACAATGTTCATCAGATTGCCTCTAACTGTGTCCTTCTGTAGTCTGGTACTGAGCAGAGAGTGTGAACCAAAACAGTAAAGTTTGGGATGGAAAAACCAAAAATCGAGCTGAAAGATGCTAAAATGGCGCCTTTAAACCGAAAAACTTGGATTTATCACCCTCTCACTTTCTCATGTTGTATTCACATTCTCACTTGACACCTTGTTACTATAAAATATCAGTTATTGCAGCTTTAAAGTTATTATTTCCTTTAACAAAAGTAATACTATATAAAGTAAATACTAATTATTAATACTTTTTCACTTGTTAAAATGTTTTTTTAGGATGTAATTTTATTCAGAAAACTCTGTTCCAGTAACAGTATTTATAATACTTAACTTACACGTTCATGCATTAGTAATATAAAGCATGTAATATGATATATGCATACATATGTATCATATTATGCTTTATGTATGCATATGTATGGATAATTATAAAGGTTGTATTTCTATGGGTACTACTTAAGTACAACTTTCTGACAGTACTTTTGAATGCAGGATTTTGAAGTTTAATCGTGTATTTCTACTTTTCCTTAAGTAATGGCTCTGAGTACTTTTTCCACCACCGCTAACACATAACTTGCATTGTCATATCTGTAAAGCTGCACTGCAAGTTACAACCCCCCCGTCGTGCTACATGCATATCCCTGGGTAGCTTGCATATGAGGAATTGTTCCAGTGAATCAGGCGGTGATAGAGACAACAGTATGCGTCAGGCTCAGTCTCTGGGCTATTAAACAGTACCAGAGCTCCAATCATACTGCATCAGCCCACTGGTTTGATTTGATCCATGGAGGGGAGGAGGAGGCCGCGGCCTGTTGGGGAAACATGTCATGTCAGCTCCGGCAGCCAGTTAGCAAGCTAGCCGCTACCGCAGCGCTGTCCAGAGGGACCGGAAGATGGCCCAGCGTTGAATCCGTAATGTCACGTCTTCTCCCTACTTTCACATCTTCTCTGCCCTTTTCTCTCTTTCCGTTTCACGTACACACACGCAGAAGACTGAAGACTGATGACCACGGGCTGCGGCCTTGTCAGAGGGAGGAGGAGGGGGGAGTGAGGGCGGGCAGATGGGGACCGCAGCCTGAGGTGGGTTGCTTCTCCTTGGGTGTGCTGGTTTGGAGGCTGTAGCCTCTAAACTGGAGCGGGACACATGGCGCTTATTATATAGCGATCACACCCCAGGATGCTCTCTCTCCTGTTTTTTTTTTTACATTCCAGAAAAGTATCCAATTTGGAATGATCACATATTTTTCACCTGTTTTTGTTTGAATAGATTAAATATGCCATTATAATTTTAATATCATCTTTGAAATCATCATTTTGTAAAAAAAAAAAACAGCAGTCGTGTCAAACGGTGTATTTTTCATTCTGGCATCATTCTGACATAAAATGAGCTATCGTCTGGGTTGTATTATGGGAGGTGTGAATCATCTATCTGCATCCCGTCGCCTGTGATTTGGGGGAAACGCGTTCACCAAATAACTTACTTACTGTAATAGCTGCAGTTATTTGGTGACGGAAGGATAAAACAAAACAAAAAAAGGCAAGGCAACGTATGAAAGCAGACAAAATAACTAATATAACACGGCCGCAACTGACTTATTCCAGTCCTTTAGCTCTACAAATAAAGGCGTTACTTACATCTGCCGGAGCAGCTCAGGTCACCGTGCTGATCAGACGCTGATGGTATAGGCTGAAAATCAAAAAAAATTCTGGAAGGGAGAAACCCGTTTTATATTCCCTTTGTGAATGAAGTTGGAGAATAAAGTGTTAGAGTGAGATGAGGAAAGGTCTGGCTGTGCTTCCAGGCAGTGATATTTAAAGATTTCATTTTTACTGCTCGTTTTTCTTTTTTTTTTTTTTTAATCTAAGAACTTCAGGAACCCCAAGTACTCGAGTCATGTCACTTTGTTTAAAAGCCTGAATTTGTTTAAATTATAGTTTAATCACCTGTGTATTGGTTTCAACCCTTTTCATTAGTACCTCATAGCACCTTATAATTCAATAATAATTAAAACATATATATATATTTGTTCTGTTTCTTAATTTGTTTGTAGATTTGACAATATGCTCGTACACCAGTGTCTGTTATTTGTTTTAAAGCATCAGGAGCTCCCAGAAAAAGAAAAAAAAATCTCTTTTAGATCTCTCCTCTTTTTCTTTACATTCCCCGAACATCGCTGACGCAACTCGCTCCAACTGACGAATAAACACCTTCCCGCAATATGAGAGAGAATGAAAACTAAAGTCCCAAACGAACGTCTTTTTTTCTTCCCTGTTTTTTTTTGGGCACTCTAAATTTTTGGAAATATTAATGTAGAGCTCTCCCTCCAGAGTGACTGCTATCAAAACAGCCCCTTTGTGGGATTACACACACAAACACTGAGCCGGTTTGTGTTTTTTTTTTTTTTCAGTGTGACAAGCAGAAATATAATACAAAGAATGTCTCGTGTTTTTCCCCGTAGGGCGGGAAGGCTGACGAGCACTGCGCATTAGCATAAAAATAATGCAAAGTGTCGCGCTCTGGCTTTCATTTTGTGGCAGAGTTACAGTAAGTTTTTCCATCCATTAACCTTGCATTATGTTTAGTCTGCAGCCTCCCTTCTCTGCTGAATTCTCCAATAAGGAAAATCCATTTTCACAGCTCTTTAAAAAAATTACCTGTTTTTAAATGAAATCTCTCACTAAAGTGTGACTTTCAATAATACATATGCGCTAAATGACACAGAACATTTGATATTTGATACACAGGGGTTAGATTTATTTTGAAATTCCCTTTCACTCACGCACACTTCGTGTCTTTCTTTGATGCCCGTTATCATTCCTGCAACAGATTGCTGCCATTTCCTCTTTTCCCTCCAAATGATGGATGTTAACGCGGCAAAGATGAATAAGTAGCCCGCTGGATGTGAGTGCCCGGGAGTAATTCCATATGCATACATTGACTGTAAATATTTAATATCCCGGATGATATAGCTCATACAGATGCCATAATGCATTCAGGCAAGCAGTTATGCTCTCTCTTAATGAAGCTGCATTATCCACGTATCCCTTCTGCCCGGAACCCGTTGCACTATGCGTTCATAAATCTACGGGCGCAAGGTGATGAAGTGGACCCAGGTGTTCCAAGGTTCTGAGTTGATGATAACGTCAGAGGTTATTGATGCCCCATTGTTGTTCATCTTGCTCTCTGTGTTTTATTATAATTAATCCGGGCCCAATGAGAAAGAGGCCAGTGTAGCTCCTCTTGAGAAGTGCTTGATAAGCATATGTGAACATAATGAAAAGCAGTCACGTTAAAAGAGCTACCTACATTTACCTGAAGCTTTCAGCCACTTTGTGTGGGTTTTTTTTCCCGCCTGCTCTTTTCATGCTTTTATTCTGAAGCGGAAAGTCTGTGTTACCTAAGCAACCGTGAGTCACCGGCGGTTTTGTCCTGAAGGGGGGGTGGAAAAAAAAGAAAAGTATAGTTTTGCTGGATTCTGTGCTGATTCACTTCCAAATCATTCAGCTAAAGATCAACTCAGTGCTAAGTGTGAAGAGTGAAGAGGGACGCTGGCCTGGTAGATTGACTTCATGCGCCGCGTCTGCCTTTCAAATGAGCCGTCGGGCCTCTTGTGTTGAAGCATTGCAGGGCTCTTCATAGAGCGGGATTCTTAGCAAGGCCAGCACACCAATCACTTGGTAAGCCCATCGCAGTCATCCTAACATCTCAGCATTATAAATCACGGAGAGCTAATATGTCTCCGTTTAACTGTCACTCACTCCCGCCTTGTCTTCTACATCCTTTCGGAACGCGGGACTCGCGCAAATTGAGACATTACGCATACGTGCGCTTATGCATTAGAGCGCACAGGTGAGATAAATCAGCACACGTGAACGTGGAGGAGAAAAAAAAGGCAGCGTCTATGTCATTTTTTTTCCTCCCTCCCCTCTTTATATCTTCATCTCTTGACACCGAGCTCATCAGCCGACGCGGAGCGGCGAGGAGGAAGGCGAGGCCTTGTGGCTCGGCGCGCCTTCCCGAACGCCTGCCGCCTGTCCTCCCTGTTTTCCCACAAGCCCGCTCACCGGCGCTGTTGGGGTTGATGGTCCGTGCCGTAGCCCTCTCCACCTCGCTGGTCTAATTGGAAGAGAAAAGTTCCTCTGCTGTGAACGCGCGTCCAAAGGAGCTCTGTCTGTTGGCCAGGCTACGAGCTATGAACAATTAATTAATAATTACTGCTTCTATGGACTCCCTCAGGGTCGAGGCTACAATTTACAGCAGGAGGAGGATGTCAAGTGAGTCTGTAGTCCTGACTGTTGCCTTTTTTTTTTTTACCTTGGTGACGCGTCTTGTTAACCCAACAGTGTGGCCAGTACCGTGATGCGCGAGGCTCGACTTTCCTATCAATACAGTTTCTTTAAAAGGTATGGGGGCTGCTGTTGCTAGCCGCCTAATACTTCTTTCTAATATCTACACACTTGATTTTTTTCTGCAGCAAAGATTTCTAATAAACAGTAAAAAGTAAAACCTATGATGAAATATTACGGCTGGGCGAGTTAACGGTTTATTATCGCGTTGGCGCATGCATTAATCGACGCTGACACAGTTTTTTTTTTTTTTTAATTATTATTATTTTGAAAGTCTGTTGCTCCATGGGTCACAGGAGTGGTGGCATGTTGATCAGTACATCATCAACAGATGAGAGCATTTGAAGTGCATGGATCTACAGTATGAACCGGACCAGAAAAGAACTGGAATTGAACCCATTATTGGCTTTTGTGCGTAACGATGCGATGAATCGCAACAATTTAATCGGTGCCCAGCACTAAAAAATATATTGAAAGTATTAAAGTTAAGTAATTGAGTATAAAAAAACACGTCATATATAAGTCCAGCCTACACGGGCTCAAAATACATCAGAGCCAGACCCAGAATGCCACGCATACATATTAAAACAACAGCCCAAGAAAATGAAGTCAACAGAACCAATTTGAAACATTTCGAGCACACAATCAATCACTTTTTTTTTTTAATTATAACATTGTAGAAATCAGAGTAAACAGTAATTAAATAGTCCATCTTGCCTTCTTCCCCAGGCTTCTGAGACAAATTTAACACACATAAAAACTAGAAGGGCAAATCTGCTATCTCTGTTCTGCACGGAGTCAGCAGTTTCAGATCCTTGAACGCCCCAAATCCCCATCTTGTTTATCACATACAGCCTGAAACAGCGTTGTGTCATATCAGTGGACACCGAAGAGCTCCAAAGTCAACATTGCTTCACATCAGGGAGGTCACAGATTACTACGGCCTAGGAAATCAAATCATTCATAGCAGCTCGACGGTGCGATGTTGGCAATTAATATGCAATAATCACTTGACTGACATGCATGTTTACATGATTAAGTGAGCATAAATAATCTGCAAATCTGTGGCCAGAACAAGACTGTGCAAATCTTGTGTTATCTCAGTTTTATTACAGTTTAGATCCCTGTTCTGTGTGCTGCCGGCTCTGGCTCCGGCTGGAAGCTACAGCTTACTGATACGAAAAGAAAAACTGAGAATATTAAATGAAAGTTCACCAATTTGGAATAAAAACAAGAGGCGAATACAAAGAAAATATGCAGTTACTCATAGCCTCTGCCTCGCAGGTCACTGCTGGCAGCGATGTCAAGTAATGGTAAAATATCAAATCAAATTCAGCAGGCGTCTGTTTTTGGAGTGGGTCAACCATTTGTCGTCGGCGTTTTGTATCTTCTTGCTCTCGTGTCGGATAAAAAAACACGCTCGGCGATGTCGTTAAACTGGAGGCGAAATTGTAGCACACGATTCTTAAAGATATACAAGAAAAAAACAGAGGTGTCGCCACGAAGCATGCACTGCTTCTTCAGTTTTCTGATCATTTTCTTGAAATCATCTCGGGAAAAACACTTTGCCAGCTTCAAGCATTTCAGACATCATCGAGGACTCTGCCAATGTCTTCCCCGTCACCGTTCACACGTGCAAATTCCCCCCCTTTTCCTGACGAACATTGAGATTACATGTATATTTGTCTAAATGTCAGCCTGTGATGGTGAAACGCGTTCGCGCGCCGGATTGTGGAGTGGCTTTTTATTGCCAGTTCTTGATGGGAGATCAGACGAGTCGGGCCAATCATCTCCGGAATCCCTCCCTCTCCTCCGCGCCGTTTGATTTCTGCCACCGGCTCGCCGAGAGGGGCTGCCAAGAAGGTCTCTCCGAGTGTTCACTCATTCACCTTCTCACTCGCTCACCCGCAGCCCCAATCCAGCGCGCGAGGGCCCATCTGGCACCGAGAGAGAAAGAGAGAGAGAGCGCTTTCCTTTTTTAACCCCCATTACTCACGAGGTGCTGATTCCATATGATGGGTGTCAGAGCCCTGCAGTGTACATCTCCTCCACTCTTCTGCACCCACTTATCTTCCTTTCATCTCTTCCTTGTGATTACAGTTACTTTCTCTTCGGTTGGGGAATCAGATGGTATATATATATATATATATATATATATATATATATATATATATATAGTTAGATGTATGGATGGACAGACTGGCAACATGATATTACAACTCTACTGGGAGTCAAGATCTGTGCTAGCTTAGCTTTGACTGCTGGGGACGTGAGGGGAAAGTCAATAGGGGAGGGAAAAGGGGAAGTCAGTGTGCGATTACCAATTGCCTCGTATCACGCTATTGAGCTCCTGTTGGCTAATTTTCAGCGCAACTGAATGACTGGACGCAAACAAGCTGCGTCGGTTTCGCACGCCTCTCTGTTGTCGCTTGGACAACGCGGAGGGAGTGTGACTGCGTGGACCTAACATGACTGGGGCATGGCGCGTGTGCGTGCGTGCGTGCGCAGAAAGAAGTCATTCGGTGGTCGGTAGATGTAAATATAACATGGTCGTGATTATTCTTTATCTTCCTCATTAAAGCGGCGGTGGAACAGCTGCACGAGTACGCTGGGCAACTAAAGAAGGGAGGCACTCTATTGTGACTGAAATGATAAAATGCATAATTAGGTAGTCAATGTTGTGTTCCATCTCTCTCTCTCTCTCTCTCTCTCTTCCCCTCTCTTCGCCCCGCTCTGTCTTGCGCTGATAGGTGCAACTCCGTGTTTCCTCTCCATTTTCAGAAATGATGTTGTTCATTAATGCAATGCAATCTCGGGCAGGGGCCCTCTCTCTTTCTTGCTGTCGCGTTTTGTCTTTGGTAATTTACCTTTATTGGCCGGCTTAGCAATTTCATCTGAACACGGGTTCATTTAATAATGTATGCGTCTTGCTGTTGTGTGCACCGCTCCGAACTCCACCTGTAATTGCTGGCGCGCCTGCGTGCGCTCGGCTGGATGCATGCGCGCGAGCCGAATGCGAGGCCTCGCCGCGGAAGAAGAGGAGAATGGGAGTGGAAGATGGAGAGGTTCTGTGCACACTGTTGTCTTGATCTGACGTAGAGCTCAGTGGTATATCGAATTAATTGGATTCATTTGAATATGTGCTCTTGCGCAAGGTGCAAAGGGCTTGAAACCCAGTGATTGCGACGTGCATGAAAAGATTTTCAGTCAGTATGTACATTAGCAGTCTTGAATTTTCACAGTCCCGTAAACTGTGACTAGCCATATATAGTTACACTATATGCACACCTGCCGCAGTTTACAGGGCTGTCATGGTTCCAGGTGGCTAGCTGGCACTGAGTTGCATCTACGCGAGGAAAAAGACAGAGTGAAAAAAGACACTGATCTGTGCTCTCTCCGTGTGTGTTTGTGTTTGTTGACGAGGTGCTTCTCTTGTGAAGCCACAGGAGTGGACTGAACAGTGTGCCGATTCTACTTCGCTCAGTCTGTCCCGGCCTTGTAGCTTTGCAGCTAACGCTAAGCCCAGGTTTGTCTAGTCTGAGGGAGACAGCCGGGAGCAGATGGATAGTGTGTGGACGTTTTTTTTTTTTTTGTTCTGTCTGTGCTGAAACAGATTATTAAGCCATGCTCTACTCAGTTGAAGCATCTGGTACTTGATGGTGCAAAGCTGTGTGAGAACATTTTTTTTTAACACGTGTAACAACGACAGAATTGCATGTTATACTTATCCATTGTTTGGCAGGATGGAAAGTGAAATCAAAAATGTCCCCGTGCTTGGAAATAATTCAATCCAACATTTTGGAAAATGCACTTAGCTGAGCTTTCTTGGCAAGCGTTAAACGAAAAGATGCGTTCCTCATGTCTGTACATCACATGTGTAGCTGGAGCCAACAGCTGGCTGGCTTTAGCTTAGCACAAAGCCTGGAAACAAGGGGAACCAGCTAGCCTTTCTCTGTCCAAAAGTAACAAAACCAGAACATCTACATTATACATTGCCTTGTTAAAATCTATTTGTTGGTTTTTTTTTTTTGTCCTATTGTGCAATTTTTTTGGACCGAGCTTAGCTAGCTGTTTCCCCGTTTCCAGTTTTCATGTTAAGCTAAGCTAACCGGCTGTTGGCTCGAGATACATATTTACAATAAATTCATGGCAGCTGTATCAGTCTTCTCAGCGTATCAACATATTTCCCAAAATGTCAAACAGCTCCTTTAATACATTTACATCCTGTGTGTCTTCTTCGGTTTATACAAGTCCTGTGTCCTCATCTGTGCTATGTGTGTGTGTCTGTGTGTGTGTGTACTGTCCTGAAACACAACTGCAGTCACCCTCCGCTCTCATCTAATTGTTCTGCAAAGCCCCGCGAGGAAGATTGTGGTCACAGTTGTCTTTGTCCTTGGCTTGGAGCACCACTGGCTCACCTTGCCAGTAATAAAAAAAAAAAAAAAAAAAACAGAAGCCAGGCCTTCTGTTAAGTGCACACACATAAAAATGCGGGCATGCGTAGCTGTTGGTGCGTCCCTTAGCAGGAGGACAGACATCATTATCCCCACCCTTCACACCATCCTGTCCAGGGGAACCTTCTAATGTATGTGTAAAAAAAAAAAAAAAAACAGATGAATGAAGTACAATAGAGCCCCTCCTCCTGTTCTATGTGCTGTCACACGGGGCCAATTTTTATAAGAGCCAGTTATGGGACATCACATGGCCAAAATAATATTAGTATGGTGGTGACAGGCATGTGAAGGCAAGATGAATCTAGGATAAAAATAAAGGCAAATGAATACAAATGGTGTCTCCTTCACCTAGAGGGGGGAATAAATCATATGTGGACTAATGTGGTGTGTTCTCCCTCTCTCTCTCTCTCTCTCTCTCTCTCTCTCTCTCTCTCTGTCGCTTTTTCACATCACACACACTGGCTCGCACTCTCTTCTCTCTGCTTTTTATTCTCCAACTCACTTCATCTGATTAAGTTAGCTGCAAAGTGTCCTTCTGTATTAATCCGCTCTGAGAGGTGAGGGTGGGTGGGAGGGGGGCAGAGGTATTTACTGCATGTATGTCAGATATGTCACTGTGGAGAAAGGCGACAGACCTTGCTCTCTCGCGTATATAAGTGGGATGTCATACTGTACTTGCGGTGCTTTGAGTGTGTTTGTTTCCTCCGTGTCTCCGTACCACACACAAATGAACCTCCGAATCACCAGTGTCTGCTGAAGTGCTCTCCTGCTGTTGTATTATTTCTACTAGTGGGATAGTGAGTGATTCATTGCTTTTCAGGGTAATTGAAACAGCAGTTTCTACAGAGCTGCCATATTAACCTGACCATCAAGCTGTGTTAAGCTGTGTTTTGGCTCTCGTGGCGTGTATCTTGAAGGTTTCGGGAGTGATATCGAGTGGAGCGCATGCCGTAGACTAATAATTCGTTGGATTCAACCTTTATTGTTGTCAGAGAAATGTGCGATATCTGTAAGACAACATGTAAAATTGTCACACAGAGACAGGCGACCAGACAGCTAAAGCAGAAGTACAAAGTGAAATGCTAGCTGGGCAGATAGCCACAGCTAGCTTAACTTAACGCTAAAAAAAATAATAATATACGCATGAGCTGTAATCTGCCATTGAACATCAACTCTAATGACCCAACATGTTTGTATTTTAGTTTATCCCTCAAAGCTAAATGAGGCAAAGACTAAATCCAATCATTATGGAAACCACTGCTAAATTATGCTAGCTTAACAGAATGGCAGTAATTGTAGGCATGGGCATCAAATGAAGGCAATACAACCTTTCTATCTGTTTAATATTTGTTCTGTTCCTGTAGTTACTGAGCAGTATTCACTCCGCAGGGTCACTGTGGTTCACTAGCTTGCAGATGCCGGCCAACTCAACGGTTCCCTTTTGCCGCCGCTAATCCATGCGGTAATCCACATGATTCCCCGTGTCCATCTGCATGTGTTTGATTAATTCCATTAATACCTTAACCCCACTCAGTTGCCCATCTCGATGATAGTGTGAATTAAATTCAATTAAAAGAAAAAAAAAAAACACCGCTTTGAACATGCAAACATGGAGCTACGCCAACACATGCAAACGTGGAAGGGGAAGCAGCTGCGAGGTAAGGACGGGACCGGGCGCTGACAGGGAGATAAGTCGCCGCCGTAAAGCCAAAGAAACTGGAAAAGTCAGATGTGACATTTTTATGAATGGATGATTTGTAAGGCAGAGTAGAGTACATGTGAGGGCATGTATGTGTCATGGCAATTGCCTGGATTGCCTCACTGTTATGACTTGTAATGATTGGGTCATTGTGGGTTGAAAGTGGTACTTAAGTGAGCAATAATACTCAGATCCCGTATTTGCTCCTATTTTGTGTCCACTAGGGTAAGAGGTTAAAGCCTCATGGGGAAAAACTGGATCTGGATGAACATGAGTTCCTTTAAATCCAATTCCGATGAAAACCATGTCGCCGCAGTGGTGGGCTAATAGTTCTGAGTCGTCTATTAGCATTTTGAAGCTTCCAACATAGTAAAAATGTTGAGTTGTCTAAAGAAAAGTCTGAATATTTGATGCATTTAGCCCAAAAAATATCATTTCAGACCTAACCCCAGTGTTTCGGCTTATATAGACATGTGAGCTTGGTATACCAGTGCTTCCCCACTGGTATAATGACTCAAAATTATTCATCACTTCAAAAGGTACCACAAAGTTTTCAAACATTTCTTCTCTGAACACCTAAAAAAAAATGCTGCAACTGCTACCTTTTCCCTTTCTGAAAAATGGATAAACTGCGGTGTAATGGGACCAGGCTAGACTGATTTGAGGGTGCAGAGGGCACGTCCCGATTGATAGATGGAAGAGGAAAAAGTAAAGCCTCACATCGGGTGATTGTGTGTTGCATGCACACCCGCAGGCAAGCAAACCTTGCTCCCCTCAAATCTCTCTGAGTCTAAACTGAGGCCAGAGGTTTGGTCCCAAGGAGAACAACACTTTGTATGAGCACTTACCGCAGATATAGCACTTTAAAGGCCAGGGCTGTTGAAACGTGCTGTGTACCAAAATGGGTTCTTGCCAAACACTGGTTCTATATGCTCAGTTTTTTTTTGTGTTTTTTTTTAACCACTGCTGTGAAACTAATTATGGAGTTAAATTGTACTGAAGCTGCAGCCAACTATTGTAGAGTGTTCCTTTGATGCGCACAATTAGATACTGCTTTTATTACATTTTCAAACATCAATATTTTATTGTCTATGAAACTGTGATACTTCAGTATAATTACTGTAAAGATATGAACCCGTGGTTTTTATCCGGGCTTCCCATAGTCTTCTGCAGTACAATGGCAAACGCTGCCTTTACAAAACTTTTAGAGAGGAAAATTATTTGAAAATGAACTTGACTATGGCTTTCACTGCGGCCGTTTTTGAAACATTTCAAAGCCTTTGTGTGAGAAGACACCACGCTCCTTCTATTTTGCGGTATAAAACAATCTGCAGAAGAGCAGTCGTTCTAAATTGCAGTCCTCGGGACACAGAGTCCTGCTGGTTTTAATTTTAGCCCTATTATCAGAGACTGTTTTACACCTGGGATGTCAGGTGAATGCAATTAACTATCATAAGCTAGAAAATCAGCAGTACTTTGTGTCCTGAAGGCCAGGATTGAAAGCCATTATTGCCATAAAGTGAACAGATTCTCTGGTGCCTCTGTAGTTGATATAAAAAACGATGTGCTGAGAGGCTGCCACATTTCTCTCAGCACTGCCTCATAATTATACCCGTTTCTAAAAAAATATATATATATTTTTGATGATTCATTGATTGTCAACCACTAAAAATAAAGCTCAGCAGAACAAATCATTACGAAACCATAGCGTTGTGAACGAGGCCAAAAGAATTTCGTCTGCTATTAGTCGTGCCAAGGTGACAATTGACTTTCTAAGTCGTTGAAAAGTGTCCTCCGCTTTCTGTGTGTTTCCTTCAAATGAAGCAGCACCGGCATTCCAATGAGCTCTTAAAAAAAGAAGCACCACCTCAGCGGGGTCTTCAGTCTGTAAAATGACGGGGACGTGAATCACGCCTCGCAAAGCAGCTTTCAAGAGCTCCGAGACAGCACAGACAAAGTATTCAGCGAGCCTCGCGCAATTAGAAAATGGATCAATAACTCTTGCATCTCCTCTTATCTCTAAAATGGCCTCCCATTCCACAACCGTAAGTAACATCACTCATAAAGAATACTAAAGCATGTGCACAGATATATTCTTGTACTTATTCTGGTAGGAGGACCCTGAATTGGAAACTTTGAAATGTAAATAATGAGGAGCGAACATTGCGGCTGAAATGTTTGATGGGTGTTTTTGAATATGATTTTTCATCAAATATTAAAAAAGGCAGTTTGAGTGAAGAGCTAGTAATTTAAGCCATGGATGATTTGGCCTGTTTGAAATTTAATTAATTGTAATTAGTATTAACACGGGAGTTTATTATGGCAGTACTCTATTTACACTCACTTGAAAATAGAAGCGCTGATTATAACACCTCATTTACAGCTAGCTCATGCTGCTAATTGTCATTCAGCATCCCGTAATTTTTGGACTGTTGAGCGCACCTGAATATAAAGCCGCACCGGCTCAGTTTGAAAAGAAAATACATTTTGTACCTATACCGGCCACACTTGAATATAAGCTGCAGGTTTTCATGTTGTGACGTGAGATATCTCCACAGAAAGACGGAACACGGAAGATTTTTGTTTGTTTGTTTTAAACTGTGCCTGAAAATCGGCAGTACGGCACCAACACGGCATCAAATTGCCTGCATGGTTAGAAAATAAAACAATGTGTGCGTGACACGCAAAATGACAGTTCAAAATCAAAACTAGTGTCTTCTTCGGCGCATAATATTTCCCCACGTTGACCACTGGCCTGTAAAAATCTATAAATTAGCCGCACCATCGTATAGACAGCAGGGTTCAAAGCATGTGAAAAAAGTAGCGGCTTATAGTCTGGAAATTACGGTAATATACCTCACTTTTGTAGTCGGAAATCTAACAGCGAACCTGACGTGATGTAAATGGTCCTGCGACTGTGTGAAAACTACAAGAGGAATACACCCGTATACAAACGAAGGTGTGTCAGTAAACAGGTCATCATTATTACACGGCGTCCAGCTGTGTAGATGGAACTAATGAGTGAACCGATGGCCGTACCCCCTCATCATTGGCGCTAATTACACTCATTAATATTAACGACGCCATTTGCATAGCAGCAGAACGTATGCTATTTATGAGCTACGGGTCCGTGATGGAGGGGTAGAAGAGAGGAAAGCCACCGAAGCTGTAAAGGAAGACGTTTGCCCACGCAGGTATATTGCTCACAGTATCCAACGCTTCAGTGTTTGGTGTCCTACTGTCATTAATTTTTGTCATTATTTTTTACTCGGTTTCATGTTTTTGTGAAACAACTCTGGCGCTTTTTCATTTATGAAAAACAGGGCTCGACCTCTAAGTGGATGGCGAGTCAGAGAGTCCAGATTAGAGGCTTAGAGGTTAGCTCATTTTCATTTAACCTCCTCTGCTGTAATAAAAACCCTCTGCAGATGTTCGACGGTACAAATATGTTGTTTGAGAGGCAACTGTGCTAAGATAATAATCTTTAAAAAAAAAAAAAAACAGGTTTACAAGCTAGTTTGGAGCACTTCATCCTCCCTTGTAGATAACTTTTATTGAACGAAATGTCAAGGAGAGGTAAACAAAACAGTAGATACATAATAGAAGCTGCTGTGACCGGCTCAGCCTATTTCGTTTGGACAGGTTGAATGTCACTTTGCGCTGTTGCGACGCCGGGTGCCGCGCCCCGGAGGTCGAGACGCTCGTACCGTTTCGGCCTATAGAGGTGCAACTTTTCCTTCCAGCATCTCCTGTGGACGGACACTTTAGGCCGGGCTTTAGATGACACACAAACTGTCTGCCAATGAATAAATAACACACACTTTTGTCTGGCTTCGATGTTGAGTGTTTTGCTCAAGGGGAATGCTTTCTGACGAGCTGACAAGGCTGAAAATTGGCCACTTCAGGGGATGAATTGTCTTTTTAACTCACTGCTCTGCTCTGTAGTCCATCCCTAGCTGTCTGGTCGAACTGTTACTGAATGTGTTAGGCTGATAAACGTTATGTTTGAGAGTTAGAGGAAAATATGTTTAAAATAATATATGATTTCTCTTTTTTGGTCACTTAAATTTGAGTATAGTTGGTTAGTTTGACCATATCTGTGGCAGATCCATGGCCATGTGTTAGTCCGGTTATGAGTTTTCATTACATAACTAAGCTAAACTTACTCGCTGCTGGTCAGTGGTGTGGTGAAACAGTAAGAGGATGCTGAGTTGCAACAGATGCACAATTACTAATTTTCCCCTGTTGATATTTTCCCTCCACTATTCATCACATCCCGTGCTTTAATAGAAGCTTTTAGCTGAAACGGCACACTGTGTTTTTAAAAAATGCAAATGCCGTAATACTGCCATCCTGACATTATGGAATCCACCAGGAATTTACAATTCCCTTTGCGTGTGTGTGTGTGTGTGAGAGAGAGAGAGAGAGTGTATGTGTGTGTGAAGGAATGGAGGTGCGCATGTGTTTTTTTTGCAATACGTGCATGGGTGCAAGTGGATGTGCATAAAAAGTGGGATCCCTGTGGGACACGAGATCATCTCCTGAGACAGGACAAAGTCAATATGGAGAGTTAGACAGAGTCCACAGGGAGCAGGCCACCAGAGGCTGGACTCATACCAACGGATCAAGATAGAGAGGGCGAGAGAAGAGATTTTACTGTGTGTGTACGAGTGTGTGTGTGTGTGTGTGTGTATGAGAGAGAGAGAGAAGGGCAAAAATTGTTTACTGTATCTTTGGTTCACACAGCTGTTGGTTTGCATAAAACCCAGCACATACACAGGTACGGGTGTGATAAATGCTCCGTTGCTGTTGAGTTGTCATGTATTTAATCAAGGATTTGAAGTCGTCTTTTTTTTCGCTAAAAAACTTCTGTTACCCGTTGGGAGCTGACTTTTTGGAAAGATATCATTATAGTATATGTGTGTGTGTGTGTGTGTGTGTGTATACTTGGATAGAGAATGGCTGGTAGTGGGGAAAGTGCCGCTTTGACTTAGAAATTCCAATTTTCGAATTGTATTTGCATTTTTTTAATGATCGCACCAGGATGCTGACAACAAATAGAAATCGGTCATTTGACATTCACGTCCAGTAAGTTTAAATTTTTTTAATTAGATGTAATTTACACACGTGTGGATGTAGATTCATGAATAGCACTTAGTGAGCTTAATTAGCAGTTTCACATCAATATAATTATTGGAAGTAAAAGCATTATTATAACGCGGATGGCATTTCATTTATTTATTTCTCTCGCCATTTACATGCACTTAATATGGCGCCTTTGCAGCTCATTAGGGGGAAGAAGAAAAACAACACTGAATCTTGTTCTCTGGGAGACTTTTTAAATTCCACAGTGGAGTTTTTAGTATCCTTTAATCGTATTTATGCGTTTTTTATCATCTTTTTAGTGTCGGATTCCTTTTCATTGTAAATACATTTAACGTACCTTCACTGTGTGATTAAATGTGCAGCTAACCACGCTTAATCAAGCATTCCGTCAACATTTTAAAGTTTGACAACGAATGAAGATTGTATGGTAATCTGGGATATATTACCCTCTTATTTTGTTGGTTAAAATATTTGTCATCTGATGTGTATGTGTGCGTGTGTCTGTCAGGCCCTCAACCCTCCTGTTCAAATGCCTGTGTGTGGGTTGTACAGATGTGTTCTTATTTTTTGAAGCAATTTTTCTTTCCTGTAATCACTCTGTTGCTTTGGCACTTAAAAGCCTCTTGTTTAGGCGATTCGCTCTGAGTGGACCATTATCTCTGCCTCGCCGTGATTCATCTACAATGCTAAAATAAACTGTAATGGCCCTCCTCTGCCTCGCAAAGGTGCATTTCTTTAATGGGACTTTACATGTTTCAGAAACTGTGGTCAAATTACCCCACAGTCATAGCAGAGGAATTGTGTGATTTTTAAATGGATAATTTTTTGTTTGCTCTTTCCAGACTTTTGGGCTGAAAAAAAAAAATGAAAGTCAGTGAACCATAAAAGGTTCAGTACAATATGCTTTTTTTTGAAGATTTCAGTTTTGGTTGATCTGGCGAGACTTCTGTCACCTTGGTAACAACAAATGCGGTCAATGCTAAGGCGAACACTTCCCGAGCAGCTTGTCGGAACTGCGACAAAGGAACAACTGGTGTGTCTGTTAACGGTGCCGCATATTGATTACACATATCTGAATAGCCATTTAGTGACGGACCCTGCCACTGACCATGAAAATGAGTACATGGAGAATGACTATTGCAACAAAAAAATGCCAACCATATAAAAAATAGCATGAAAACTTTAACGGAGACCGGCTTTGTTCACGTTCCACCTGGTTCTCAAAATATTCCCAGGCTGGATAATCCGAAAAAAAAAAGCACTGACACTACAGGAACTGTTTTATCTTACTGTAATGGCCTGAGTACATTTGGATGTGGTAATGTTTAACACACTTCATGCGAGCCACTTGTTGTGTCTGAAGAGCGCTAGAAGAGTTTTGGTTTAGCTTCGCTCGTAAGCTATCATGTTCATACTCTGCTCCTTGATCTCTGCCCCCGGCAGGCTCATGTGTAGATAGTCTAGCAGGTGCTCAGAACAGAGTAAAGAGTAGTTAGTCTGATATATATATTTTTTTTTACAAACTAGAGTTTAAGCAGGAAGCAGGTGTGTGCGATGAAACAGAGTATAGCAGAGGAAAGATGTCCACCATAGATTGTGATAAAGGTTGCGGGGCGTGAGGAAAAGAAGAAAAGAGGGAGTGAAGAGGAAGACAGACCAAGCCTCCCTTGTACCCACTTTCTCCCATGGTGCCTGGTTGTTGGGCTGCCTTTAAATTTGTCCAGGGACAAAGCGGTACAAGGTATAATCCACCTGCCAGTGCCGTTCAGCATCAGCAGCACTCTGGCAGGAACATTCTGCCCCCCCACTTAAACACAAAATACCATCAGTGCGGAACAGTAGAACCCATTCTCCTCTTCACTCTTTCTCCTCCTCCTCTCTCCTCTCTCCTCTGGATTACAAATGCACCACGGGAAAGCAATGTGGGTGGGTGAGAGAGAGAGACAAACTCGGAGAAGGGAAACAGACAGAAAGATGCTTAAGAGGCAAAGTGTGTATTAGTGAGGGTGGAAAAGAGATGAGCAAGGGAAGGAGATAAGATGCCGGGGAAAGAAATGAGTGAGAAAAGGGAGACGGAGTGCTTTTTTTCTTTTCTTTCTTCCTCCCCCACTCTCCCCACAGGAGGGGGGGAGAGAGGCCCCAGGAGAGAGCCTGAGATTGATCGGTTCATTTGGATTGGAAAAGTGGATCCACCCCACCCCGAACCAAAAAAAAAAAAAACTTGTTTCCTTCCAAACCAAATGACAAATGAGCTTATCGATTTGTTATTTACAATCCGGGGTGCACAATGCCCCCTCAGCGCGCATGATGGACTTAATAATGGCCGGGTCTCCGAGGTTTACCACGGGCGCCCGCCGACAAACTGACAGCTCTCCAGGCCGCAGAACGCCCACGACAGCACTGTACTGTTGTTATGTCAAGCCCTCAGACGCTCTTCTCTGCGCCACGTAAAATGAAAAACAAAGTCTGGGCGTCTACTTGTGCTCAGAGAGGAAAAAGAAATGTATCTAGAACAGCGAGGGAGTTGCACAAACACTTGTAGCCTGTAAGTAATCGTCCCTCTCCGGCCTCAGAAATCAGATAGCTCGAAAAGTGCTCTGCCGTTTTTGATTGAGCGTAGAAGATGTTCGGGATCAAAACATCCCCGATCCCTGTCGCCACCAAACACTACGTGGGCCCGTACTGACGCGGACGGAGGGTGCGCCGCGAAGGCGTCGGGCAATCGACGGTGCAGCCGCGGGCAGACTTCCTGTAAAGAGCGTCACAACACGTCGGAGGTTATTGTTTCCCTGACCTTTGCTATTGATCCTGGCTGATCCTCGGAAATGTCAAGTTTAAAAACTCTGCAAGCCTGGGCCGCACTCACTAAATACAATGTCCACACACGAACATACAACACACACGCAGAGAGAGGGCTTTTTTTTTTCTTTAACCTGATTTTATTGTGAAATGTAATTATGAGACAACATTATTGTGTTCCGAGTACATCTAATTAGGATAGTTATTGGTGTATTGCGTGATGTCTGCAGATGTGAAATAATGCATAAGCCTCGTAATCATGGGCCCATTCTTCCGTGTCTTCATAACACCAGTCATTACCATCAATGGGCTTTTTTTGCGAAGGAGATTACTTTATTGGCTGTTTTACATGAGATTGTGTGAAATAATCTTGATTTGTATTCCTCCTACACGCCCGCGCACGCGACACGGCCTCATTTGCATATAGGATACGTTGCACGAGGCGGCGCGCGGTGCCGTTTGTGGCTGGCGATGTGACACCAGTGAGGTTGGTGTGAAGTTTAAAGAGGATTATGCAGAGAAAACAGGGCATTCGTGTGAGTTTCCATCCATCATCACCAGATATTTAAGAGTTGGGTGCAGATCGGTGTAGCTTGACACCCCCCCCCTCTCCACTTTGGGCTACCTGCAGCACAAAGACAATGACAGGGGTCATATGAGGTAAAAACACATCAAAACTGTAAGCGGGTGGGGGGGAAGTTAATCTAAACTTGGCAGTTTGATATAGAAAAAAAAAAAAAAAGATAGAATCAAGACCAGAGGCAGATTGGCCAGATTTTGATCTGTAACTCAGCACTTTTCTCACAAGGAGTGCGGGTGAGGGTGCGGGGGTGGAAGAATGGTGTAGGAGTGAGAACTAGATTGCTTCCTGACGCAGCTGCCATGTGCCAGGTTGGGAGGAAATGACATCAGACATCGGCGGCGAGAAGAGAAGGAGAGGCGGCGGAGGCGGTGGAGGATGAGGCGGCTAGGAAAGAAGAGAGGAGGCGAAAAGGACAAGAGGAAGGAGGCGGAGGATGGATACAGAGCTCAGCCGAGCACTACTCTAAATACATAACTAATGTACCTTGCGGTGCAACTAGAGTCCCGGCTCATTTATTGTCTCAATAAAGCTTGTCTGACGGCCCCTGCATCGGTTATCAGTCACGGAACCAGCCATAACTGGGTCAAGACCGCTGGGGTGGGGGTGGAGAAGGAGGGTAGGGTGGAGGAGGGAAAGGAAAGGGGGGGGGGGATCAGTTCAACCTCTCTCCCTCTCTTTCTCTCTCTGTCTTTGGAGCAGCGGTGGTGGCAGGAAGCACAGCTGGGGCCATGTTATCGCTCACACTTAATGGAGAGAGGTCTCGGAAATTCAGAGTACCAGGACAGATATATTTGGACCGTTTATCCTTTGAAATGTACACATGCGGCCGAGTGAAGGACACCTGGTGCATGCTGGACGTACCAGAGCCAATGGCCTCCATTTGAGTCGCCGCGTTGATATGACATGAACTTCTGAAATCGCAGTTGAATACGTGCTTGAACAGTTTTTGAAGCGATGTTAAGAGGCCGTTTAATTACACGGCGGCGAAGTGATGCTCCGAACAAATCCTCAGCGGCTGCTGTTTCTCAACTCTTTTCTTCTTTTCTCCTCAATTTTTTTGTCTGCTTTTCAAATATAAGCGCTCTTTATTATTATTATTCATTTAATTTTTTTTTTTTTTTACCTTTTCTATGCTCACATCCGTCAAAGGAAATCAGTAATCCAGACTGTTGTATTATTGAGTGAAAACCTCTGAAAGAGAGAGGAGGAGAGGGAGAGAAAGTGCAGTTTTTAAAAAGTACCGTACGCCGGATAATGAAGCCTGAAAAGTCTGTCATTACGGGAAGAAAAGTGCCTTCAAAAAAAAACGGAATGAATCACCAGAAGAGCGCACACTCGGGCAGGTAGCATTAAGTAAATTGAATAACAATAACAACAGCGAGAGTGCTGAAAAATATGTTTTTTTTCCCCTCTTAAACACAGGGAGTTAAGGGAAAATAAAAGACAATTTGTTGTCCTTTTGAGAACACAAAATGGAGCATAGCCATGATCTATAAATGCCACTGCATGCACTCAAAAGACGTAAAGAAGTTTTCTCTGAAAGGAAAAACAACAATGTCTCAAAAATGACGCAAAAAAAAAAAAAAAAACTGATGGGAAAACATGAATAAACCTAAAAGCACATATCTTTGTTCTCGAACCTTTTTGATACCTGATGATCAGTTTGGCTGTTCTCGTGCACATTTCTTTTCCCCGAGACATTTGCATTCATTGCTCCTCCTGGTATTTATCTAAATACAAAGTTTGGGATTATTACGAGCCAGACACATTGTGAGCTTCCTTTTTACCACCAAGGTAATTATCTCAAGCTGGGAAGTGTTTTTTGGCTAGGAAAACATCACATATTCCATTACTATTTCATTCTGTTTCCTGGCTCTAATTATTAAATTATCGTATACCGTAGCAGCTGAATAGTCAATTAGTTCTTAGCTGGTGTCAAACAAACAAACAAAAAGAGGGGAGAGAACTTTACAAAGCCTCTCCGCGTCTCGTCTTTTCTCCCAGCCCGCCACGAGAATGACACTACAGTTTTCAGGCTGCATGTAAAACCTTAAAACTTTTGTATAGGATTATCTTTCATAAATAGCACGTCGTCTAAATATTTTCCATTCCATTCATGACATTTAGCTGACGCTTTTAATGAGAACAAGTTGCAGTGAGCGAACGGTTTGGGGGTAAATATGGATTTTCTGCAGATTTAGAGGCAATCAGACTTAGTGGTGGAAGAAGCATTCAGATCCTCAAAGTTCTAATCCTTAAGGGAGTGCACAAAAAATATTAGAGAGAACGGGGATTACAAAAGGAGAGGGTTGTGTGTTTTTGTCTTTTTGCTTTTGAAAGAACACAAGGGTCTTTTTTATTTCTGTTGATCCAAAATGAATATTTCAGCCTTATCTTGAGTGATTAATTCAGTCAACTAGGACCAGTGTTTCACTTCTGTGAATACGGATGAAAAAAGTAAAAAGATAGCAAGAGAGATGATGTAATATTTAGCACTTTACTTTCTTCCCCATTAATTTGGTGGTTATTATTCAAATTATTTGTCACATATTCAATTATTAACACTGAAACAAGTCGTACCAACTCAGTTTTGTTCTCAAAGTCTTTGAGGAAGGGTCAGAGATAATATTTCAAACATGGGGAGAGGCTTGCTTTTTTTCTAATAAACTCAAACAAACTGAACATTAAAGCCGCCTACTCGCTCAGAGAGATCCAAGAACGGTTTTCATGCAATAAAAGTGCCTGATATCGTTTATGTCTGCGCGTATTCACATTCTTTAATTACCTTTCTGCATAGTAGTTTTAATTGTAAGTGGCAGACTCTGCCATTCTCAGGCTGAATACAGATTGCCCACCTACATCCAGTGTTACGTCAGCTTCAGTCTGTTTTTTTTTTGTTTTTTTTTTCTCTCATAAAAATACAGGCGTGCCAAATATATCTCGTGAGTCACCGGAGATAAAGCTTATTTTGAGCTACCCAATGAAATGCCCTGCCAGCTTCATTTCTTGGTTGCAATCGTTTTAAGTTGAGGACTCAGTCGTGACTGGTCGTGACCAAAATTGTGCGAATAGCAACAAATTGTCTAATTTATTTGTTAACATCGTTACCATGATTGGATGTAAAACGTCTTGCTTCAAATTCAACCAATAGCTGACTTCAATTTGAAACTGTTATTGTTGTTAAGGTCACCCCTCCCCACCCGCCCTAACAGTGGGAGACAGGAGTCTGCGCCGTGTCTGTCTGGAAGGAGATCTGGTAAATATTAGCTGCCTTGGCGGTCTGATCTTTGTCTTGACTTGGCCTGGGTCTTGTTTAGGTGGTCTTGATTACAACACTGTTAGTATCAAGTCCTGCTCGTTCCATATGCAGCATGTGCACATGCACGAGAAACACTTATACGGCGACATGGATGCAGGAACTGGAACACACACTGCCAAATATTCACAAAGACTAAATGACCTGAAAATAATATGCACTAACCAGATTCAACGGAAACCGAATAGTCTTTTATAAGCTGCCTTACACATAACAGCAATGATTACGCTCTTATCTGCTTTGGGGACTGCACTGAGTTGAATTATCATTCATGCTGTATTGCTGTTTTGCTTAATTGGAATTTGTTTAGCAGGCTTTGTAAGGGAGCAAACAGGGAATAAACAGATTTATGGGAAGCTCTGCCAAGTAAAAGGTTATGCATAATTTAAGGCGGATTAGTTTGGATGTAGAGGTCAATAAGGCTAAATAGACAAGAATCATCAACATCCAGGAAGGAGAAGGGGTGTCTTGAGGGTGTAGGCCTCCACCAGCTGTACGAAGTCTTTATTAACAGGAAAGCATGGTTGTGTACATCCAAAGAGCACGCATTAGCTCACATTAGCACACTCATACACACACACACCTTGCTCATACATTAGTGCACGCATGAGCAGTTCAAAGAAGGCATACGATACGTGCGCAAGCTAATTATATCACTGTGTTTATTTCCGTTCGCAGCCTGAGGGCATTGTTCTACTTTAGTCTAAGTATGTCACTATGTCATTTATCATTAACTTCAGTGTAGTCACCTTCATTACCGTCGGCCACATCATCGTGGCAACCGTCATCATAACCCATCATCACAGCACTACACTGTTCCGCTGCCGCGCGTCCATTTGTCACGTCCCCTCTCTCTTTGCTTTGTTTACGACTTGTTCACTCAGCTGCTGATAATGGCAGCATAAGCAAACACTGTTTTTTTTTGTCTTTTCTCTCTTAATATAAGTTGCCTCTGTCAAAAAAAAAAAAAAACAGCTCATTCTTGGTGCATCATGCAAGACAGTGAGCGTCTGAGGGGTTGAGATAGGAAAAGAGAACTGACGATAGTACAGATATGGTGATGGGCTGAAGTGCACCGCGTTAAAGTGAAATAACATCTTTACGCCACCTCGGGTTTCAGAGAGCGTCTTCACGACACGAGTTTTAGCTTGAAGTCGCATCTCGCAGACGTGGTGGAAGTTTGAATGAGAGATGAACAAAAGAAAAAACCAAAAAGTTACTCCAATATTGTCTTTGATTTATTCAACAGCGTAAAAAGGTTTAGAAGACAATACGAGCATGAGCATCATTACGAAGAATACCACTCAGAGAATATCAAGTGTTTCAGCAGAAAGGTCAAAGATCCTCACACACAGAAAATAGTCTGACAAAAAGTAATAAAAGTAACGTACATTTATGAAGATTTTCCAAGAAAGTAAAGTTGTTTCTCACCGTGAAAGTGAATCCCCATCACGGGACTCTGACACTTATCTTTAGGTTTGAGGTTATCACAAGAAGGCCTCGTACACGGTTTGTTACCCAACTCCAACACCAACATTTGTAGCAAGTCACAGCTGTGAGATAGAAAAGTTGCAAGCTGTAGTCGCATTCCTAAAAATGCACCGAGGGCAGTGACATAAAAAACACAAATGTAATGCAATTATAGGTTAACAGTGTAACAGGTACATTTTGCCACCACGGCAAACATAAGACTTCACTTAAGATCTGTATACTGTGGGTCAAATCATTACGGGCAGCCTCATCCGCATCGGGTAAAGATTCAAACATGGCTTTCTGTGCTCCAACACGACAGACTCTTCCCGGATGGTGCATTACCACGTCTATCCTAGCCTTGATGGGTAAAGAAAGCATTTCATTTCTCTGTAAGGTTACACTGTCAGACATTTATAATAACAATCTGAGCCGGTCAGCAGCAAAAACAAGTGAACACGTTTCTTTTGGACATGTTTTGATGGTGTGCGGCTGCCCGTAAGGATTGCATTGCGGCCCGTTTTGCTCAATGCTGGACAGATTTCAAAAAAACCTAGTCCCCATCAGTCAGTTTGACACAGAAACATTGGGAAAATACTGTCCAGGTTGAAAAATACCAAAGTTACCCTTTAATAGACGAGACTGAAATGAAAAGTCTTCACCTTCAATGACGGTCATTTTCTCCGGGAAAAAGGAAAATGACTTCTGTCGCGCTGAACACTGTAAAATAGGAAAAGAATCAGATAACGCAATAAAGTGACTGTACACACAATTTCCCGACGCACGAAAAAAAAAAAAAAAATCAAATTAGTCTTAAGTTGCGTGTCCGCATGGCTGTGAGTCATGTGTATGCGCTTGCCCGTGTGTGAGAAAGTTGTAAGAGTCAAGTCTAATAAGTATATGCGAATGTCTGTTGTGTGGGCGTGTGTGCATGTACTTGTGACTATCTCACTGTGCACTTTGCACATCGCACGTGTGCTTTTCGCTGCTCTTGAAGGCAGCATAGCTTCTATACGATGCTTTCTCGCGACTCAAGGGAAACCTCGGCGACGCCTTTTGCAATTTTCTTGCGGTTTTGAACCCCATATGGACGATGGAGGTTCTTAATCAACGAGCAGAAGCACATCGCTGAATAAAATATTAAATGTAATGCAAATATCTTTTCTGTGCAGGAGTTTTGAATAGGGTGAATTTGTGTTTGCCACCTGCTTCCATGTGTACATGTCAGGGGTTTAGCATGCACCGCTGATGTACGGTGTCTCTGTAGACACTGGTGTGAAATGATCTCTTCCCGCAGACTCCTGTTCACACCGGCATTTCCTCCTCTGGCTTACAATGCCTTTGGGCTCTCCTTCCTTGAATGCGTGTGCGCTTGGTGGACGAACATGCACGTGTACACAAATCGGCGGTTGCTGTTGGCGTTCGGTTTGGAGGAAATGTCAGAGCACATCTGCGAATGAACGATATCAGCAGTACCTGGTGGCCTCTGCACACACACACACACACAGGAGAAAAACAAGCCCAGAGCAATGGCATGCCACACAACCTGCCAGTTATGCACCACAATGGCACCTAGCATGAATAGTTTGGGGGGATGTAGCTGGAAGCAGCAATGTGGCATCTGGACTTCGGTGTCAACGTTTGGACATGGGTGAACAAAGGAAGACTTATTATGGGGTTTTTCATAATAAAATTCCTAATTAGCCTTTATTAGCTTGAGGGAAAAAAGAGGGCTAAAAATCGTCATGATTTTAACACGTAGCTGGTTTTAAACATTGGATTTTGATTGACTATAAAGAAAATATAAGTATATACATATTTATTGTGGCAATCCACATTAAACTGCGTATCCCGATGTTTCACTCTTGAGAAAAAGAGAAAAAAAAATCTTACTGGGTTGCAGTGTGTGGCATGAATGGATCAAAAACTCATTAAAGGAACAGTTTGCTTTGTTGCTGAGAGTTTAATGAAATTCATACCACAAATTTTTGACCAAGAGTCAGACACAGGAGACCACTGGCGCAGCGTCGCTTTGCACAAAGACTCGAAACAAGCAGAAACAGCTAGCCTGGCTCTGTCCAAAGGTAACAAAACCCAACGAGCAGAACCTCTAACACGCACTAATTAGCACATTACATCTTGTTTGTTTAATCTGTACTTTAGGGTTTCCAGGCAACCAACTGAGACTCCAGGAAGTCACTATGCTTGGCCAAGTAATAGTCCTGCACACAACCCCGTGAGATCTTAATAATTAACCAGTTAATTAGAGGTGCTTCTTGGCGGATTGTGTCACCTCCGTACAGAGCCAAGCTAGCTATTTCTCCTGTTTCCAGTCCTTACGCTAAGCTAACCCTCGGCAAGAAAGCAAAACTTTAATGAATTTCTGATCTGGTGATACCGTCAGGAGAAATGGCCACACAGTGAAACATTTGTCTTGTTGGAATGAAGCAAACCGAGCCAAATCTTTGCTTTTTTTATTCAGTGAGAGGCAGGAAATGGAAAGAAAGAGAGAGATGGATCGAGAGCAATAATCTGTACTTTAATTTGAAAATTTAAGGTTCAATTTCAGTCTAGTGTAATAAAGCGTACCCAGTTGTAAAGCATTGCGGTCGTTTCCCATTAAAGACGTTCATTTAGCACATGAAACGATTGAGAAAAAACCATTATCTGTGTTTTGGGGAATCTGAATATCACGTTTTTGTTCCTTTTTTTCTCCTTTTCTTTTTTTTTTCCAACATGAAAATGACCGTTTCATGTTTGCGACATTGACGCTTTTAAAATAGCGCGTCACGTAAAGGATGTAACACGCTCTCACGCGTTCATTACAATAGATGTTATATTCATGGTGGTAAAAAAAAAAAAAAGATTATTAGGTGACTTTCTTTGCATATATTCGCGCAGGCGAGACACCCACCCACACGAGCGTACACGCCTGCACACAGGCACGGGGCTGAGGTCTGGAAATGTCAGTCAGTGTGCTATCTCATTATTTCTGCCTCTTGAAGTTTCATGAGTGCAGAGGAGCTATTTGGGACACAAATTCACTTCACCGCAAAAAAAAAAAAAAGAAAAAAAAAAAAACTCCGGCTTTTTAAAAAGGGGGCTTGACAGCTTTTAGTGCGCAGATACTCATCAAGGCCGCCAAACGGGTGGAATAATCTTATGAAAATCAGGCAAGGCACTAGACTGGAAAGGAACAAGTATGGGGAAGGAAAGAGAGAGAGAGAGAGACAGAAAAAAGGGGGAGGATGAGATAAAGAGAAAGGAAGTAGAAATAGAGGACGGACATAAAAGAAAATAGTGGTTGTGAGGATGAGGAAGGGGGGCAAGACAAGGGGAAATTAGCGGAGAGGAGATGAGCTGCAGAGGAGAAAAAAAAGGGGATAGAGAGCCGGTGGCTAATTACAAAGCGCGGGGATTTATTTCTTTGCATTGGGTTTTTCTCTCACATTCCTCTGAGCCTCCTCCTAATTCCAGTTCGGCTCGATTCAGGTTTAGGGAACGTCTGCCTACCACGGCAGGTCAGATAGTACAGTTAATTATCCAGATAGTAGATCCACTGTAAAAGGAGACATGGGAGGGGATTTCCATGATGAAAGCAAATCTTGGAGTCTTAATGGCACTGTTGGGCTTTTTCAAGCTCGTCTTTTGTTTGACTTTGTTGCCCGACATGTCAGCAAAGAGATTATTCTGTGCGCGCGTGTGTCTCCGAGGGTGCGTTTCCATATGTACAGTGCAAATGCTTCTTGTATGTTAGTGCGCGTGCGTGTGTGTGTGTTACTTAGCTGACATCTTTATTCCCACCAATTTAAATTAAGTGCTGTCAGAGTGTCTTTGTGTGTGTGCGCGCAAAGTTTCCATCTGCCGCAGTGGAATTCGCAGAGTTAGAGTAAGCACTGCACGGGAGGAGAATTCTGACAGACTCATAGTACTCCTTTCTGAAATGAAGACACAGTGAATTTGCTTAAAAGGCCATTTGACTCGCCATTACCGGAGACGGGGAGGCCGGAGCAGCACGCCAGTGCATTAGAGAGGCGAAGGTGAGCGCCAGTGGCAGCGAACTGACAAAGAGTAGAAAGAAAATGCGTCGGAATGCCTTTGTGTGTGAGGTTTTTTAAGTGTGTGAGGGAGAGGGCTCCATTTTGCAAACAGCTCATTGATGTGAATCAGCAGTGGTGTTGATTTTTCTCCATCAGGCCGCACAGAAACTAACGGCGTACCATATAAATGTAAGTGTGTGGCACAAAGCACAGCCCTTTAAGGACCCAGCACGTTCTAAACAAATATGAATAATAACATTTTTTTTTTCGATTGCACTTCAACATGGCTTAAAAACTTGAATTTAATTTAATAGTCTGTGTAAAGGCAATTCTGAAACTTCTTTCAAAATACATGAAATATGTTGGAAAATAGTTGCTAAAAACCTGAAAATACTTTTAACAATATATTACTGAAATGTGGAGTTAGAGCTTAAAACTTTTTTAAACCAGTTTTCGGTCCAGGATTTTGTGGGCGGTCCTTAAAGGGTGGCTCGATGACACGCTGAGGCCGCCCTGAGTGTACCCCTGCACCCCTAGCAGAGAGGTCATTAATTAATCCCACTCAAAGTATTTCAGTGTTAGTCACGTCATTTTGATCACCTGATTCTGACACCTAATTTCATGAACATGTCGATATTTTTAATCATTCAAATTTGGCTGGGTGGTTAATAACACTTTCTTCTTTGGACTGACAAACTCAGAACAAACTTATAATGACTTTACACAGACTTTAAACAGTTCACTGATGACCGTGTAAACACAGAGTTTCATTTCTGGTGCTAAATGTGTCTTACAGTGTTTACAGTTTATTTTGTTAGCTAAAAATATTTTCCATTGGTTTCCATCGGGCAGCCCAGCTGTAGCCTATCTGGCGTCCAACATCAGCAGCGTTTGACATGCTGCTGATTCTGCTACCTGCCCACCTGCCTGTATCTGATCTGTACAGTTTGTAATTATCTTAGCACCATCTCCTGAAGAGTGCGGCACTGCATTTATTACTCCAGATCTGATCTGTCTTTAGGTCTACTTTCTGTCTTTCTTGTCTGCTTTCTTACTATCTCGCTTCTTTCTCCCTTGCGAGCGCTCTCTCTCTCTCGCTCTCTCTCTCTCTCTCTCTCTCTCTCACACACACACACACAAAAGCCCATCTTTCTCCTGCCATCGCAGGCTTGGCATGGCATTAGGCAGAATTTATTAGGCCAAGATGCTGGCTGTTGACATGAGTGTGATCTACCATTTGGTGGGAAGATAAGTGTCCCATGGAGGGTGTAATAATGTTCTCTCCCTCTCTACTCCTTATCTCCTGCTGATGAAACCACGGCTGATACCTTCCCTTACACATAGCATCAAACCTGTGTGTGTGTGTGTTTATTTCTGTCCATGCCTGCCTGTGCTTACCGTTGTGTTTGTGCCTGTGTGGGTGTGTGGAATGTGTTTAAGGGGGATGTTTTGATTTCATATCACACTTGAATCTTATAAGTTTCAACATAAGCCACTGAGCACACACCGGCACTGCAGTGATATGGTCGAATGGGAACAGATAGTGTCACTATCGGGCCAAGATGCTGCCGGGAGATGAGTTTAGTTAGTGACGCGAATCCGAATGTGAGAGATTAGCGCTGTGTCTTTACATGTCTTTACGATTTCTGATAGCGGACATGAAAAAATCACAGTTATTGGACTGTTAGCAAAAAAAGTCCACTATACTTTTCAATAAATTGGTCTTCAGAGTAATCACAGGATGTAGCATTTCCAATCACTTCATCTAGATATGAACTCCAAAGCAACAGGAACAAACATAATTTATATAAAAAGACCTGTTTTGAATCAAGTAGTTCAGTTGGTAAAGACACTGTGAAGCTAATGGTTTCACACTGTTGTGTCACGATACAAAAAATATGGTTCAATGCGCAGCTTTTATTTGTCATTTGAGCAGTTAGCTGTTTTAACCATATTTAGCCATAATTTGTTGAGTGTCGGGGAAATACTGAGCTTACACTACAGTATATATGGTGCTCTAACATGCCTTCAAGACATTTACACCGGATGCTGCAAGAAATAGGCTAGAGGAAACATTAAGGAACCCAGCCACACAGATAATGTTTTTTTTTTCCTCCTGTGATTGGGAAGATGGTACCAGATACACCAGGCCAGCACACAGGGGCTCAGGAAGAGCTTCTACCCTCAGGCTACTAGGACCCAGCTAGTAAACACTGCAGTGAATCCAAGCCGACCATGGCTGACATCATCCACGGAAGACACAGCTACAGCATCAGGGCCACCTTTCAAGCCTACCTTAAAAAACAGACAGAGCATGAGTGATGTCACCCATAGGGTTTTTGAAGTACTGTTTTGAAGCCAAAAAGATGCAGCACAGTTATTGTTTTTATCACTTCCTCATTGACTTGATTTCCTAACACCGGAGACCCAATATTCACTCTCTTTTAGCTCTTTTGTGGTCTCCACCAACTTCCGAGGGAAATATCTGACTTGTTAGCTACACTTTATGTAAAGCTGATTAAAAAGCTGACTAAAAGAGGCTATAATTCTGCTTAGCGCTCTCTTACAATGAAGGATTTCTTACAATGAAGGCTTACTTCTCCATGAATCATCGGCCAAACCATGTGGAAATCTATTCTCTCAACATGAGATGTCCTTGCAGTTAATACATATATCATTCATATGACACTATTGTGACATACAGGTTAAACTTAAAGGTGCAGCGTGTGAGATTTGTAAGGGCCTTTTTTTTTCAAGGCAGACATGAAATCTAACATTCAAAACTATGTTTTCATGCATACATGATCACTTTAAAATACTTCAAAACTACCCTTTTATATCTACAGTGGGAGCGGGTCCTCCTTCATGGAGGCGGCCATATTGAAACACCGTGTTTCTGCAGACTAAACTAAATAGTTACAATAATAATATAATAGTGACTCTAGACAGGGCCCAAGTGTTTGTTTCTCCTTTACACTAAGAAGGTGAGGGTGATGTGAGGAGATTTCAATGCAGCTATTAGACCACTAGATGCAACTAAATTCTACACACTTGTACTTTTAAATAATAAGCAACTGCATAAATATTAATTAGTAAAAAAGTGAGAATGGAGTCACCATCGATACAGCTATTTAATGGTTCTTTCAATCAAAAGTTAGTTTTCTAACACATGTAGAGAAAAGCATATGTACACACACGCACCGGCATTCATTCCCTCATTATTATTATTTACCTGACAGCGCTATACATCTTCATCAGTTGAGGGTCACCCCACTGTATGGTAATTCAGAAGCGAAGCACAACCTGTTAGTGAAATGTATAAATGACCTTGCTGACAACATTTGTTGGATAAATTCACCGCAATTGATTAAATAAAAAAGGAAAAGAAAAAAAATAGTCTTGAGAACACTGGCAGACCTCGGGCTCACATTTGGCAAGTTCTTTTCTCTCACCTCGGTGAATGGTGTGTTTTCAATACGTCCTCTAATTTCCCGTTTTCCATTTACAAAGCCTTCTTTACATCCTGTCCCCTATACTACGTTTAATGCTGCTGAGGCAGTGTCTGTTGTAGATGCAGATTCAGAACACTTTCTTTTTCTCTAGATTTACATAAAAATGGAAATGTGTCTTTGGCACTGGCATACCTCACACAACATCAGGACAAACTGCACAAAAGGCACAATACAAATAATAAATAAATATGTGATAAAATGTTGAAAGGCTGAAATTGGTTCTTTTAAAAAGGAAAAGACAAGGGCCAGTGGAGTCATATTGTGCATGTGTTGGGGGCAGTTCTTAAAATACTCACGGTAAATGAAAGAAAAGGATTTTTTGAACTCGGGACTTGAAGCATGCAGCTTGAAGGCAGCATCTGGTATGCTAATTCAGAAGATGATTGGCTTCATTGAAAGAACAGATTACTTTTTTTTTAATTTGTTGATTGGTGCTGCAGTTGGATCCTCTGTAAATTCAGCCACTGTTTTACTTGATTGTGATGTGCCCATACCATAAATTGATGCAATAAGAGCATTCAGTGATCTATGGTCAAAATGGAGGATGATTTCAGGTTTCATGTTGCACGCAGATTTCAACGCACGGCACTGTGGTTCCTGGTTCGATCCATGGCTGGGTCCTTTCTGTGTGGAGTTTGCATGTTCTCCCCATATCTGTGTGGGTTCTCTACCGGTACTCCGGCTTCCTCCCACAGTCCAAAGACGTGCAGTCGTCTCTATGTGTCAGCCCTGTGATGAATTAGCGACTTGTTCAGGGTGTACCCCGCCTCCTTCGCCCAATGTCAGCTGGGATAGGCTCCAGCCTCCGCAACCCTGATAAGGATAAGCAGTTACAGAAATAAGTGACTTAACTTGACATCATAGAGAGGGGAGACTCGATGATTAATCAGGGTGGGGATAACGGCGTTCACCTTCGACAATCTTTCCTCCGAAGCACTGATGCTGTTGCAATTAGTTGTACGCAAGTAAAGTGCCAGAAGTCAGATCTTGTCTAATTCGCCTTGGCATACCTGGCCAAATGCTTTGTGGAGTGGGCACACATTCAGACTGTTGGTTTTAGGAAAGTTGTCAGAAAGGTGTGAGGCAAGGGGGTTTCAGGCGTTAGTTCAGGTGTTATTTTTTAAGCATACCGAACCCCATAAGGATACAAATCTGGTGAGTGTGTCGGAAACACCCTAATCTCTAGTCTAATATTCAGAACAAAGAAGCCAAATAATTTCTAGATATTCAGAGATGTAGAGCCAACAATTGTCAGGAACTGGAATGGGAAAGGGGTTATATGCTTAGTCTAACTTGTGGCCGATCTACAAGAAATATTCATTGCTGACAACGCTTAATAGTTTTCAGATATTTGAGCTGTTGGAAATTGCATTGTTCCTCACATGTAACTGTCCCTGAAGCGAAAATATCAAAGTCACACGTGTTTTAGATTGTTTTTGTGCAGCTAGCCTTGAGGCGAACTCCAGTAGCGTCAAGTAATCCAACCTCAAGCAGCATGTCAGCAAAATGCACTCAACAATAATAATGCTTTACACTGGTGTCAATTTCAAGCTCCTCATTTACTGTGCTGACACAGTGTTCATAGTGCTTTCATTGTTTAGCCATGTAGTGCTTGAGAAGGTATGCATATTTCATGGATTGATTGATATATAGATATTGTTTATGGTGAACAGATATTAGCATTGGGTACAGTGCTCACTGATGATCTACATGCAAGGTTATGACAGCTACTGAAGGTGCCCTTAGAGCAAATTTATAGATATGGAACTAAGCACAATTCCCTTATGTTTTATAAGGGAGCGAGCATGCCATGAACACCATGGCAAAAGAATATGATGTATGTACGCCCTGTAATTCATTCCGGCTTTCGCTGTTATCCATTAAAGAATGCTATTTTCCATCCATAAATGCATACGAATATGAGCATAAATGTATGTATCCGTCTTCCTTTATCTTGCTCATATTCTGTAATGGTCAAGAATGTTATCTCGATATGCTTCTCCTTCACTTTGTCTTCATCCGTTCTCCTTCTATCTCAGTTCATCTCTTTTCATTTTCTGTCCCTCTGATTTATATACGCAGGTGGACCCTAGTTTTTTTATTCTTGAGTCTTTCTGTAATGTAATTTCTGATTTGTGAAGATTGGGAGCCAACCCGAGACACAGGGCTGCGATTAGACTCCTTATCTTCAGACAGAATTCTTATTACACCCAAAAAGCACCTCATTACACCACCTACATAATGACCCACAAATTCACTTCTGTCTTTTTTCCCCCAACAGCTTTGATTTTCATAAACTCCTAAAAAATAATATTCGTTTACATAAGTAATGTTTGTTTACAATTAAATCCCCACAGGTTAGCAGGGTTTTGAATAGCTCCTTCAGTCCGGCTGTTATTCTGCCGTCGAGCGCTGATATGAATAATAGTTATTATTGTAGAGGCACTATTTCAAAAGCCATAGGTTAAATGTAAATTTATGATCCCGTGACATCTTTTTCAAATGCTTATTGATGATTCATTCTGCATCATTCCCTCCTACGGAAACTGGCAACTGCATATTATTATGTCTGATTTTCTCTTACTAATTGACTGCAGTTGCAATAGTGAGTGTTTTTTTTTTTTTTTCTGTCTGACTTGCCCCCATGGGCTCTAACACCCCTTCATTAACAACACCCGTCATGCTCCAGAACTGTTCATTTCAAGTGATTTTAAACACATGGATATTTACCAGTATTAATTATAGTTTGCAGTACTATTATTACGTACTTGGAGTAGCACAAGCTGTGTAGGTTTTAAACCATTTCCCCCTTTAGTTTTAGCTTTCTGTTTTATATTATCAGCTCTATGCAGTTTAGATTTTTCTTTACCCAAAATGTGTACATCATGGCAACAGCTGGGCATGAGAACCCCGAAACACTGGTCTAGTGGTAACTAGTGCTAACTCAATAGATATTAATGTTGGACTTGAGCAATGCATTAAATGATAATAATACTTGCTCATCTTTTAATTACTCTTTGAATGAATGTTTTTTTTCTCACCAATGGCAAACTAAGACAGTTATAAAAAGGGCAGTATGTTTTTATGTAATGTTTGTCGAATTATTTTAGATACCTGGATCCCACCAGGCATGGCTCTGTTATGTCATAGTCCAAAAGCTGTTTTAGTCTGTTCTCCACGTGTCTTCATATCCCACCAGCAGTATTTCAGAAGCAGCAGACTGTTTCCCCCTTGATTTATGTGATCAAAAGTTTACAGAGGACGTTTTATTTTAAAAATCAACCGGAGTCTCGATATGTCGTTCGTGTGTCTGACTTCCGGCCAGCTCAGTCCGCTCTGTGCAGGTTGACGTGGGTTGTTGCAGTCGCCGTCAAAAAAATAGAAACGCTGCGTGTCCTCTGCGGACCACACAGCAGAGCCCCTTCCGGATGCTTCTGAAATGTTTCGCGGCGCCATGGCAGCCATGCCCGGTGGAATCGAGCAGTTAGGCTAACAGAATGTCAGATGCGTAACAGTAATCCCTCCTCGGTGTGCGTCCTCCGCACTGAGAACAAAAACGTGGGACCCTTTTTGGGACAAAAATACACAAGTGTTGCATCGCAGCTGCAACACTTCTCGGTTTCCTCCGACTGAAAAACCCCTCATATTAAATTGTCACTATATTTATCATCGTCATCGTTACGGTGCTGTCTGTAAGTGAAGCCTACAGTACAAGTGAGTGTAATATGGTCCAGCCCGGGGCTTTTCTGGGAAATGTAGAAACTCAGTAACTGAAGTCTAGAGCTGAAATATAACAGAGCAGGTTGAGACAATGTTAGGTCTCAAAAAAGTACAAATTACAACATGTTGTTACGACTTGTGGAATGCATTAGATGTCACAGATCTTTATGTACGGGCCTTGCAAAAATAATTCATCCCGGTGAAATGTTGCCGAATGCAAGACGGGCTGTGGACTTGCTAAATATTATGTGTGATGTTTGAATTTATTTACCTGACTGATCACAGCTCACTCCATCTCTCTCCATCTGTCTGATTCTCTCCATCTTTCACCCATCTCTCACTGTCATCCCCTCCTCTCATATCTCTCAATTGTCTCTTTACTTCATAGCTCTTCATCTACCTGCCTAGCCCATCTCTCTATAACCCCTCTACATCGCTCCATCTTTTTCACTCCATGTATTTCAACATTCCCCCCCCCCAATCCCCTCTTTTCCATCATTTTCCATCATGTTAAATCTTTCGCCCATATCTCTCTTTCTCCATCACCCCTCAACCCGCTCTCTCTCCATTTTAATCATGACATGTCTGCATCCTGATCTGTTTATCCCTCTGATTTTTCTCACCTCCCTAATCCTTCTTTCTCTCTCCTTCTGTGTTCCTTGCAGCTGGCATTGTTCGGAAAAAGCAGTGGTGTGAGATGGTGCCGTGTTTGGAGGATGAAGGCTGTGACCTCTTAGTCAATAAATCTGGCTGGACTTGTACACAGCCCGGAGGCCGAGTCAAAACCACCACGGTGAGTTCAGGCTCCCTTGAAGCACCCCGGGTTACACGGTCCACTCGCAAACCAGTAGGTGTGTGCAAAATATTTGTGTGTGCTGCACCGGTGGCACTGAGAACATGGCAACAACAATAATGATGAAACCGTTTTTTAACATTATTGAAGCCATTTTAACAAGATGAATCATTGTTACCATGTACAGCAATATATACAGCAGTGTTGTAGCCAAGTCCACCTAAACTAACCAAGTTAAGACTGCGACAGGCAAGAACAACACCAAACAGTACATAGCTGACTTAGGTAGCTAATATGTAGCTAATATCTGCCAAATCTCTTGAGGCGGGGTCCCAGCCGTCTCAGTAAAGCGTTGCACTGCCAAACTTACGTTCTGCTGCGTGTGTTTTTGGACGCTGTTTTGCAGATGAACCCTGTGTGATTTAAGTAGACAAATTTTATTACAAATTTGGCTGACATCTCCTTCCAGACAGCCAAAGCTTCAGCTCCGGTCTCCCACTTTCTTGGAGAGTGTGCAAAAGGGGGTTGGGGAGAGGTGACAGCCTTTTTAACAGTTACAAAAATTAGAAGTGAGTCATGAAGCAAGAAGTTTAACGCCCAATCGCTGTAACGATTTCAACAAATAAATCAGACAATTTAGTGATACCCACACAGTTTTTGTCTCGTTTCATGTTTTCAATTTAAACATGCTTAAGTAATACAACTCCCATACAGTATATGTTGCTAGTTGAATATATTGTTCAACTGTATCGGTATTGTGCAATAAAACACACCCTTCCTCAATTCAATACATTCGGGGGTGTTTTTCCTGCTACCGCCTTACTTGGTCTGGCATGATCGGTACAGTTGCTAATGTTAGCTAATGCTTGCATGTCAAATCAATCACCGACTTTATTACTCTCTATTTGTAAAGTCGTAAACACATCGTAACTCAACGGGAGACATGTTTATTCCTGTTTGTGGTCCTATTTCAGTCACTCGCAGCCAGGTCATAATCATGTCTTTAAACAGTATTGTATTTTTTGTTGTCGGCGGTGGTGTTTTGGGGCCACTTTAAGGTGAAAACGGTGGCCTGAAAACAGCACCAATACTGATTTATCACTTCAAAGCTGATAGGACAAACAAGCTTTCTGGGCATCAATACTCGCTCTTCTTTTAGCTGTTTTAGCTGTTTTAGCTGTTTTGGTCACCGCAGAATTCAATGAAAAATAGCCACTGAATGTTTTACTATGACCACCACCTATATGCTAACTTTATCTGCCTGCTGTCTGGACCAGCCTGTTGTTGCAGGAAACCAAACCAATGAGTGCAGTGAGACAGAATCAAACCAGTAAAGATGCAGCTTGTAAAACAACCAAAACAATGAGCTGAAAGACACTAAAATTCTCCACTGAACTAAAGGGAACTACAGAGGAAGGAGATGGCTCATCACCAAGAGTGTAGCTTTAAACAATCAGGAGAATCTTGGGTAATTGAAGAAAATTTAGTGTAGCATCATTGCTACTTGTGGCTGTTTAGCAAAAGTGATGTGGTCTTGCTAGTTCTTTATCCCATACCTGTAGCCTGCTTTTAGCTAGCTTACTCGCTGTCAGCCACAAGTACACTGATAGCAGCAGAAACCCAGTTCAGCATTCACCTCGCAATCCCCTGAATATGTTTCTCTCCCGCCCCCCTCATCTTCTGCTCATCTCCACACACTGTACACGGTTTGTTTACTTTCTCGTCGCCAGCAATTAGCTTGAATTAGGGACGCTTTTAATGTTAATGATGGCAGCAGATGGGGGGAGCCACTGCTTGTATTCACTGCGATGCCACCCATTCATTCACCCAGCCGTCCTCCACACCCTGTCTCCAGCTCTCCAAGCCTCCTTCTCTCCACTTCACCCCCAACTTCAACACACACACCCCTTCCTACCTCCTCCCTTCCGGCCCTGGTGCCTGCCTTACGAGGAACATAAACGCCGCCGCTCTCCCGCCTTCACACACAGTCTATACCGTAGTAATTAAAGAGGTCTCAGTTGAGAAACATGTTACACAACATGCGTACAACACAGCTGCCCTATCTGCGAATGTCAGTGGGCGAACGCCAAGGACCGGTGGGGGCATCATTAATGCATCTGTCATGATTTAGTCATCAGCTGACAAACTTGTTTATGCCTTCCTGCTGGGAGACAAACAGCGTACATCCACACACACACATACTGTAACATAACACACACTGAATGCTTAAACCTAGATTATACTGTTTATCAGTCAGCCGTTGCCCCTGCACTCTTACTGTGCCTGACACCACCTGAATATACGTGGTTGTGAAGACTGAGGGTGACAACTGTTACATGTTCCACCTACACTGTAATTTCTTATCTGGGTAGGCAGATACCCCTCCTCCCTCCCCCTCCCCTCTACAAACACAATCTTAGTTAACGTACAGCTGGATCCATTTATTGTATTTGACAGATATAGGAGCTTCTGTGTGTGTGTGTGTGTGTTGGAGGGAGCTGAGTATGCAAATGCGTTGGTCACGGCTTGTTCAAAGGCTAATAGATCCCATGCATCTGTATTGTCACGTGTATGTTAACAGGCCGGTGCGCGTCTTCGTCGTTATGAATATGCATCCCTGCTTTCTTGCTGAGGGTGTCCCTGTACGCTTTGGCCTACTTGTACATTTCATATCCTGCTTAGGATGTCAGTCAATGTACCTCTCATCGGCTTATGCTGACACTATGTGGGACGTGACAGGTATTCCTTGCTTGCTTCATTGGCTACTTTAAGCTTGGTGACAGCTAGTCAAATGGCTGGACAGCTATGTGCACTCATCTGTGCCAGTATGTGTGCGTGTGTGTGAGAGAGAGAGTGTGTGTTTAAGCAGCTTTCACTGTCAAGAAATCTAATACTGGCAACATGCAGGTTCGGGTCATTGTTTAAAATTCTTCTGAAAATATTAATTTATGTGATGGATGAACTGGCCCAATGTGACCGCTCCATTTAATCTCAGGCCACTGGAGGAAAGTCGGGAAGATTTTAGGAAAGTGATTCACAAGCAATGCATGTGACCTAAAATTGCCTAAAATGCAATAAAAAGGTTAAGGTCGATTCACTCCAAAGCAAAAATTACATAAACCTCTTGTTATCTGCAGACCCAAGGGAGAATTATGAGCAAAAAAAAGAACCAAACAAACAATTTACTCCTCAGCCATCCCTCTGGTTAACTTTGAACAAATGGCCCCTTCCCTGAGGCCTTTCAAGGTTAAACCCAAACTGCAGCCGCCCCAATATTGCCTAAGGATGACTGTTGGCTGTGCACAGTCCGCTGAGCATGTCCGACCTGTCTGTCAGGTGTTCGTGCGGAAACATCAATGCAGACAAACAGACCCGTCCCTCAGGGCATTTGACTAAGCCAAGTCAATCTGACTCAACCCCATAGCCAACATCGCCTCATAAAGGGCTATTTTGGACAAATGTCAAGAGGCGGTTAGCGTGGATTGGTCAAATGTTTGAGAGTTTGTGTTTTCTCCGTCGAACGGTGGGAGACTGTGTTGCTCGGGATGACACTGCTGACCTCTCCTGTACCTTTAGTCAGCAACACTGCTCAGTACAATGTATGCTGCGCGTTTTCCCACAACCTACAGGATGTCAGTCATCTGAGCGGCCACCATTTGATGTGCGTGTTTTTAAAAATAACTTCCTCGCATACCTGTTTTCCCCTCTGCTTGACTCCCCCTCAGACTGTTCTCGCTTTCGCCTTCTATCTTTTTTTTAAATACATTTTCACCCTTCACTCTCTCCTCCTCCTCTCTGTCCCCTCTCCGTGCATTAATCTTAGTACGACCCCACTTTGAAGAGTACATGTTGTTCTTGTCAATAAAAACACAATATGGATTTTTTCTACGGCCGGGCCCCAGCAGAAACATATGAAGATTGATATGTACTTTGCTTATTGTTGACAGTGATGTTTTGAGGGAGGTTACTTTTATTAGCATCGCAGCGACAACCGAAGCTGAAAAGGACACATATCCAATAGAGGTGCACTTGTGAAGCTATAGCACATAATTTATTTCAGTATCGAGAGTCTCGCTGATACAGTGACACGTTTCTCCTCTAAAGGATTGACCTAACAGAAAATGGAATTCTTCAGACGAACCGTATCAAGCTCTAAGACTGTAAATGAGCTCCTTGGTTTCACTTAACTGTGTTACTGAAACAATAAAATACGCATGGACACTCAACTTTGTGTCCATCAGCAACTACTTTATTTTCATTCTGTTTTAACTGAATACAAAACCAGATGTCTGCCAAGACCAGTGCCTTATGGCGACCCATATGGACATAAAAATGATACACAATCACTTAGAGAAATACTGGCAAGAAAGATCTGTCAAAACATAACCGATGTATCCAAATGTCCAAGTCTTCTGGCAATTGACCGTCCACTAAACACTGACCCTGAACAGCAATAGTCCTGTCATAGCTTAGTAACTGTAACTAAGCTCAGCAGGCCTGTCAAGATGTGTGCATGTCTGTAGTGAGAGTGGTCCGTGGTATCTCAGTGTCACTCTTTGGAGGGAGTTTTTCGGAGCCTTTCCAAAACTGAAAGCCCCTGAGCAAAATCAGAAGGAATACTCACGATCATCTTAACTTGCTCTATAGGCCCATGAGTCATGGGCCTAAAGGTCCCATGACTGTAACCAGGATGATGAAGGTCGTTTAACTTTGTTCTTTCCTGCATGTGCAGATATTAATGGCAAAAACTCCAGGATGAGGGTGTACTTTTGGAAAAATAGGCCTTCAGAGTGGGCTTTTGTTTCCAGGATGTTGGTCCAAGGAGATGTTTTTGGAATAATGAACATTTGGAACAATGGGCAGCCCCATAGTAATCTGTGCAACGTTATTTGCAAATACAGGTATTACACTGGCTGACTGCATTATTTAGTTGTGTAACAAGTTATTTTTTTGATTTGAAAAGATAGTTTGGAGTAAGAATAATGCTGCAGTCTATCCGTTTTCTAACTGTTTAGTTTGAAGTAAGATTCACCATCTGTTAAGTTCTCACATTTTATGGGTAGGCCCTCTGTGATTACCTACTGTAGGGGTCAAGGCCATCACCCCTCAACTTGTTTTTGTTTGAAATGTATTCACATTTTCACATTTCACATTTTTTTACATTTATAGATGAACATCCAAGTCAATAATCATGGCCAATGATGAATAAGTCTGTTTGATCAGCATACTTGCTCCTCGTACTAACTCCAGATATCATTGCTTAAATCGGGAGACCAAACCTACCCAGAGCATCAGGGGATTTTCCTCCAGAACAGTTAATCTCATTAAAGTTAGTTTCAGAGAGTTTTCTGTGAGGGAAAGAGTTCTGAGCTGAACTTTTTTGTATGGATTTGTCATTTTTCTTATTGATTATGTCAGAGGTGCTTTACACATATACTGATAAGACTATAAAGGCAGTTCATCTTCTGACACCTTGGCAGCTAAATTTAGCTAATAATTGATGGCACTGCCTGATAAATAAGAGTTAGGATGAATACCAGTGTATGATACACTATTGCAGCATAACACATTCATTAAGACCATGGCTGGACTAGCCTGTCTGATGGACTTTAAATAGTCAAATTGATTAATTGCCACTGTAGGAGCCATCCTGTATATTTTTGGGAAAGTTTATGGAGATTTGCAGAGTTTGCAATAAATGCATTTTTCAGTTAAAATTTACAAAGTTTCGGCATCAGTTTGTCCGGGTCACACGTCTAAACAATCAACAAAATTAGCAATTAGCGACAGAAAATGGGACTAAGCCACACCTTGCCTAGGGTTGAAGTTCATATAAGGAATATTCAAGATGGAAACTCCCTATGGGAATAACTGAAAATAATAAAAATATAAAAGAAACATAGAGGATACTGGCTGTGTATTTATCAGGTGCTTCAGCTTCCTCGCATAGTCCAAAGACATGCTGGTTTATAGGTCAATTAGTGACTCTAAGTTGCCCGTAGGTGTAAAAGTGAGTGTGAATGATTGTCTCTATGTGTCAGTCATGTGATGAATGGGTGACTTCTCCAGGGTGCAATCCCGCCTTTCGCCCACGTTAGCTGGGACCAGCTCCAGCCCCATGCAAACCCTATGAGCAGTTATGGAAAATGAATGAACAAATGTGTTCTCCATGCAGACAGAAACCTTATCTGAGCAGACCGAATTATAAACCCTTTTATTAGAAATTAAAAAATATCAATTCCGTTGAGTCAAACTTTAATTAAATGAGTTGACCTGTTTAACAAGAATTCATAAAGGTAGATGAATGAGACTTCTCAGTTAGCATGTTCAGTCAAACCACTTCCCACATGGCCACAGCTAGCTGGCAAAAAATTACCAAAAGGTTTTGAAAAAGTCACACATTTCTTTATCTGCAGGTCAACTAAAATATCAGACATATGCACTCCAGTGATTTTGATTGAAAGCCTGTCTTTGGCTCAGGCAGTGCGGTAGTGTGGACTGTACTTGTGATGAAGAGTGTGCTGCTGAATGTGTTCATAATTCTGTTGAAATCCTACTCACAGGGAAGGCCGAAAGATTATCTGTACGTGTGATAAAGAGTGTGCTGCTGAATGCAGTCCAATTAAATGGACTTAACCAAAACATGCAATAAGACCTAGATCTAGAGAATTGCTTTTTTATGTGTGTTACCCTGAAATATGTCTGCTTTTAAAAAATACATTTTATACACTGAGACTATGCAGGATTATTGGCCATTTGCAACCCCAGTTAGAAGTATCGTGTTGCCCTGTCGAGAGTTGCAGAGACGATCGACACACCAAGTTTGTCTTTGCTTCCTGACATTGGACAGTTAAACTATTAAGATTGAAATCAAATTGTTGATTGAGTTGGATCTACCATACTGTACTATGAGGGGATATCAATTTTGTTCATATATATTGTTAGCAAATTCTCTTGGTGGTTTTCAGATTTGAAGTTGAAGTTGGTTTTCACAGGGCTGCTGACCAACGTCTTTTTTTTTTACTGCGTGACAAAATGAACTGGTGGCCAGAAAAGGTGTTAAAAGTGTATCCATATTTAAGAACTGAACCATTTACAAGATTCATGTTTTTTAACCAAAGTCTGCTGGAAACTGTAGTTTTAATGTTACCATTAGCTTGTGGCTACAGATTATTACATCTCCTAGCTGCAGTCCTCATTTCAGGTGAACAACAAAATCCATGGTCGTCGGCTAGAAATGAAAAGCTGACATTGTAAAAAAAAAAACTGTATTTAAAAAATGCGTCCAAGTTTCTGCAATAGACATCATTCTAAACTGCTTTGGCCATTGTGCCATGACAGAATGGAAGGCATGGTCCATGTAAAGCTCATCAGCAGGTAGGTGTTAATTTCCCACCAATATTTGGTTTCCTCCTGCCATGATGCAAAATGCTTTGAATATGCATTTTATAACAGTTTTTTAACAGTTACCACAGTCGAGACTTTTGCCTAAGCGATATGTAGTCTCAGCAGTCATCTCCCATACCAACTTCTCTCAGTGAAAGGCTTACTGCTGTCTCTCTCCAGAGAGGTCGATGCTCTGCGTCGTGCCCTCCACCATTTTAGACTGGCAGATGAAACGGCACAAGGAGCTTTCTCTCTCAGCGTGTGCCGACGCGGGGAGCTTGGTGAGAAGGAGGGAAAGCGAGAGCACCATTAGAGAGAGAAAAGCGAAAATCACCTCAGGTTATCTGACAGGCTTTTGTGACAGGCCGATAAGACGAAAATTCAAAACAGGGACATAAAAAAAAAGCGACGCGGGAGAAGAAAAGAGCAGCACGAATGAAAGACGGGGAAAGAGATTTGAGCCGGTTGGACGTATGCCGTCTTGAAGCATTATTTAAGTCATTTTCAGTTGGTGCGCATCAAGGAGTGGGGTCATGCCGTTAAGCCTTTAAGTGCCTGCTAACTTGTTAGAAAAGGACGTTCCTTTCAAAAGTAGTTTTTTCCCCTCACTAAGTTATAATTTCACAAAATCCAACTGTAGGAAAAAAAAAACTGTCAGCACGTTCCCGTTCCTGTTTTCAACATGACAGTGACTCGCTAACAAAGAGCATTTGTTATCCTGAAATCCGGCGAAACGCATCCACTTTTCTCGTTGAACACTGTGCTTTCACTTTTGATCATACCACACACCATCATGTCCAAACATTGCAGGACACACTGACTCAAAATGTAGAAAACAGCCCCGAAACAATGACTAAATGTCTAATTGGGTCTTAATCATATGTTCCATTAGACTTGTCCTGATTGGGGTATTTAGGCTGTGGACAGAGTGCTACGAGCTGAAGTGGCACCTACTGAGAGAAAGACTGTGATTACTGTAATCAAGACTTTTTTTCAGAGAGGAGAGGAGAACAGAGGAGAGGAGATTAGTGGACAGGGAAAAAGGAGGTTAGGAAGGGGATTTGGGTGGAAAGAAGTGAGTTGAAGTTGAGGGTAGAGGAAGGACGATCCATGGACTATAATGTTTGATAATATGAGCTGTGTATCCATATGCGTATTTTATAGATATTGTGGGTACAGTGCATGCATGGAGATATCGCAAAGCCTGATTTCATCCTCACACTAACAGTCCTTTTTGACAAAGGTTGCAGTTTGCACATGACAATCCCCAGGCCAGTCTGTGTCTCCCTGTAAGCTTCGAGAGTATTTACGCATTTATACATCTGCCAGAGACAGCATGTGTTCGGCGGAGTATGAAAAAGCTCTTTCGATTGGGGTTTGTAAGCCAGTGCTGAGGGCCTCCCTCCTCTCCCCCCCCAAACCTTCCACCACCTCCTCCCCTGCCCCATCACTTCCTTTCTGTTTCTTCCTCTCTCTGTGGATCCAGCTCAGGCTGGGTCTGATGGGATCCCCCAAAGCTCCACCATCACCACATCCCCCCTGTGGCTCTGGGTCGGTACCGGCCTTGGTAATTGATCCCTCTGGGCCCTCCAGGCTCATCCAACAGTGGGTTGAACAGAATCACCACTAAGAAGACAGCTGCTTGGCCACCCCAGACAGACAGGCAGGGAGAAGGAGAGGAAGAAAAAGAGGCCCTGTTGCTGCTAACCATTAGCTCTGTCTGCCAGCTTCCTTCTAAAGGGAGCCAAGTCAGCACATAGTCTCAGCTTGGAGAATAGCGCGTCCTCCATTTTGGGAACCTGGGAAATATACTTGTTTTTTTAGCAAGAACAAGAAAGTCTCTTTTTAGGTGCTTATCAATAGCCTAAGAGCTTTTGGGATTGATCTGTTAAGTGAGCACTGTTTCTTAAACCCAAAGCCTCTGCTAGCCAATGAAAGCACCCCTACTTGTATTTCATCCCAAGTGTCAACACGGCCCAGTTCCCAAATTTCAGCCATTTCTTTGTGCCCCCCAAAAAAGCCAGTTGATGTGAAGTGACTGTTGGCTTGTTCTTGCACTGCAAGCAGCTCCCAGTTAGCACAGCTGCAGGTTTATTCCAACAAGCAGGACAACAACAACTGCACGCATGCGAGAACAATGTGCACACTCACACGATACAGTATATTGTTGCTGCTGAAAACCGTGAGAAAACAGCACTGTTTAGAGCTTCGTTGTTATGTAATCTTTTTTTCCACTTCCCGACATTTTTTTCAGTCCATTGATTAACACTTAATCGTGCCAAGTGGCAAGAATCTACAGCCATGCTCTGGGCTTGTCACGCGAACTGCTCACATTGACAATGCTGATGTTTAGCAGGTATAAGTTGACCACCTTAGCTCAGTATGTTGGCATGCTAACATTTGCAAAGTATGGCTGGGGCTGATGGGAATGTCATTATGGTAATCGTATTAGGCAGTAAAATACTTGATGATGGTGCCAAGGAAAAGTCAGGGTATCCCCAAAGTCGTTATTAGGGTTCATCCCCTGGGGACCATGAATGTGTGGATAAAAAAAAACGAGATATTTTGCTGAGTGGATGAGTGAACTTGTTTAACTGGTGGTGATGATACAGGATAAAATGAGGGGATCATAAAAGTTGGCGGGCTTCATCATCTGGGGACCATGAATATCGGTGCAAAATGTCAATCCATGATTGTTGTTGAGATACTCTGGGATGGCTAAAAATCCTTATAGGTGAAAAGAGAACACGGTGTTTAAATAAGGCGTCCTCATAAAGGATTATTATGTCAAACAAAAAGTAGTTAAATTACAAATGACTTGACAATAATTCATTATGAATGAATTGATGATTTTATTGCTTAACAAGTCAATGATGATTAAAAAACTAATCGCTGGAAAAAACACAAGGCCTTTTTGTGTTTTGCTTCCATGTGGGTGCAGAATCAGACCCTGCTTTACTCCCACTCTTCTATATTTAACGCTGCATGCACAGAACAGTTTCCCTGTGACAAACACAGCCACAGAACAGCTCATCAGGTTTGTAGAAAGCCAAGCAGGCACATTTTCAAGACACCTCAGTGGGAAAGGCTGATGATGGTGGCTGTGGTGGTGATGGTGGTGTGACTGTGTCTAAATATGAAAAAAAAATAAATATAAAAATAAAACACTGCATCCTCATTATGAGCTTGATAACCATACCGCCTCCACCTCTCCCTCTCCTCCTCCCTCTTTCCTCTCCCTTCCTCTCTTCCCCCCAGGCTCTATGACGCGACAAGAGTCCCCCTCGACACTCTTGCACTATGGAGAGCATTGATGACCCCTTGACAGACAGCCAAAAACCATCTACCAACACCACCAACAACACCACCCTACCACCACCACCACCACCAACACCACAACAACAACAACAACTCCACCCAAACCCTGGTCCCGCAAAGGCAGGAAGCAACACAAGCAGCTACAGAGCACCAAGGGCCTCATGGAGGCAGCAAGGTACAACAAGAAAGCCCCCGGGCTGGAGAAATTTGTGACTGCTTTTAACGACGCTGCAGGGGGAGCAGTCACACCTTGTTATCGTTGTTATCCACAGATAAAGTTTTTTAATTCAAAGAAATAATAAAAGTGTCCTGATGGTCATCTCATTCACCACGAGCCTGTGGGTACTATATACAAAATCAATTCTGTGGCGGTTGATAAAGCGGGTAATTGAGTTTCACCCTCCTAGTTTTTTTTCCCTGCGATCTAATGAAAATCATTACGACTAATATTATAGTTTTAGACCACAGACACGTCAACCTCTACATTCAAACAACAGGAAACACGGGCGCACATGAGAGAGAATCCAGACAGGGCTGTCTGTTTGTTTGATATCTTTATTTGGCTTACACATTTTTCCATAAGCTCCCCCAGCTCCCCAGTGTGTGTTTAACCACACACACACACACACAAAAAAAAAAAAAAATCCATGTGTGAAGCAATACCAGTAAAACCCATCGGTTTATTTTCAGCTTGTTTTTGCTCGGCTTTATTGGCACGCCTTGTATATTGTCTTTAAAGTATTGTGTCAGATGGCGTCTGCGAGCTCAAATAAAATGAGGCGCCAGGCAGACTCTCTAGATATTAATGTATGTGATTGGGAAATAGAGAGTAGCCGTGTAGTAAATTTAACGTACAGTGCAGTAAAAGGGATGAGGCCAAAGTCATAAAAATGCCCAGTCTCATAGAGTTTCTGAAAACCAGGCTCTTCTGTCGGTCAATATCGTGAGCATTTATGACCCATGTTATGATTTGCTTTTGAGGAAAAAAAAAATATAAATCTGATCCTGCTGCTTTTTCCGGCCCAGACAGCGAGTCCTCAGTAGATTTGAAAATCGAGACACGTGGTAGAATGCACGCTGTAAACTCTGATCCTCTCAGAGCGCATCATATAGAAAGATTATTGTCCACTGGCTAGCACAGAAGGCTATCTAAGATTGGGTTTAAAACATTTGATCCTGTAATACACTGTAAAAAGGAAGCCGTATCGCCTGCAATCATCTGATCCCATCCGTGCAATACACTCTGTGAGCAGACACAATGCGTACATTTCAGTGTATTGAGTGATGTTTGTATCTAAAACAAATCAAATGACATCTTTTTTAATCCTTCCCGATGCCACCGTTGTACGAGCGCGATGTTAAATCTGTTCTAATGTTTCCTCTTGAGCATTAAAGTTCTGATCAGATCGCAGGATGCAGATAGCGAAACTGTGTTTGCTTTGATGTTCTGAAGAAATGCAATATGAAAGGGCTGATAATGACATAACACCCTAGATAGCTTTGAACTCTCTCTTAATGCGGAATGGGGCCTAGTGTCTGGAGGCCCGTGCATACATGTTCATGTGTTTTGATCTCAGCATCTGCTTCAGGCATTATCCAGCTTCACAGCATGTAATGAGCGATTTCCCTTCCCTTATTAACCTGTGGATCATTCCTAACCTACAAGTTCACTTATGAATATTCATGCGGCAAGCTATTGTGCGCCTTTGCGTGCTCCCATCCGAAAGAGAGCGCGCGCGCGCCACGGTGCAGGACGTTAAGCGGCGAGGGCGCGTTTTAGAAACAAGCATAGCGAGTTGTTGCAAAAAAAAAAATAAAGAGAAGCAAGGAGCACTTTAGAACGACAGCCGAGAAGAAAAGGTTTCATTCCATTAGATGTTTTCAGCAGCTCCCTGCAAAGCTTGCGGAAAAGGTAGGAAATCATTCAGTCATACATCATTTAATCAGCTGCGAACTCCTGAGATCGCATTACTCACATCCATCAGGGTCTTGATACAGAGTTTGGAGAAGCAAAGTAGATCAATTTTCTTGCGTGCGTGCCCATCGACACGTTCGCCGTGGGTCACCGTGCTGTGACATTTGGAGGGGAGTCAGCGAGAGTTCACACAGAGAAGAAATGTCAAGCCGGGGCCATGTGTTCGGGTGCATTTGCTTTAAATCCTCTAACTCCCAGCTGGAGTTTGACTCCATATGTATATGTGTATGTGTATAATTTTCTTTGGCTCCAGCAGATGTGGCTGGATGCGCTTTCACTTGAATGCACATGCAAAATGCATACAAAATGCGTGTTTTTATCATTTATCCAAGCACTTCGGCTTTGCCCGGAGATAGGACACTCTCCGTAACGTCCCTAAAATCAAATGTTTTCCTCATCCTCTATTGATTGCTGCTCGGTACATATCAATACGTATTGAGCGGATTGCCTGCTTGCTCCACCACAGGAGAAGGCTGCACGAGTTAGACGTCAACGCAGATGGATTCTGTCCATGACTTTCCCTTCTGTTACTGTGACACCTGCAGCGGTTATCAGTCGCACTCGAATTCGTCTGATTCTCTTTCTGGCCTTGTTTAAACAGCCAGACCTCCCTTTATTCAAAGTTTGTCCATGTGTTCAATAGCCAGACGGGTTCTGCAGCACATTTCCCTCAACTCCGCATTCCCCAAGCACAAAAATGTAAAATATTCTCTGGCTGTTATAAGATATAAAATAGAGTAATATGGTCGTTTCCTGATAAACCCGAGGTAATAATCACCTAGGGCCTGTGAATTTTATTCATAGGGCAAATTCATCTCATATTCATCTGACATTCGTTCCTCTTTTTAATAGAAGGCTTGCATTTCCCTGAGATGAGATTTGCGTGTGAGATTTATAGGGAACCATTTGCCACAGTGTGGGTGTGAGAAAAAGGGAGAGGAACATAGAGGGAATATAAGAAAATTACCATGGTAGACACAGACTATGTGGTAACTTACACAAACAAGACCTCTGTGCCAGACTTTCTATTTTAAATTCATTTGGGTCCCTTCCCTCTTGAGATTTCTGTTTCTATGCAGCGACTCTCTCCTGCTTCCATTTCATCTGTGGCTCTTTGACCGTTCAGTGCAACTGTCAGCCCACTAGGAGGCACCGACATGGGGGAGCGTGCCTGCCCGCACCGGGTTAGAACACCTGTTTGGGCAGCGCTCACAGTCGAGCGGGTAGCGCAGTCCTCACCCCGCTTTGAGCTGTTACACCTCTGGGTCATTTCACGCCCAGCTCCAACAAAAACCACGACATTATCTCTATTAAACCTCCGAGCTCATTGAGATGTTTATTATTCCCAGAGCGTCAGACATTGTCATCTGTGATACATGCAAGTACTCCACCCAACACCTGCCCCTTTCATGGCAATTTGCACCCTGTGAAATCATCAAGAGTTCATTATTATGAATTAAGCTTCAGTGGCAATGCAGCAGTCTTGTAAGGCATCGGCGCCTCTATCAAGTTGGCTGTGTGACTGGCGGGGGCCAGATGGCGAGGAGGCTTCCAGATTTGTCTTTCTGTGGTAGATTAATTGTTTCTCAGTCTCTGCACTGTGAGACTGATTTCGTTATTGGGTTGCACCCGCTGAAGAATTCTAAATATTTGACAAAAAAAAAAACAAAACACTTGATTTGACAGAGAGTAAGCTGATGAGTTTTTTTTTTTTTTTTTTTTTTTTTTTGCTCTGATGTTGTATTCAGCGTGCTGTAATTAACATTTCCATTTGGTAAGAGGCAATGGGTATGCATATTTCTTACAGAGACACATAATGTATCCGGTGATTTTGAAAGAATAGTTCAACATTTTTGGAAAAGGTGCATATTGGCGTTCCAAAGAAGAATTACATGAGAAGTTGGTGCAATTTGTTTTTTTGTTTTTTTTCATTAGTCCAAATTCACAAGATATAATCTGTCATAATCTGAGGTTGGCAGATTTGGGTACCCTCAGACAAAGTCATGCTAGCTTTGAAACAGCTAGCATAGCTAACAGTCTGCTGGCTGGCTGTACTTGCGTAGCATACAGAATGGTGTCATCTAATTTGGCAAGAGTCTGAAATGTCAAGTAACTCTTTAAAGGGGAGAGCAGAGTATTTATGCAATAGAGCAGACACATGTATATTCATGCAAAGACAAATTTTCATTCCAAAGACTTTCAGAACTTGTTCATCACTTTGGGAAGTGTGCCCGGTCGCCTTCTTGCTTGTGAGTTAGATGATGTACGCTCAATATAAGGCTCCAGCCGACAACCAAGAAGCTTAGCACAATTCATTCCAAGCTAACCTAACTGCCCCCTCTCTCTAGCTTCATATTTTATGGACACACATGAAAATGGTATTTGTCTCCTCGTCGACCTTGGGGAGAAACCCAATAAGCTTTATTTTTTTGCCAGCAATGCTCAGAGAACAGAATATTTATGACACAGAGACAAGTTATTTAATTTTGAAGGCTTACGTAAATGTCAAATTTCCAAATTGTTCAACAAAAAGCTTTACTGTGCTGCATGTGAGAAGACAGGAAATGTTCGTATTGATGTAAAATCTTCTCGATATACAGGCACTACAAAGAAAATACAAAGAGAAAAAACGCCTTTTGCGTAAATAAACCTTCAGAAGTGAAGACGTTAGCTTCTCTCAGAAGCTGAGGCAAGAGTGGGCAATGTGCTCAAACCATCATCTCATATTTGTTGTGTGCTTATTGATTCACAGGTCTCATAACGCAGCCAGAGACGGGAAAACCAGGGAGTGACTGTTTGAGGGAGCAAACTCTCCCCTGGACACTGGACAAAGCACTCGCTGTCAAACACTGTCTGTCTCCTGTGACCGGCTCCTCTGGGTTTGTGACTGCTCCCTCCTGCTATCTGTCGTTGGGTCAAAATGTCGCGACCACCTCCTCTTCACTCTCTCTTCCTGCTCTGTGAAGTCAAGCAGCGCCCGCTCGCGCCACGGAGGATGGGACACCTTAAAAATCCCACGAATGGTTTTTTGCCTCATTGGAAGTCCTCTGTCTGAAACTGCTAACTGCTTTGAACAAGGGGATTTCCCCACATCACATCCTAGCCTCTAGAGCAGGACCTCCAGAGCAAAGACGGGATCACTACAGACCAGACCCTGTTGCTTCTTGGATCACCTCGCGAGGCCGTTAAAAAAAAACACAAAAAAACAAACTGAGCGCGCTCTGCTGTGAATAGGCCTTCTGCTGGAGTAAACCTCCCATATTTTTATAGACCAAAGAGCAAAACAACAAATCCGATCCGTATGACAGAGCGGACCATCTGGCAAACGCAGAGAGGGACTTTGCGAACTTGCTGTTTGTGTCACCGCCGACCGACGACTGCCCCCCTCGCCACCCCCCAACCCGCCACCCCCCCACAGAGACACACGGCTCACAAGCGGGCCGATGCAAAACTGAAGCGCGCGTCTGGTGGCGTATGTACCGTACACAATCAAAAGGAGTACTTTTAAAAACTTTCCAGACAGACTTTTTTTTTTTTTTTTTTTTTTTTTTCTTTTCTCAATCTAAGCCCACAACTGTATTTTGGAACTGGAGATATAGGTACTACATACGTATAACTGTGTATCGAAAAAACGAAAAAAAGAAAAAAAAAAAAAGGAAAAAAAAAAAAATCCGATTTGCATTTTTCAGTAGCTATGGTTGGGACAGCTCGCAGGAAGCGTTGGTCAACGGATAAGCAGCGCAAAATCATATCAAAGAGATGACGAATATCTACAGAGAGTTTAAATGCTGTTGAGTCTGAAAAGAAGGAGTAAAGAAATGTCATTAAATGTATTTTGAAAGGCCCTAAAAAGTTATATATTTAACAGTTTTATATGTTGTACCTTTGTAGAGAAGCTTATTGGACTTAAAATGTGGTCACAATGGCAGTTTAGTAGGATGTGAACAAATGCTGTTGTTCTCATTACTGCTGGCTCGTAGTCCCAGGTTTTTTTTTGTTCACACCTCAGTAGCCGCTTTCTTTTCATGGTCATCTACAAGTCACTGTCTATCAGAACCATCGATGGAGAAAAAAAAAAAAAAAAAGGAAAGTGACGCAATTTTTCGAGGACTGATCTGCAGCCAACTGAACATTGTAAATCTATGGTAGTCAGTGGAAGCCATTGAAATCTGCTAATTTGCTATGATATTGTATTGTACACAGTGTGGAATACTGACTCATTTCCTCTCTATGGGTTTTGATCTCTTAATTTATTTTTGTGCTTGTGTTTGTTCGCACAAATCTGGCCTCTCTCTCCTCCGACGGCGACGAGCGCGACGAGGGGAGAGCGAACGAGGAAGCCGAGGAAGCACTGCAGAAGTATTAGAGTCATTTACATACATTTTTTTATCATGAAATATTTTAAGAATAAATTAAATACGTGAAAAAGAAACACGTCCCCTGCACATTTAGATGGTGTTCGAGGTCATCCAAGTCAAACGATTCCGGTGACACTTCTTTCAATGGCTTGCATGTGTTCTGTCACCGAGGAAGTGACTCAAAACGGAAGTTTCCTTTGTTTTTTCTCTCCAGGTGATCAAATGGGTTGATGACCAGATCATTTCTGGCTTGAAGTTCTAAGAAGCTCAGTGGGAAATGATATGTGGAGAAGCCCCTCAATCAGCCAGTGCTGAGATGCAATCAAGGTCCGTATTCCTTAGCCGGACAGATGCTAGGTCTCAGTAAGGAATCACCTAATTAGTTACTGTATTGCCAAAAAATGTTTGAAGAATCACACTAATATAAGATTATATTTATAGCACTTGATCTCATCCAATTAATATAACATGTTTTTAGTGTTTTTAACACTCTGGCGTCCTAGCAATGACCCTATCACAACCTAAAGGGTTAAAGTGGTTGTTGGGGTTATTCATACATATAGAAAATATACATATGTTCTGTACTAACTACACTATAACAACAATTTAGGATTATCTTTTAGAACACCAATGGTTTTTATCATTCTAACCTGGTAGCCACCCAAAAAAGGTCTGGTTCTGATTTTGGGGCTACAGAGTGGTAGAGATGTCTCAGTTAGTTTGAGTACGACTACTTTTTTTTCAGATTAGGTATCGCCCACTCAGAATGTGCTCTACCAAAGAGTAAAAGGTGACACTGCTCACCCTGATCTGGGTCGTGGGGGGAAACTGACCCTCTTAACAGAGACCCTTGAACAAAAACAGCGTGTACTGTATGCACACTGAATGTTTCCAGAGGAAAATAATGTCCGAAACGTATGAGAGAGAGAGAGAAAAAAAATTTCTATACAAGGCATCAAGGATAAACGTCTTTCAAGGTAAGTCATGGTACGTTTTATTGCACAGTCCAACGCTCAGTGTGCTTTACACATCTGCATCAGCAATGGTCTCAAAAAAAAAAAAAAAAAAAGATATACCTTCAGGAGATGTAATTGAAAGCCCCGTCTTTTGACTCCTCCGGTGACATTGGAAACATAATAGAGAGGTGTCAATTATAGAAATGAACTAAAGTCGTAACAGCTAATAAGCAATTCAATGAAAAGAGCTCATGTTTTGACTGGCAGGGGCTGAGAGGACCTCCACACAATAACAGATCATCATAATGATAGAAAATGTCAGATGAAGGCATTAATCCATATAAGCATGCAATTATGCATTCCACAGAACTGGTTTGTACAATGATGAATGCTGTCATGTGGTTTTCCAATACAGTTTTCAAGGGCTATTGAGCTTACTTCAGTGGATGACACTTGCAATAATAATGACTGTATGACAGCAGTATAGGCTCCATAGTTGAGTAGGCCTCATTATTGCTTTGTTTTCAGTGCCGTTTGGAAAATAGCGATTTAACTGCAATGTGATATAACTTATATATATTTTAACTTATGTTCAGTAATGTTTAAATCCATGTCCTGTAATGCAGCTACATTTTTTAGATGGTGTCCAGCACTATAAGGCAGTGTCTACAGCGCGTGTTCCACTAAAAAAAGCAAATTATTCAATAATTAAGTAAGTTGTATTGTAATGGCCAGTAATGTCGCCGCCGTGCTGTGAAATCATGAAATCTCAAAAATCATTTTTTCACGAGCTAAAGAGAGCAGCTCTATTTTCAGCTCTTTTTTTTCAAACAGTCCCGCATATTGAAATACGCAGTGTTTCTACTGGGCAGCATGGCTGATTATAATGACGCTTATGAATCTGATATCTGAACGCAAAACGCACAGAGTGCACAGTGGCGCAGCAGTAACAGTGGCAGGAAAGGGTGATGGCGTTTACACAAATTGCAATAATGCGCCGCAGCACATGTGAACGTTAAAAGTCCCACACCACTCAAAGTGTGCGCTGCTTGTTATTTGAGTTTCGCTGCGCGGAACAATGTATGTGCAAAGACTGACATCAGAGAGCTGATCACAGCCAGACAGCAAGTTTGCCGTCTTAAATCTGAATTGGAAATGCGTACGTCTAAAATACAGATTATACACAGATTATACAAGTGGGGTGGAAACTGAGAATGGAAGTATTGGATATATTTATATATTTGAAATACCTTTAGGGAATATTTGCACATCCATACAGTCTTTATTTCTAAAGGCAATGTGTCAGGAGACTCTACTAAAAGAATATGAAAGAAATGGCTAACTATGTTTTCATCACCTGAGTCCACCATGCTTCTACAGCAGCCCGGAACAGATGGGCTGAGCACTGGGATAGTGCCTTTCGTATTTTCATTGTGTTTTGCAGCCGCCGTATTTTCTCCTCCACGCTGCGAAGGGCAGAGCGGGGGCAGGCAATCAACAACTGCCCTGCTAGATGCTACTGAATCCTACACACTCCATTTTTCAGGAGTGCCAAGGAGATTATGTCATTTTAATTCTTAACTGGGTGAAGTTTTTTTTTTGTGGAACTGGAGTTGTCTTAAAATGTGCGGAGGGCATCTTTAAAGAGATTTAAGACCATGTACTTTTGTTAAACTTAACTATTATAACTTAATAAGTAAGTTTTCTGAAGTATAGTACAGTAATGTAATGTCATCAGTCTCCTGCTGCCCCTTTAAACCAAAAGTACATTAGTATGTTAAAAGTTTTATTCATATTCAAATGAACTTACCAAACCATTAGGTGTTTTTTGTCACATCCAGTTTAAGAAAGGGAGGTCAGCCTGAGTATAATTTGATTTTATAATTTTATATTTAAACCATGAGACATTTTCATACTTGGAGCCAGGATAACATCACTTTTTGATAAAATAGATACACTGTATATGAAACTTCCTGTTGTCTGGATGCTTTTGAAGTTTCCTCTTCCCTCCCTCTGACCTGGCAGACAGATTATACTTTGTGAGCGATCATGAAGCGGTGTCGGAGCGGAAATACACATCAGTGGTTCTTCAGAAGTAACACACACTGCAGATTGCGGGGAAAATGACTATATTTGCTTGGAGGTATATGCAAGTATTTATTATACCCTACATTACACCAATGGGAATATTTATGAACCTCCTCTAACAAGAAGCAGAAAAATCCATCTCGATCCCTTCAGACTTCATGCTGGAAACAAAGTCTTTTGATTCCAATATAAACACGGGAACGCAGAGGTCTCAACCCCAGCTTCCCTCACTAAATCCCACTTTGAACCATTATGCTTGACTTGTACTCTGAGAGCTAACAGAGCGATCTGCCTGGATCATCCGGTGCTCCACCCTCCATGGCTCTGTGTACAGAGGAATATCTGGAGACGGAAATGAGACCTCAAAGTAACCGAGGGGTTTCTTTTTTATCTCTCTGAACGAGACCGATCGTCAGGTTGGCGCGGGGAAGGGGGTGTTTAATTACGTCAGATTGAATTCCAATAATCTGCTCCACATCCTTGAGGTTTTTCTGACAGCGTTTGGAGTCATGCCTCCACATGTTTTAATTTGATTAGGACAGGACAATGTGGGGTTTCCTGGAGCCACGACCGTAAGCAGGTACAGTCAAAAAGGAGCCCTGCAGTGTATGACGACACATTAGTGGAGTCAGATTGAGGCCATTTTTTATGAATTAAGCAGCCCGGTGCCTTAGGTGGGTTTATCCCCCTTTACTTCAAACCCTCATGTATCTATTTTTTTTAATAGGGAAAAGTGGCAGTGCGTGTCTGCGTGTTTGCATTTCCGTGTGCTTCTGTTTATTTGTCGGTCGATACGTCTGTCACTGCGCAACGCCTGCAGAGACCAGGAAAACAGCACACGGGCTGCATGCAGCTCGACAGCCTGCAGTAAACCCTGGGGGTAAAAGATTCCCCCCCTCCGTTTACAGCCCAGATAAATCTCCGAAATACCAATACTGCATCACAGCGCACAAAATATTATTATTTCCTTTGATGGATAACATTTACCTGCTAATTCAAATTTCATACTGTGAGTCTTTGTTTACAATATAAATCTAATTAAGTGCAGCCATCGCGGCACATGGTGGATCGATACGCAATATGGCCAGCACAGCTGCTTACCTCACAAGGATGCCTTCCCCTGCCAATATTTTCAACCTATAAAACGGCCCGGGTTTTCTCAGCGCGGCCAATAATCTGTCAAAGTTAGTGCAACGAGAGACAAAACATTACCTCAGTGGTGCTGGCTACATAAGAACAAATGACTAAAGCAAAGTCGCGCGCCTTTTAGACAGGGTTTATCCATCATCTCTACTCCTTTAATGGCAGTTAATAGAGGTCTCACCTGCGCTGTTTTCATTTTGGGTTTATTCTCGTTCTTACTTTGTGAGCCATAATGGATGTAAATTAACAGTAGCATTTATATTTTAAAGCTGCTATAATCAATATTATTTTATGAACAGTGGACCAATTAAACAGGAGGGAGGTAAACGGTAATTTTCACAGATATTTATCAGCCAACTCGGAAGTTCTCCGCGGGTTTAAGGAAGTGTTTTGACCTCTTTCAGCTTATAATATTCTTTTGGTTTTACAGCCAGCAGCTCCACGCTTAGTTCACTCACATCAGTGTTGTTTCCAGCCAGATTGACCATCTGCCTTCAGCTAAAAAGCTCTAGTTAAAAGGAGATAATATGTAAGGGTTACACTCACAGCTCTGCCCCCAAAATGAACTTAAACGGCAGTTATTGCAGATTTAACTTCTTACTTACATCCAACTTGTACACATGCTAAAACCCAATGTGGCTCTATGTGGCTTTGGGACACCGAGGGTCAAGTTTTCACATCCTAGATAGCTAACTAATATTGTCACTTACTGGTCAAAACACCCTAAATAAAACAAATCTATCAAAATTTAAACACATTTCTGAATGGATGAAGCAAGTTAAATTATGACTTTGGTGATAGAGCCATCGTTTTTAAATATGTAGAGCCATTAAGGCATACGACTTTAAACCTACACAACACAAAATCTTAACTTCATTTATTAGTATATTATTATGAATAAGAAGGCAGATAAAACCTCATACACGCTGTAACTCTAGGGTCACAAGTTGTATTCCGCCGCCTGATTGCACATGCAGAACACTGCATTTGCTACAAATTTCTAATTATCTAAATACCTTTTATCAAACAGCCGAGCCTGGCATACTTCTGAACCTTAATTAGTGTATATATCCAGCAGTAATGCCGTCCTCACCTTTTGCTCCACTGAGCGCCTCGCTGCTGTGTGGAGTCTGACACGTGAAGTCTCAGGTTGAGCTTCCGGAGCTCCAAGCCCGCGCTCTGCCTTTACTCCCCCTGATCAACCTCTCGGTGGTAGATGGTTCCTTGTCAGCTGGGTGTTCAAGCTCCATTTAACTCTAACTAACTGCCTTTAATCATTATAGCTGCTCATTAATGCTGCACTGGTACTGCTGAGCAGCCCTGAGAGCATCTGGGTGAGGTGACTGCAGCATGTATAACTGTTAAGACCGTGCAGGAGTTCTGTATTTGCTTTTGATAGTTTTATTGTTACACAATTAATGGTATAAACATAATCCTAATAGCATTTTATAGTGAGGTTATTTGCAAACATAAACCTTCTTTATAATGAGGACTCCTGTAATCATCTTAAAAGCTAATGTTAACTTTACACTAAATAGGACAGAACAAATCTTTAAAGCCTCACAGCAAAACCCTCTGCGGCAGTCACTCACAACCAGGTTTACTCGTACCCAATGGGATTCTTTTTGTAGGCGCCAGGACGTACATGTGACGCTCAACTAAACTCAACTAACCCAACTAAATAGAAGGACGATGATCAAGAATTCAAATCTGTCCAGAGAACTGATACAGGTTTAACCAGGAGTCTCTGCTGTCCCATGACCTTGGACGAACTCAAGAACTTTTGATTAAGATTTCCTGATTCAGGCCTGCAAGAACTCACCGAGCATAAATAACAACGGAAAACATCTTGCAGACCAGCTGAGCTCCTAAAGCCGCAACACAGAAGCCAGAGAATATGCTGAAGGCCAGCATCCCGCCCGACGTTCAAAGCAAGAATCGACATCTGTGTGCTAGCCCCGTGCCAGAGCTGAAGGAAGACTGAGGCCAATGGGTGTGCCTGAAGACGTCGTGTTGCCATCGCGACCGAGCCAAGCCAAGCGGTTGTGAATAAAACCTCATCTTGCTGCCCAAGAGTGCCAGGACCAGAAACAATTGACTAAAGCGGAAGTCGCCACGTTGGATTGTCTGGGAAGAAAAAACATATCAGCTGACCAAAATGCTCCATGGGGCTGAATGCATCAGAGCATGCCCCAAAGCAAATGGCACAGGTATTCCCTCTCATCTCCAAAGCTACTCCCGTCAGCTAAAGTCAACTTGATATTCAGGGTTGGTGTGTTATTAATAGTAGCATAATTAGGTCATGAGTAGGAGCTCAATCAATCCACTAATAAGATGAAATTGCTCAAAGTATTTCACTACAACAACTCCTCAGCTACTGACGGTGCCTTAACATCAGAGCGATTTTACCTCATTGGCTGTCTAGTAGTTAAAGTTTGTGATGTGATTGCTATGTGTGAAATTAACTGGCTATCGGTTGTCCCTTTTAAAAGCTCGGTGCCCCCAAGGTGAGGTAAGTTCTCATTAAATTTAATGTTCACTGATTTCTTCAGATACTGTAGCTTGAAATAGGTGTCAACCTGCTCCCTTCAAAAATGAAGGTCCTTTACTACATATACCAAGGCCTTTTAAGCCGTGAGCCCCTGCATGAATACAGAAATTGTGATTTCCTTAAAGAAACACATCCTTGGATTATGGAAAACAAACAGCTAAATATTGGTATCGTTTGTTTTTTAGGCCTACAGTTGACCCTCACCATCAAGATCAGATGTTACACAATATAAAATTGCAATTTAAAGTGGATACTCGATAAACCATTTCTTTTGAATTGCCACCTGGAGTAAACAGCTGAAATCAAGTCCCCAGGCTTTGAAGCCAAACTGACAGTGGACAAACCCTGTAATGACAGCAATAGTGTCCATTACATGAAGCACGAGAGGCCCAAAATATGTTTTCCGATGAGATACACTGAGATAGGAAATGGCAAATACATTTTTTTTTAGCACAAGCCCTGTGAAATGACTCACGTCACTACCAGAATTTGATCCCTTCCTTCCGACAACATTTGGATAGTCTAAAAGAGCCACACGATTAGATACCTTTATCCAGTTAGCGGAGGGTTAAACAGGAGGAAGTCTTTAGTGCGCTTGCTGTATTTGCCCCACAATACTGGAGCATATGTGGAAGATTCAGGCAGTTTTGTGCCCTGAATTCGAAATTTGTTGCATTCATGCACCACTGAGAATCCATAAGAATGGCTAAATATAAAGGATAAACAATTAAAATAGTTAGCAAAAACAGTATTGATAAAAAGAATGAATTAAAAGACAATAAGTATATAAACAGTTCAAATAGTTAGCTAAAGGTGACGGATAAATTGTTGTACTGTTATGTGACTAACAATGTTAAATACCATTCAGGTTATGGTCGATTAATAAGAACGTAGTGGAAGATTTCATAGGTGCATCATACAAAAAAGGTTGGAAACCATCACTCCGTGCTACGTTCTGCTTCATGCTTTAGTGAAAGAAAGCAAATGAATAATGAATGACTGAAGGGGGGGGAGTGTAAAATGCATCTCCCACACTACATGGCGTTAGTAATCAACGTTTGCTACTGTACGCTGAGTGCCCCTCTGTATCCCCAGAAAGGCCGGGATGCGGGGTGACAGCTGGGGACCTGGCCAACACACTGGACCACTAAATGAGAAAAATGACCAGCTTTCACCAGCTCTTTTAAAAACTCATTTACATCCTGTCAGATTCCATTATGGCCGGGGACCTGCACCGGAGCTGCAGGACAGGACTGAGCCTGAGCGCACTGACCGTGCTGGCCAAGCTCCTATCAGCCTGACCCGGCTCACCGGTCCAGTAGACAGCTGATTCTCTTGTGTCAAGGTTTTTTGGCTTTTCTCCTTTTCCTTCCACCCCTCTCTTTTCCACACTACCTTTGGTGTGCTCTTGGCAAAGAGGAGGTGATTATCAGAGTGCCTGAAACCCCACTTTTACTCTTTTATACAATTACTGTACAGTATGTGCACCTAAAAGCATCAGCAGAGAGGATTAGACCTGCTAAATGCTGAGCCTTGAATAAATTATCTGCTGGGGGGGTGGCGTTAAGAAAAAGAAGGACGGGGGGAGTGGAAAGCAAGTGGATTCAGATTCTCAAAATATGAATACTGTACATTTAAATTATACTTGTTCAGCTAATTCCACTAAGCACCAGTAAAAGTGTTCCCCATCATCATACCCATTAACATTCACCCTAGCATTCATCACTTAAGGTTTGTGTGTTAATCCCTTACAGTCATGCTTTCCATTTCCTTTGGACTGACATAAGTTAGACGCATATTCACCAAAATTACCGATGTGGGAAGCTTCTCCTCCTCCTCCTCTCTCCTCATCCAGTTTTTTTTTTGTGTATGGCTCAGAAGCCCGAATCATGAGGGACCGAAATAATTTTCAGCTTTGTTAGCATTACAGCACGACTGTGAAGAGACTCTCAGCGCTCACTGATGATTAACACAGCCGACAATTCAGGCGGGACAGTTGTTCGCGTCCGTCAAACGTCCACTTGAATCTTTAAAAGTGGGATAAAATGTTTGTTCATTTGTTCAGTTTGAAACTATTAGTGTCGAGTGAAAGTTTATTCTTGACTTTTCAATCCCAAACGTAGTAGAGCGGAGTCAATCTCGACTTCTGAGCCAACTCATAAAGAAGCGCTTAAAATTTCCATGGCAACTACACAACTCCATTTGGCGAGGAAGACTGTATGATGCAGTCAAAAAGCGCCAGAGCAGCTACTAAACTGCTCTCATGTCGGGTTTGTTTTTGTCGACATTCTGCACAATCCTTTCAAATGACGCTGCGGCAGGTTTCTTAAAGTCTGCTGCATGCAAAACATTCCATTATTAACTATTAGACAACAATTATAAGGCTGATACAATCCTATTTCATGAAATAATGGCGAAAGTTAATTAACTCCAACTACATCACATTTCAGAAGCCTGCGGGATGAAGAAAACATGTTGGGAAAAAGTTCCGACTGTAAGTTTTTGTCAAACTTCATAGGTTATTTTGAAAAAAAAAATACTCAATTTCATCACTTAGTTGTGTTTAGTTGTCTCAAAAATTCCCGACTTAACTTCCTCTATCAATGCACACACCCCATCTATCATTGTTGCTATAGATCTGACATCCATGTGTCAACTGTACGTGTCCTACAGCGCGCAGCAAGCGCGTAATTCAAATGATACGGCCGTTCAGAAGTTCTTCAAGTGCGCTTATAGCATTTAACCTGACCGGGGCCACAGTCTGTGGTCATGCACCGAGCCACTTGCGCGTCTCATTCGGACTCCAAGCATGTCTGTTAACACTGGTGATCTGAAGCATACATCAAAGCCATCGAGAGCGTCTCGGCACACACTAGGAGCTCCATCAATCCCCTCCGGCCTGTGGAAGATGCCTTTTCCTACATAGTCGGCCTTCAAGGGTGACATCCTTGAGGAGGCAATACAAACAGCGTCTAATGAATTTTTAACGACGAACGTAGCGAGCGGCGAAGAGAAAGGGAGCGGAGAACCGGAGAGGGAGAGAGAGAGAGAGAGACCCCTGCTGAATGCATTACAGTGATTTGTGGGCTCACCTTTGAGCGGGGAGTAAGAGGCCTCCCGCCTCAGATCATCAGGGTGTTAAGTGTGCTCTGTGGGGGAGCCTCTCGGCACCGCATCGCGGGCCAAATGATGTTTGAAATGTTTTAATCAAATCCTGTCTGTTCATTAGACTAACAATAGGCTTCATGGGGTGAGCACTCAGTGGTTCAGCTTCTTACTGCCCTCGGGGGAACCCTCCTGATAGAGTAACTTCCCTCACCTCCCGGCGACAAATTTTAACATGACGCCCCTCTATACATTTAAATGGGCCTTTACCAGCGGCGGCAGCCTGTCATGCGGTGTGATTTATATGAAAAAAAATGTCTTGGGTTCCAGTCTCGCTCTGACTCCTTGACAGATTGAGACTGGGGACCCTTACATCTATATGAGATTACGTGTCAACGCGTTGTCGCCCGGAATGTATACGTCGAAATGATCAAGAAGACACAGATGACAGACGGCCCCACCCCGCCCCGGATAATCTCCTTGGCTTTCTGTCACGGACGTGAAGCTTGTGCGACACCCGAGAATATTGTTTGTGGGATTGTTTCAGATTAAGACAGAGTATCAGTTTGAACCTTTGACCTTCCTGTGGTGTTGCGGCTCAAATCCCACGTGCTTCAAGGAGGCTTGAATGCAAAAGTTGAAAGTATATACAACCCTTTCAACGGCAGTTTAATTTACAGTAATACTAAGTGAACTGAAGTGAGTCAGGCTCTGGGTGGTGGGGTAGAAAGTAGGTTATTCTGGCTTCCTACATGATGATGATGGTGTCTTTTGGGCCACAATATACACTGACGAAAAAAAAAATGGAAACACTTTTTTACTTTTTTGCTCTTTGCCAAGATAATCCATCCAGCTGACAGGTGTGGCATATCAAGATGCTGATTAAACAGCATGATTATAACACAGGCGCGCCTTTAGGGCTAGTCACAATAAAAAGGAAAATCTAAAACACAAGCACAGCACGAAACGCAGCGCTAAAGAAGTTTTAAAGGAGCGTGCAGAAATGCCAAAAATGGTTTGGGGGTGATTTGTAGGTGGGAGTTTGCTTATTAGAGAGAATTTACAGGTTTGTTTTGTTTTAACTGTTGGATGTCCTGCTTGTTGCATGCCTTGGTCTCACTTCTTTCTTCTTTCTCACTTACGTTTTCCTCAAAATTATTGATCTGTGTGGAATGTAGTATGGGTAGGCCTCTGATGTTGATGTCTGATGTCATAGAGCCATTGTCAAAGTCACAGTTTTCACGCCCATTTGGAAGGCCAGACAAGGCTTTCCTCACCTGCCAATTTCCCAACAGTTTGTTTAGCCAAATGGTTGTAGTTCAACTGGACGCACTGACCAATGAGGAGACAAACCTGGCTTAAGCAGGTTGAACTCTGACCGTGAAGTGTGTTGAACCCAGCGGCAAAATTAGCAAAACGCAGCAAAATTACATTGTGTCTGAAAGGGCCATTATGCTTCTGCAGAATCCAAAATTCATCTGAGAAAGAAAGCCCAGAGAGGAGGATGTTGTGGATTTATGCTTTGTAGACACGAAACATTATTGATCCCTCCAGATTAAAAAAAAAAACAAAAACTTCATGTTTTCATTCACCATTTATCTTAAATTGTTTTGTTTTTTTAAACCCTTAATTTCTTTGGGGGAAAAATATTCAGAAATAATTTTCAACACGTTTGGTATTGTTTGGTCTGAGGCTGGTTAGATATGGTGGACTCCCCATCAGGAGTTCATCTAAAGCAGAAAGAAAAAGAAGAATTGAGTCCTTTTAAACAACAGTGATCACATACATTTCCCAAACCAGCCTTTTCTGGGATATCACTGCGCCTAAATGAAACACGACCATCTTTCATTTTTTTAATGTCACTCCAAAGGGCCTTTTAGATTGGACTCATTTTCGCTCTGATCAACCACAACCAAGCGCCACTCTGCTGTGTCCTTAGGGCAAAATATATACTCTAACCTCGCGCGTAAGTGGTGCTCCTTTAACATTATCACCTCCAGCCTAATTCTAATTCAGCAGGACAAGATTCTCATCTTTCTTGTTTCTCGACAGAGTCCTACACAAACGTATCCTCGATAGATCCCCATTAGATGAAAATGTGCTGACATTAATCAGCTGACGAACATAATTACAAATGATATGAAAGAAATCTTATACAGATTTATTCATCAGGGCTGTTGTTTAATAATGAGCCTCCAGAAGACATTTGTAATGTAAATGTAGCATGTAGTAAGACATGATGGAACACCTTTTTCTGTATATGTAATTACAGTCAACTGCTCAGGACAAATGGGGAAATGCTATTGAAAAAAAAATGAGGCTGTTTGGGATCCCATTATTCCATGGCTTTACTAATCACCTCTCTTTGCAAGCATGAAGAAGAAACTACGGTGGCTGCAAAACTCAAAGTGTGTAATGTGTGAAAGGTGTGAAAGGTCCTATCTAGAGCAGCGTTTGGTTTGTCTGTTCTGGGCCACCATAGAAACATGGCGGAGTCCGCCATCAAGGACTCGCCCAAAAAAACATAACTAATATTATTTTCAGGTGATTATAGACGACGATGAAAAATATTGAATAGTATATATCATATTCTGCCAATAGTGTAAGCCTTTTAAATTATGTACCTTTTTATATGCAGTATAATAGAAACAGAGATCTTTTCATTACCAACTTAATAGAACCGAATATAAGACACATTTCTTTTTTTTTTCCCCCTTCTTCTGTGATGATATTTCATTAATCATTTCGTTAAAGAACATCCTGTATCATATTTTTCAAAGGGTGAATGTCTGAAAGGGGCTCATTGAGGATGTTCCAGATAGCAGAGACAGTGTTTTACCTCTCCTCTCAGAGCACGATGCACCAGCCTTTAATCTGCCGTATGAAATGTCCCCACATTGCTAGACCACTAAATCTACTTTATTGTGTTATTTCAACCTGTCAGACCTATCGATCAGTGGATTAAGACAAAGATGATGTTTTAAAGCTTTGACTGAGGGTTTCATAGCTGTCCTCAAATCCAATACCAATAGGGGTTCATAGATCCTGGCCAGGATTTAGTGCTATAGGCAGGATTGATGACATGGAGCCCGGGCATAATAGTGGAGGTGCATGAGCCCCATCCTTCAACATAACTCGAGATAACAGTCTGCTTTTGATTTGGGTATTAGAGTCACTCAGTTGTCCGGTTATTTAAAACATGGAGTTTGGCACACTGCGGTGTCTCCCTGTCGTAAATAATGTCACAGTGTCTTGTAGGGAGAATAGATTTGTCCTAAAACATCTCCCAATACTTGGGTGGTGTTACTGATTACTGCACAACTGCAACCAGTCTAAGCCATATTACTCAGAGTCAGTGATATAATCAAATTCAAATTATTTTATAGGCTCAAGACAACATTTGTCATTGGCACCAGTGCAGGATTTATCACCACCGTAGGCTCGGTAAAGCCACGTACAGCTTTTCAATATATGCAATATTAAATTTCAAGATGAGTGCGGCTTCTTTATTTGGTCTTTTAACTGTAATCAATTGACACGATAATATATACTGCTGTAAGACAGGAATGCAGGATTCACTAATGGCCAAAAGCAGCAGAAAACCCATTGCCGGGCTGACATTTTAACTTTTATCGCATAAATACTAGCAATACAAAATAATATTGGGAAAACAAAACAATAGAAAAATAAAACAATACGAGCCGTCTGATGAATCACCTGTATAAAGAGTTTATAGGATTTTGATGCCTCTGGACTAATGTGGAGAACTTAAGTTTCACGGCTCAAACTTTTAAGACAAAGCGGCCATCTTTGAATCTCTGTTCATCGGCTGTGTGCGTCTGCGTGTGTGTTTTTTTAGGCGAAATTGAGCTGAAAAAGAGGCGAACATTCATATCACCCCCGAAACTGTCGACTTCACTCACTGATGCACATTTAGTGAGTGTGAATCTTCATTGAAGCCGCTGGCTGCTTTTTGTGTGATTATAGTTGCGTGGTAGAATAAGATGCTTATGCTCAAACTAAAGAGCTACTGTGGCGGTAATAACTATACCATCAGATGTGCGGCTTTGGCCTGTGTTATAAAGAATCTTAATTTGCCTTACCTGACAAAACTGGGAATTTGTTAGCTTGTTGTGCTGTCTTCCATCTGCATGTGCTTATGTGCTGGAAGAGGCTCTAAATCAGTAAGCCTTGACTTGTTCTTGGCCCCGAGGATCACAGTGCTTTTCTTATAGTTTTTCTAAATCTGCAGAAATATTAATATTATAATTCTTAATAGTAATATTAGTTTTTTGAAGTACTTTGGCAATGTCAGTGTAACTGATGTGATGTTATACAACAATGACATTTTGCTTTGCCTTCCCTGTCAGTATCGGTGAGTTATAAAAAGCATTTTACAGGATAAAATATTTACAAGGCTTTGAGGATTTCTTTATATTTTCACGGATGACAGTGTCTGTTGCTTTCAGATGAAGTCACCATCTGATCTTATACTATTTTATCTTTTACATGCAATCAGTCGTGTCCAATAGACCTATATTTTGTTTGTTTGTTTGCTTATAAATTCATCCATAAAGGAAACTACACAATTGGTACAAAGTGGTAGTCCACATTCTCACTACCCACTACTACTTTAATCAGCCCGTGGACAAATTTGACAGGTGACAATGGATGTATTGTCACCTGGACAATGGATTCATAATATTGTTACTAAAAACAAGCTAGTTGATGATGTTAGCCCTGTAATTCTAAAAGGGTTGAAAACAAGCGGCAGCATTTGTAACTGTGAAGTGAAGCCAATTCGAAAGTGCCAAAAACTACAGTTCCTTCAGTGACCACCTGAGGCTGGCTACCAATTGAGTCAATCTCCATAAGTCCCCATATTAAAACGTCGAACTTCACAGCAGAAATAAACATGTTTACAGCCTGTTGAAAATCAACCACTGATCGCCGATTTCACGTAATTAATATTTCCCATGTTGTGACACCATAACTGTTCTAGAATCAAATTGATGCTGCAGAACTCAACAGAACACATGAATCAGAACCTTTCCGAACACTCGACCTGTGGATCCACACCAGAGAGGGCTCTCTAAAAACATGTCTGGAACTGACCAGAACGACTTGAATGACAACATGGTACTGTATGTTGGTTCATTTTTTATTGTTAGTTTACTTGTCTACAGCTTTATGAAAACATACAGTGATGAATGTATTTCTCTGTTTATTTCGTGCACATGTTGAATATTATTGAGCTTTTATGACATTATTTAAGGTAAAATGACAAACCATTCAAACAGCTTCTCAAACATCCCCTTTTATTAGGATTGTAGCGATTATACTGTGGATCCTCTTGATGAATTTGTGGCCATCATGGCCAGTCTGTCCATAAGTGGACTACAGCGTCCGCCTTCATGTGCAGCCAACAACAGGGATCCCCCAGAAACTACAATGGACACACTGTCCTGTCTCCCTGGGAGGTCCACTGATGCCCAGATGATTGATGTCTTCTCAGAAGACAGTATCTGGTAGGTGTCTCAGCACTTTCCGTTACTGAAAATTAATGATTAGATTTTAAGATTGAAGAGATTTAAATGTTTGCACTTTTGGAAAACCCAAAAAGGGATTTAGGAGGCATCAACCAGGAAGAACCTCAGCCCAGCATCCCACAGGAGGTAGAGAAGACTGAAGGTGAAAGGACAGAGAAGCCAAAGCTCAGACGTGGTGGAGTATTACACAGGTAGTATCTCTATTAGCAACACGCGTAATTTATTATACCTCAATTCATCTTTTTAAGTTCCATGGTTAATTACAGCTTAAACCTATATCTGCAAACACAGACACACAAAACACAAAAAAACACAAACATTTAAAAAAGAGAGATATCTTAACAAAACAGTTCATGAAAATAGATAGAAATAGATATATTTATTTTTTGCAAATCAACTCATAGACGTGAGAATGATTGCTGCCCCGTCCTGCCACCATGTTGCCTTCTGCCTCAAAGCCACAGAGACCTGCAGATGGACGACATACGAGCAGCAGGCCTTGCTCTCTGCCCAAGATCTTATTGGCTGTAGAGGTTGCAGGCACTCAAATAAATCATGGCAATTACATTAATATTCATCAATATTACTGATATTATTACAAACAGGAGTGTATATGTATATATGTGTGTGTGTGTGTGTGTATATATATATATATATATATATATATATATATATATATATATATATATACACACACACACACACACATATATACATTTAAACATAAGTTGTGATTTATTTATGTATTTCTTTAAATGGCTTCTAGCATCTCTCCATAGGAAGATGTATTATTATATAGTATTATAGAATCATTTTCAAAGTACTCTTTTGCCACTTCCAATCACACATTTCCTGTGTCTAAAGACGTCTAAAGAAACATTTAATTACCATAAAAGCTTCCTGCTAAAGAAAGTTGACATCCATAACTGCACTGAGACCATCAATCAAAAGTGGTATCATGTGTACAGTCATCTGATAACACACACCCATTTTTTCGGTGACCTGATTAGTGCTAATTGTATCTCATTAGGTGACGACCTTTCTTATCGTACGAATATATCTCACCGCAAAACCTCTGTAGCTGATTTTGCCGCAACATGCACGTTGATTTGCACGTTGCGAGATATTTCAATATTTGCAGGCACAGACGCACTGAGGATCTCATACATGACTGCACAAGTCTGTCCCACACACACACACACACTCCGACACATCTTTATGACCTACTGTTACTTTACACAAGAGAGCAGCATTAAAGTGAAAATGGAAAGAGGAGCTCAATGAACGCAGACCTGGAGCCGCAGTAAGTGTTCTTTACTTCAATAGAGGCCTGTAAATCCAAGCTTCAACCAATGCCAATAGTCCCCATGAGCAAGGGCAAAGCATTTTAAATCATTGTCATTCTTCAGTGTTTCCACAGGATTAAAGTTTGTTAAGAAATTTTGAGCCGTAATGGGGTCAGGAGCTTGACAACTCTATTTCAGCATTGTCAAACCACCGTAATTACTCCAAAAGCACGTCTCCGCATCATCCCGTCATTTCCACGGCACTGTAGAAGCCTTGTGTCATTGCACTGAAGTGAATCTCTGCATTTTGTCTTCGTGATGGCTTATGGAATAGAACGGCCCATCAGCTCCACTTTAATGGCCGTTTTCTGTCTCCGGCTGAGAGTGACAGGCAGTCCGTGTTCCCCTCTGCCTCTGTAATCTTTGTAATTCCACATACGTTTCCCCGTCTTGTTTTGCCATGCAGGAAATTTCATATCAGACTTTAATTCATTCGGCTGTCATAACGGTTTGTGCGAATCCACCAGCTCTCTACCCTATAGACGCTTAGCTAACTGCTCATCCAGTGCGATATATGTTTTTCAGCTTAATTTAATAGGAGAACACCACAGGGCTTAGAGTGTTAGTCTGACAAAATAACAGAGCACAGAGATCCAGTATCATTATTATCATCATCATCATCATATGCCTCCCTGCTGGAGACAGTAAAACACAGGCCTATATGTAAAACTATTTCCATGCCTCCCATGAAGTGTACTTTTCAATCACTTTGACTTCTGATTGCTTTCAGCTTGAGTGCTTATCTGACTGTAATTCCATTTGGGTAAAATGATAAAGCGGAGCTGAGTTAAGCCTGCATGCTCTTTAAATGTCATTTATGGTATGTTCATATATGCAAGGGAGAGTGGCCATGTCAGATGGGCCTTTTTATCTGAAGCATTTAAATAAGAGTCCGAGTTAAGCGAGCCCTTCCTGCATGCTTTTTGAATTTATCTTCTTTGATGTGTAATATGGTTGAAGTAGAGCGGGGAAGAGAAGGGGAAGGATTGGGTGCCCACATGCCTGCATGTACACGGAAACAGCGTTTGCTTGTTAGGGCCTGGGCACGGCATGCTACGCTGTGCGAGGCCCTAATGAATCTTGCATCAATAGGCTAAAATTAATAGAAAGCAAGATATTTAAGAATGAAAATCACAATTTTTAGTGTATCGGTCTGCTTGAGAAGGGGTCCTATTTGAACGAACTGCCCATTTTGTCTTATAATGGTCCTTTACGAGAATTCCAAGCTGTCCTGTGAGCTCAGATCTTTATATTATGAAGCTCTAGGATGAGATCTAGTCATATTTAGGCAGAAATCAACATTCATTAACTGCATTTGGCCTTCAATCAATTTTTGGCAGGTGAAAATGCCCATTTTGTGTTGTAATGGTCCTTTATGAGACTTCCAAGCTGTCCTGTGAGCTCAGATCTTTATATTATGAAGCTCTAGAATGGGATCAAGTCATATTCAGGTAGAAATCACCTTTCATTTCCTGTATTTGGCCTTCAATCAATTTATGGCAGGTGAAAATGCTTCCAATCAATTTTTGGCAGGTGAAAATACCCATTTTGTGTTGTAATGGTCCTTTACAGGAATTCCAAGCTGTCCTGTGAGCTCAGATCTTTACATTATGAAGCTCTAGAATGGGATCAAGTCATATTTAGGTTGAAATCACCTTTCATTTCCTGTATTTGGCCTTCAATCAATTTTTGGCAGGTGAAAATGCCTGTTTTGTGTTGTAATGGTCCTTTGCAAGAATTCCAAGTTGTCCTGTGAGTTTAGATCTTTATATTATGAAGCTCTAGGATGAGATCTAGTCATATTTAAGCAGAAATCAACCTTCATTAACTGCATTTGGCCTTCAATCAATTTATGGCAGGTGAAAATGCCCATTTTGTGTTGTAATGGTCCTTTACAAGAATTCCAAGCTGTCCTGTGAGCTCAGATCTTTATATTATGAAGCTCTAGACTGGGATCAAGTCATATTCAGGTAGAAATCACCTTTCATTTCCTGTATTTGGCCTTCAATCAATTTATGGCAGGTGAAAATGCTTCCAATCAATTTTTGGCAGGTGAAAATGCCCATTTTGTGTTGTAATGGTCCTTTACGAGAATTCCAAGCTGTTTTGTGAGCTCAGATCTTTATATTATAAAGCGCTAGGATGAGATCTGGTCATATTTAAGCATAAATCAACCTTCATTAACTGCATTTGGCCTTCAATCAATTTATGGCAGGTGAAAATGCCCGTTTTTAGTAGGTGAAAATACCCATTTTGTGTTGTAATGGTCCTTTATAAGAATTCCAAGCTGTCCTGTGAGCTCAGATCTTTATATTATGAAGCTCTAGAATGGGATCAAGTCATATTCAGGTAGAAATCACCTTTCATTTCCTGTATTTGGCCTTCAATCAATTTATGGCAGGTGAAAATGCCTCCAATCAATTTTTGGCAGGTGAAAATGCCCATTTTGTGTTGTAATGGTCCTTTACAAGAATTCCAAGCTGTCCTGTGAGTTTAGATCTTTATATTATGAAGCTCTAGGATGAGATCTAGTCATATTTAAGCAGAAATCAACCTTCATTAACTGCATTTGGCCTTCAATCAATTTATGGCAGGTGAAAATGCCCATTTTTAGTAGGTGAAAATACCCATTTTGTGTTGTAATGGTCCTTTATAAGAATTCCAAGCTGTCCTGTGAGCTCAGATCTTTATATTATGAAGCTTTAGAATGGGATCAAGTCATATTGAGGTAGAAATCACCTTTCATTTCCTGTATTTGGCCTTCAATCAATTTTTGGCAGGTGAAAATGCCTGTTTTGTGTTGTAATGGTCCTTTGCACGAATTCCAAGCTGTCCTGTGAGCTCAGATCTTTATATTATGAAGCTCTAGAATGAGATAAAGCGATATTTAAGCAGAAAACAACCTTCATTAATTGCATTTGGCCTTCAATCAATTTATGGCAGGTGAAAATGCCTTCAATCAATTTATGGCAGGCGAAAATGCCCATTTTGTGTTGTAATGGTCCTTTACAATAATTCCAAGCTGTCCTGTGAGTTTAGATCTTTATATTATGAAGCTCTAGGATGAGATCTAGTCATATTTAAGCAGAAATCAACCTTCATTAACTGCATTTGGCCTTCAATCAATTTATGGCAGGTGAAAATACCCATTTTGTGTTGTAATGGTCCTTTATAAGAATTCCAAGCTGTCCTGTGAGCTCAGATCTTTATATTATCAAGCTCTAGAATGGGATCAAGTCATATTTAGGCAGAAATCACCTTTCATTTCCTGTATTTGGCTTTCAATCAATTTTTGGCAGGTGAAAATGCCCATTTTGTGTTGTAATGGTCCTTTACGAGAATTCCAAGCTATTTTGTGAGCTCAGATCTTTATATTATGAAGCTCTAGGATGAGATCTAGTCATATTTAAGGAGAAATCAACCTTCATTAACTGCATTTGGCCTTCAATCAATTTATGGCAGGTCAAAATGCCCATTTTGTGTTGTAATCGTCCTTTACAAGAATTCCAAGCTGTCCTGTGGCTCAGATCTTTATATTATGAAGCTCTAGACTGGGATCAAGTCATATTCAGGTAGAAATCACCTTTCATTTCCTGTATTTGGCCTTCAATCAATTTATGGCAGGTGAAAATGCCTTCAATCAATTTATGGCAGGTGAAAATGCCCATTTTGTGTTGTAATGGTCCTTTACGAGAATTCCAAGCTGTTTTGTGAGCTCAGATCTTTATATTATAAAGCTCTAGGATGAGATCTGGTCATATTTAAGCAGAAATCAACCTTCATTAACTGCATTTGGCCTTCAATCAATTTATGGCAGGTGAAAATGCCCGTTTTTAGTAGGTGAAAATACCCATTTTGTGTTTTAATGGTCCTTTATAAGAATTCCAAGCTGTTCTGTGAGCTCAGATCTTTATATTATGAAGCTCTAGAATGGGATCAAGTCATATTCAGGTAGAAATCACCTTTCATTTCCTGTATTTGGCCTTCAATCAATTTATGGCAGGTGAAAATGCCTCCAATCAATTTTTGGCAGGTGAAAATGCCCATTTTGTGTTGTAATGGTCCTTTATAAGAATTCCAAGCTGTCCTGTGAGTTTAGATCTTTATATTATGAAGCTCTAGGATGAGATCTAGTCATATTTAAGCAGAAATCAACCTTCATTAACTGCATTTGGCCTTCAATCAATTTATGGCAGGTGAAAATGCCCGTTTTTAGTAGGTGAAAATACCCATTTTGTGTTGTAATGGTCCTTTATAAGAATTCCAAGCTGTCCTGTGAGCTCAGATCTTTATATTATGAAGCTCTAGAATGGGATCAAGTCATATTCAGGTAGAAATCACCTTTCATTTCCTGTATTTGGCCTTCAATCAATTTATGGCAGGTGAAAATGCCTCCAATCAATTTTTGGCAGGTGAAAATGCCCATTTTGTGTTGTAATGGTCCTTTACAAGAATTCCAAGCTGTCCTGTGAGTTTAGATCTTTATATTATGAAGCTCTAGGATGAGATCTAGTCATATTTAAGCAGAAATCAACCTTCATTAACTGCATTTGGCCTTCAATCAATTTATGGCAGGTGAAAATGCCCATTTTTAGTAGGTGAAAATACCCATTTTGTGTTGTAATGGTCCTTTATAAGAATTCCAAGCTGTCCTGTGAGCTCAGATCTTTATATTATGAAGCTCTAGAATGGGATCAAGTCATATTTAAGCAGAAATCAACCTTCATTAACTGCATTTGGCCTTCAATCAATTTATGGCAGGTGAAAATGCCCATTTTTAGTAGGTGAAAATACCCATTTTGTGTTGTAATGGTCGTTTATAAGAATTCCAAGCTGTCCTGTGAGCTCAGATCTTTATATTATGAAGCTCTAGGATGAGATCTAGTCATATTTAAGCAGAAATCAACCTTCATTAACTCCATTTGGCCTTCAATCAATTTATGGCAGGTGAAAATACCCATTTTGTGTTGTAATGGTCCTTTATAAGAATTCCAAGCTGTCCTGTGAGCTCAAATCTTTATATTATCAAGCTCTAGAATGGGATCAAGTCATATTTAGGCAGAAATCACCTTTCATTTCCTGTATTTGGCTTTCAATCAATTTTTGGCAGGTGAAAATGCCCATTTTGTGTTGTAATGGTCCTTTACGAGAATTCTAAGCTGTTTTGTGAGCTCAGATCTTTATATTATGAAGCTCTAGGATGAGATCTAGTCATATTTAAGCAGAAATCAACCTTCATTAACTGCATTTGGCCTTCAATCAATTTATGGCAGGTGAAAATGCCCATTTTGTGTTGTAATGGTCCTTTACAAGAATTCCAAGCTGTCCTGTGAGCTCAGATCTTCATATTATGAAGCTCTAGACTGGGATCAAGTCATATTCAGGTAGAAATCACCTTTCATTTCCTGTATTTGGCCTTCAATCAATTTATGGCAGGTGAAAATGCCCATTTTTAGTAGGTGAAAATACCCATTTTGTGTTGTAATGGTCCTTTATAAGAATTCCAAGCTGTCCTGTGAGCTCAGATCTTTATATTATGAAGCTCTAGAATGGGATCAAGTCATATTCAGGTAGAAATCACCTTTCCTTTTGCTGTATTTGGCCTTCAATCAATTTATGGCAGGTGAAAATGCCTTCAATCAATTTATGGCAGGTGAAAATGCCCATTTTGTGTTGTAATGGTCCTTTACGAGAATTCCAAGCTGTTTTGTGAGCTCAGATCTTTATATTATAAAGCTCTAGGATGAGATCTGGTCATATTTAAGCAGAAATCAACCTTCATTAACTGCATTTGGCCTTGAATCAATTCATGGCAGGTGAAAATGCCCGTTTTTAGTAGGTGAAAATACCCATTTTGTGTTGTAATGGTCCTTTATAAGAATTCCAAGCTGTCCTGTGAGCTCAGATCTTTATATTATGAAGCTCTAGAATGGGATCAGGTCATATTCAGGTAGAAATCACCTTTCATTTCCTGTATTTGGCCTTCAATCAATTTATGGCAGGTGAAAATGCCTCCAATCAATTTTTGGCAGGTGAAAATGCCCATTTTGTGTTGTAATGGTCCTTTACAAGAATTCCAAGCTGTCCAGTGAGTTTAGATCTTTATATTATGAAGCGCTAGGATGAGATCTAGTCATATTTAAGCAGAAATCAACCTTCATTAACTGCATTTGGCCTTCAATCAATTTATGGCAGGTGAAAATGCCCATTTTTAGTAGGTGAAAATACCCATTTTGTGTTGTAATGGTCCTTTATAAGAATTCCAAGCTGTCCTGTGAGCTCAGATCTTTATATTATGAAGCTCTAGAATGGGATCAAGTCATATTCAGGTAGAAATCACCTTTCATTTCCTGTATTTGGCCTTCAATCAATTTTTGGCAGGTGAAAATGCCTGTTTTGTGTTGTAATGGTCCTTTGCACGAATTCCAAGCTGTCCTGTGAGCTCAGATCTTTATATTATGAAGCTCTAGAATGAGATAAAGTGATATTTAAGCAGAAATCAAGCTTCATTAACTGCATTTGGCCTTTAATCAATTTTTGGCAGGTGAAAATGCCTGTTTTGTGTTGTAATGGTCCTTTGCACGAATTCCAAGCTGTCCTGTGAGTTCAGATATTTATATTATGAAGCTCTAGAATGAGATAAAGCGATATTTAAGCAGAAAACAACCTTCATTAATTGCATTTGGCCTTCAATCAATTTATGGCAGGTGAAAATGCCTTCAATCAATTTATGGCAGGCGAAAATGCCCATTTTGTGTTGTAATGCTCCTTTACAATAATTCCAAGCTGTCCTGTGAGTTTAGATCTTTATATTATGAAGCTCTAGGATGAGATCTAGTCATATTTAAGCAGAAATCAACCTTCATTAACTGCATTTGGCCTTCAATCAATTTATGGCAGGTGAAAATACCCATTTTGTGTTGTAATGGTCCTTTATAAGAATTCCAAGCTGTCCTGTGAGCTCAAATCTTTATATTATCAAGCTCTAGGATGAGATCTAGTCATATTTAAGCAGAAATCAACCTTCATTAACTGCATTTGGCCTTCAAACAATTTATGGCAGGTGAAAATGCCCATTTTGTGTTGTAATCGTCCTTTACAAGAATTCCAAGCTGTCCTGTGAGCTCAGATCTTTATATTATGAAGCTCTAGACTGGGATCAAGTCATATTCAGGTAGAAATCACCTTTCATTTCCTGTATTTGGCCTTCAATCAATTTATGGCAGGTGAAAATGCCTTCAATCAATTTATGGCAGGTGAAAATGCCCATTTTGTGTTGTAATGGTCCTTTACGAGAATTCCAAGCTGTTTTGTGAGCTCAGATCTTTATTTTATAAAGCTCTAGGATGAGATCTGGTCATATTTAAGCAGAAATCAACCTTCATTAACTGCATTTGGCCTTCAATCAATTTATGGCAGGTGAAAATGCCCGTTTTTAGTAGGTGAAAATACCCATTTTGTGTTTTAATGGTCCTTTATAAGAATTCCAAGCTGTCCTGTGAGCTCAGATCTTTATATTATGAAGCTCTAGAATGGGATCAAGTCATATTCAGGTAGAAATCACCTTTCATTTCCTGTATTTGGCCTTCAATCAATTTTTGGCAGGTGAAAATGCCTGTTTTGTGTTGTAATGGTCCTTTGCACGAATTCCAAGCTGTCCTGTGAGCTCAGATCTTTATTTTATGAAGCTCTAGAATGAGATAAAGTGATATTTAAGCAGAAATCAAGCTTCATTAACTGCATTTGGCCTTTAATCAATTTATGGCAGGTGAAAATGCCTTCAATCAATTTATGGCAGGTGAAAATGCCTGTTTTGTGTTGTAATGGTCCTTTGCAAGAATTCCAAGTTGTCCTGTGAGTTTAGATCTTTATATTATGAAGCTCTAGGATGAGATCTAGTCATATTTAAGCAGAAATCAACCTTCATTAACTGCATTTGGCCTTCAATCAATTTATGGCAGGTGAAAATGCCCATTTTTAGTAGGTGAAAATACCCATTTTGTGTTGTAATGGTCCTTTATAAGAATTCCAAGCTGTCCTGTGAGCTCAGATCTTTATATTATGAAGCTCTAGAATGGGATCAAGTCATATTTAAGCAGAAATCAACCTTCATTAACTGCATTTGGCCTTCAATCAATTTATGGCAGGTGAAAATGCCTGTTTTGTGTTGTAATGGTCCTTTGCAAGAATTCCAAGTTGTCCTGTGAGTTTAGATCTTTATATTATGAAGCTCTAGAATGAGATAAAGTGATATTTAAGCAGAAATCAAGCTTCATTAACTGCATTTGGCCTTTAATCAATTTATGGCAGGTGAAAATGCCTTCAATCAATTTATGGCAGGTGAAAATGCCTGTTTTGTGTTGTAATGGTCCTTTGCAAGAATTCCAAGTTGTCCTGTGAGTTTAGATCTTTATATTATGAAGCTCTAGGATGAGATCTAGTCATATTTAAGCAGAAATCAACCTTCATTAACTGCATTTGGCCTTCAATCAATTTATGGCAGGTGAAAATGCCCATTTTTAGTTGTTGAAAATACCCATTTTGTGTTGTAATCGTCCTTTATAAGAATTCCAAGCTGTCCTGTGAGCTCAGATCTTTATATTATGAAGCTCTAGAATGGGATCAAGTCATATTTAAGCAGAAATCAACCTTCATTAACTGCATTTGGCCTTCAATCAATTTATGGCAGGTGAAAATGCCCATTTTTAGTAGGTGAAAATACCCATTTTGTGTTGTAATGGTCCTTTACAATAATTCCAAGCTGTCCTGTGAGTTTAGATCTTTATATTATGAAGCTCTAGGATGAGATCTAGTCATATTTAAGCAGAAATCAACCTTCATTAACTGCATTTGGCCTTCAATCAATTTATGGCAGGTGAAAATACCCATTTTGTGTTGTAATCGTCCTTTATAAGAATTCCAAGCTGTCCTGTGAGCTCAAATCTTTATATTATCAAGCTCTAGAATGGGATCAAGTCATATTTAGGCAGAAATCACCTTTCATTTCCTGTATTTGGCTTTCAATCAATTTTTGGCAGGTGAAAATGCCCATTTTGGGTTGTAATGGTCCTTTACGAGAATTCCAAGCTGTTTTGTGAGCTCAGATCTTTATATTATGAAGCTCTAGGATGAGATCTAGTCATATTTAAGCAGAAATCAACCTTCATTAACTGCATTTGGCCTTCAATCAATTTATGGCAGGTGAAAATGCCCATTTTGTGTTGTAATCGTCCTTTACAAGAATTCCAAGCTGTCCTGTGAGCTCAGATCTTCATATTATGAAGCTCTAGACTGGGATCAAGTCATATTCAGGTAGAAATCACCTTTCATTTCCTGTATTTGGCCTTCAATCAATTTATGGCAGGTGAAAATGCTTCCAATCAATTTTTGGCAGGTGAAAATGCCCATTTTGTGTTGTAATGGTCCTTTACGAGAATTCCAAGCTGTTTTGTGAGCTCAGATCTTTATATTATAAAGCGCTAGGATGAGATCTGGTCATATTTAAGCAGAAATCAACCTTCATTAACTGCATTTGGCCTTCAATCAATTTATGGCAGGTGAAAATGCCCATTTTTAGTAGGTGAAAATACCCATTTTGTGTTGTAATGGTCCTTTATAAGAATTCCAAGCTGTCCTGTGAGCTCAGATCTTTATATTATGAAGCTCTAGAATGGGATCAAGTCATATTCAGGTAGAAATCACCTTTCCTTTCCTGTATTTGGCCTTCAATCAATTTATGGCAGGTGAAAATGCCTCCAATCAATTTTTGGCAGGTGAAAATGCCTGTTTTGTGTTGTAATGGTCCTTTGCACGAATTCCAAGCTGTCCTGTGAGCTCAGATCTTTATATTATGAAGCTCTAGAATGAGATAAAGTGATATTTAAGCAGAAATCAAGCTTCATTAACTGCATTTGGCCTTTAATCAATTTATGGCAGATGAAAATTCCTTCAATCAATTTATGGCAGGTGAAAATGCCCATTTTGTGTTGTAATGGTCCTTTGCAAGAATTCCAAGCTGTCCTGTGAGTTCAGATATTTATATTATGAAGCTCTAGAATGAGATAAAGCGATATTTAAGCAGAAAACAACCTTCATTAATTGCATTTGGCCTTCAATCAATTTATGGCAGGCGAAAATGCCTTCAATCAATTTATGGCAGGCGAAAATGCCCATTTTGTGTTGTAATGGTCCTTTACAATAATTCCAAGCTGTCCTGTGAGTTTAGATCTTTATATTATGAAGCTCTAGGATGAGATCTAGTCATATTTAAGCAGAAATCAACCTTCATTAACTGCATTTGGCCTTCAATCAATTTATGGCAGGTGAAAATACCCATTTTGTGTTGTAATGGTCCTTTATAAGAATTCCAAGCTGTCCTGTGAGCTCAAATCTTTATATTATCAAGCTCTAGAATGGGATCAAGTCATATTTAGGCAGAAATCACCTTTCATTTCCTGTATTTGGCTTTCAATCAATTTTTGGCAGGTGAAAATGCCCATTTTGTGTTGTAATGGTCCTTTACGAGAATTCCAAGCTGTTTTGTGAGCTCAGATCTTTATATTATGAAGCTCTAGGATGAGATCTAGTCATATTTAAGCAGAAATCAACCTTCATTAACTGCATTTGGCCTTCAATCAATTTATGGCAGGTGAAAATACCCATTTTGTGTTGTAATGGTCCTTTATAAGAATTCCAAGCTGTCCTGTGAGCTCAGATCTTTATATTATGAAGCTCTAGAATGGGATCAAGTCATATTCAGGTAGAAATCACCTTTCATTTCCTGTATTTGGCCTTCAATCAATTTTTGGCAGGTGAAAATGCCTGTTTTGTGTTGTAATGGTCCTTTGCACGAATTCCAAGCTGTCCTGTGAGCTCAGATCTTTATATTATGAAGCTCTAGAATGAGATAAAGTGATATTTAAGCAGAAATCAAGCTTCATTAACTGCATTTGGCCTTTAATCAATTTATGGCAGGTGAAAATGCCTTCAATCAATTTATGGCAGGTGAAAATGCCTGTTTTGTGTTGTAATGGTCCTTTGCAAGAATTCCAAGCTGTCCTGTGAGTTCAGATATTTATATTATGAAGCTCTAGAATGAGATAAAGCGATATTTAAGCAGAAAACAACCTTCATTAATTGCATTTGGCCTTCAATCAATTTATGGCAGGTGAAAATGCCTTCAATCAATTTATGGCAGGCGAAAATGCCCATTTTGTGTTGTAATGGTCCTTTACAATAATTCCAAGCTGTCCTGTGAGTTTAGATCTTTATATTATGAAGCTCTAGGATGAGATCTAGTCATATTTAAGCAGAAATCAACCTTCATTAACTGCATTTGGCCTTCAATCAATTTATGGCAGGTGAAAATGCCCATTTTTAGTAGGTGAAAATACCCATTTTGTGTTGTAATGGTCCTTTATAAGAATTCCAAGCTGTCCTGTGAGCTCAGATCTTTATATTATGAAGCTCTAGAATGGGATCAAGTCATATTCAGGTAGAAATCACCTTTCATTTCCTGTATTTGGCCTTCAATCAATTTATGGCAGGTGAAAATGCCTCCAATCAATTTTTGGCAGGTGAAAATGCCCATTTTGTGTTGTAATGGTCCTTTACAAGAATTCCAAGCTGTCCTGTGAGTTTAGATCTTTATATTATGAAGCTCTAGGATGAGATCTAGTCATATTTAAGCAGAAATCAACCTTCATTAACTGCATTTGGCCTTCAATCAATTTATGGCAGGTGAAAATGCCCATTTTTAGTAGGTGAAAATACCCATTTTGTGTTGTAATGGTCCTTTATAAGAATTCCAAGCTGTCCTGTGAGCTCAGATCTTTATATTATGAAGCTCTAGAATGGGATCAAGTCATATTCAGGTAGAAATCACCTTTCATTTCCTGTATTTGGCCTTCAATCAATTTTTGGCAGGTGAAAATGCCTGTTTTGTGTTGTAATGGTCCTTTGCACGAATTCCAAGCTGTCCTGTGAGCTCAGATCTTTATATTATGAAGCTCTAGAATGAGATAACGTGATATTTAAGCAGAAATCAAGCTTCATTAACTGCATTTGGCCTTTAATCAATTTATGGCAGGTGAAAATGCCTTCAATCAATTTATGGCAGGTGAAAATGCCTGTTTTGCGTTGTAATGGTCCTTTGCAAGAATTCCAAGTTGTCCTGTGAGTTTAGATCTTTATATTATGAAGCTCTAGAATGAGATAAAGTGATATTTAAGCAGAAATCAAGCTTCATTAACTGCATTTGGCCTTTAATCAATTTATGGCAGGTGAAAATGCCTTCAATCAATTTATGGCAGGTGAAAATGCCTGTTTTGTGTTGTAATGGTCCTTTGCAAGAATTCCAAGCTGTCCTGTGAGTTCAGATATTTATATTATGAAGCTCTAGAATGAGATAAAGCGATATTTAAGCAGAAAACAACCTTCATTAATTGCATTTGGCCTTCAATCAAGTTATGGCAGGTGAAAATGCCTTCAATCAATTTATGGCAGGCGAAAATGCCCATTTTGTGTTGTAATGGTCCTTTACAATAATTCCAAGCTGTCCTGTGAGTTTAGATCTTTATATTATGAAGCTCTAGGATGAGATCTAGTCATATTTAAGCAGAAATCAACCTTCATTAACTGCATTTGGCCTTCAATCAATTTATGGCAGGTGAAAATACCCATTTTGTGTTGTAATGGTCCTTTATAAGAATTCCAAGCTGTCCTGTGAGCTCAAATCTTTATATTATCAAGCTCTAGAATGGGATCAAGTCATATTTAGGCAGAAATCACCTTTCATTTCCTGTATTTGGCTTTCAATCAATTTTTGGCAGGTGAAAATGCCCATTTTGTGTTGTAATGGTCCTTTACGAGAATTCCAAGCTGTTTTGTGAGCTCAGATCTTTATATTATGAAGCTCTAGGATGAGATCTAGTCATATTTAAGCAGAAATCAACCTTCATTAACTGCATTTGGCCTTCAATCAATTTATGGCAGGTGAAAATACCCATTTTGTGTTGTAATGGTCCTTTATAAGAATTCCAAGCTGTCCTGTGAGCTCAGATCTTTATATTATGAAGCTCTAGAATGGGATCAAGTCATATTCAGGTAGAAATCACCTTTCATTTCCTGTATTTGGCCTTCAATCAATTTTTGGCAGGTGAAAATGCCTGTTTTGTGTTGTAATGGTCCTTTGCACGAATTCCAAGCTGTCCTGTGAGCTCAGATCTTTATATTATGAAGCTCTAGAATGAGATAAAGTGATATCTAAGCAGAAATCAAGCTTCATTAACTGCATTTGGCCTTTAATCAATTTATGGCAGGTGAAAATGCCTTCAATCAATTTATGGCAGGTGAAAATGCCTGTTTTGTGTTGTAATGGTCCTTTGCAAGAATTCCAAGCTGTCCTGTGAGTTCAGATATTTATATTATGAAGCTCTAGAATGAGATAAAGCGATATTTAAGCAGAAAACAACCTTCATTAATTGCATTTGGCCTTCAATCAATTTATGGCAGGTGAAAATGCCTTCAATCAATTTATGGCAGGCGAAAATGCCCATTTTGTGTTGTAATGGTCCTTTACAATAATTCCAAGCTGTCCTGTGAGTTTAGATCTTTATATTATGAAGCTCTAGGATGAGATCTAGTCATATTTAAGCAGAAATCAACCTTCATTAACTGCATTTGGCCTTCAATCAATTTATGGCAGGTGAAAATGCCCATTTTTAGTAGGTGAAAATACCCATTTTGTGTTGTAATGGTCCTTTATAAGAATTCCAAGCTGTCCTGTGAGCTCAGATCTTTATATTATGAAGCTCTAGAATGGGATCAAGTCATATTCAGGTAGAAATCACCTTTCATTTCCTGTATTTGGCCTTCAATCAATTTATGGCAGGTGAAAATGCCTCCAATCAATTTTTGGCAGGTGAAAATGCCCATTTTGTGTTGTAATGGTCCTTTACAAGAATTCCAAGCTGTCCTGTGAGTTTAGATCTTTATATTATGAAGCTCTAGGATGAGATCTAGTCATATTTAAGCAGAAATCAACCTTCATTAACTGCATTTGGCCTTCAATCAATTTATGGCAGGTGAAAATGCCCATTTTTTGTAGGTGAAAATACCCATTTTGTGTTGTAATGGTCCTTTATAAGAATTCCAAGCTGTCCTGTGAGCTCAGATCTTTATATTATGAAGCTCTAGAATGGGATCAAGTCATATTCAGGTAGAAATCACCTTTCATTTCCTGTATTTGGCCTTCAATCAATTTATGGCAGGTGAAAATGCCTCCAATCAATTTTTGGCAGGGTGAAAATGCCCATTTTGTGTTGTAATGGTCCTTTACGAGAATTCCAAGCTGTTTTGTGAGCTCAGATCTTTATATTATAAAGCGCTAGGATGAGATCTGGTCATATTTAAGCAGAAATCAACCTTCATTAACTGCGTTTGGCCTTCAATCAATTTATGGCAGGTGAAAATGCCCGTTTTTAGTAGGTGAAAATACCCATTTTGTGTTGTAATGGTCCTTTATAGAATTCCAAGCTGTCCTGTGAGCTCAGATCTTTATATTATGAAGCTCTAGAATGGGATCAAGTCATATTCAGGTAGAAATCACCTTTCCTTTCCTGTATTTGGCCTTCAATCAATTTATGGCAGGTGAAAATGCCTTCAATCAATTTATGGCAGGTGAAAATGCCCATTTTGTGTTGTAATGGTCCTTTACGAGAATTCCAAGCTGTTTTGTGAGCTCAGATCTTTATATTATAAAGCTCTAGGATGAGATCTGGTCATATTTAAGCAGAAATCAACCTTCATTAACTGCATTTGGCCTTGAATCAATTTATGGCAGGTGAAAATGCCCGTTTTTTTGTAGGGTGAAAATACCCATTTTGTGTTGTAATGGTCCTTTATAAGAATTCCAAGCTGTCCTGTGAGCTCAGATCTTTATATTATGAAGCTCTAGAATGGGATCAAGTCATATTCAGGTAGAAATCACCTTTCATTTCCTGTATTTGGCCTTCAATCAATTTATGGCAGGTGAAAATGCCTGCAATCAATTTTTGGCAGATGAAAATGCCCATTTTGTGTTGTAATGGTCCTTTACAAGAATTCCAAGCTGTCCTGTGAGTTTAGATCTTTATATTATGAAGCTCTAGGATGAGATCTAGTCATATTTAAGCAGAAATCAACCTTCATTAACTGCATTTGGCCTTCAATCAATTTATGGCAGGTTGAAAATGCCCGTTTTTAGTAGGTGAAAATACCCATTTTGTGTTGTAATGGTCCTTTATAAGAATTCCAAGCTGTCCTGTGAGCTCAGATCTTTATATTATGAAGCTCTAGAATGGGATCAAGTCATATTCAGGTAGAAATCACCTTTCATTTCCTGTATTTGGCCTTCAATCAATTTATGGCAGGTGAAAATGCACATTTTTGTGTTGTAATGGTCCTTTGCACGAATTCCAAGCTGTCCTGTGAGCTCAGATCTTTATATTATGAAGCTCTAGAATGAGATAAAGTGATATTTAAGCAGAAATCAAGCTTCATTAACTGCATTTGGCCTTTAATCAATTTATGGCAGATGAAAATTCCTTCAATCAATTTATGGCAGGTGAAAATGCCCATTTTTAGTAGGTGAAAATACCCATTTTGTGTTGTAATGGTCCTTTATAAGAATTCCAAGCTGTCCTGTGAGCTCAGATCTTTATATTATGAAGCTCTAGAATGGGATCAAGTCATATTCAGGTAGAAATCACCTTTCCTTTCCTGTATTTTGGCCTTCAATCAATTTATGGCAGGTGAAAATGCCCTTCAATCAATTTATGGCAGGTGAAAATGCCCATTTTGTGTTGTAATGGTCCTTTACGAGAATTCCAAGCTGTTTTGTGAGCTCAGATCTTTATATTATAAAGCTCTAGGATGAGATCTGGTCATATTTAAGCAGAAATCAACCTTCATTAACTGCATTTGGCCTTCAATCAATTTATGGCAGGTGAAAATGCCCGTTTTTTGTAGGTGAAAATACCCATTTTGTGTTGTAATGGTCCTTTATAAGAATTCCAAGCTGTCCTGTGAGCTCAGATCTTTATATTATGAAGCTCTAGAATGGGATCAAGTCATATTCAGGTAGAAATCACCTTTCATTTCCTGTATTTGGCCTTCAATCAATTTATGGCAGGTTGAAAATGCCTGCAATCAATTTTTGGCAGGTGAAAATGCCCATTTTGTGTTGTAATGGTCCTTTACAAGAATTCCAAGCTGTCCTGTGAGTTTAGATCTTTATATTATGAAGCTCTAGGATGAGATCTAGTCATATTTAAGCAGAAATCAACCTTCATTAACTGCATTTGGCCTTCAATCAATTTATGGCAGGTGAAAATGCCCGTTTTTAGTAGGTGAAAATACCCATTTTGTGTTGTAATGGTCCTTTATAAGAATTCCAAGCTGTCCTGTGAGCTCAGATCTTTATATTATGAAGCTCTAGAATGGGATCAAGTCATATTCAGGTAGAAATCACCTTTCATTTCCTGTATTTGGCCTTCAATCAATTTATGGCAGGTGAAAATGCACATTTTGTGTTGTAATGGTCCTTTGCACGAATTCCAAGCTGTCCTGTGAGCTCAGATCTTTATATTATGAAGCTCTAGAATGAGATAAAGTGATATTTAAGCAGAAATCAAGCTTCATTAACTGCATTTGGCCTTTAATCAATTTATGGCAGATGAAAATTCCTTCAATCAATTTATGGCAGGTGAAAATGCCCATTTTGTGTTGTAATGGTCCTTTGCAAGAATTCCAAGCTGTCCTGTGAGTTCAGATATTTATATTATGAAGCTCTAGAATGAGATAAAGCGATATTTAAGCAGAAAACAACCTTCATTAATTGCATTTGGCCTTCAATCAATTTATGGCAGGTGAAAATGCCTTCAATCAATTTATGGCAGGCGAAAATGCCCATTTTGTGTTGTAATGGTCCTTTACAATAATTCCAAGCTGTCCTGTGAGTTTAGATCTTTATATTATGAAGCTCTAGGATGAGATCTAGTCATATTTAAGCAGAAATCAACCTTCATTAACTGCATTTGGCCTTCAATCAATTTATGGCAGGTGAAAATACCCATTTTGTGTTGTAATGGTCCTTTATAAGAATTCCAAGCTGTCCTGTGAGCTCAAATCTTTATATTATCAAGCTCTAGAATGGGATCAAGTCATATTTAGGCAGAAATCACCTTTCATTTCCTGTATTTGGCTTTCAATCATTTTTGGCAGGTGAAAATGCCCATTTTGTGTTGTAATGGTCCTTTACGAGAATTCCAAGCTGTCCTGTGAGCTCAGATCTTTATATTATGAAGCTCTAGAATGGGATCAAGTCATATTCAGGTAGAAATCACCTTTCATTTCCTGTATTTGGCCTTCAATCAATTTATGGCAGGTGAAAATGCCCATTTTGTGTTGTAATGGTCCTTTACGAGAATTCCAAGCTGTTTTGTGAGCTCAGATCTTTATATTATAAAGCTCTAGGATGAGATCTGGTCATATTTAAGCAGAAATCAACCTTCATTAACTGCATTTGGCCTTGAATCAATTTATGGCAGGTGAAAATACCCGTTTTTTTGTAGGTGAAAATACCCATTTTGTGTTGTAATGGTCCTTTATAAGAATTCCAAGCTGTCCTGTGAGCTCAGATCTTTATATTATGAAGCTCTAGAATGGGATCAAGTCATAGTCAGGTAGAAATCACCTTTCATTTCCTGTATTTGGCCTTCAATCAATTTATGGCAGGTGAAAATGCCTGCAATCAATTTTTGGCAGGTGAAAATGCCCATTTTGTGTTGTAATGGTCCTTTACAAGAATTCCAAGCTGTCCTGTGAGTTTAGATCTTTATATTATGAAGCTCTAGGATGAGATCTAGTCATATTTAAGCAGAAATCAACCTTCATTAACTGCATTTGGCCTTCAATCAATTTATGGCAGGTGAAAATGCCCGTTTTTAGTAGGTGAAAATACCCATTTTGTGTTGTAATGGTCCTTTATAAGAATTCCAAGCTGTCCTGTGAGCTCAGATCTTTATATTATGAAGCTCTAGAATGGGATCAAGTCATATTCAGGTAGAAATCACCTTTCATTTCCTGTATTTGGCCTTCAATCAATTTATGGCAGGTGAAAATGCACATTTTGTGTTGTAATGGTCCTTTGCACGAATTCCAAGCTGTCCTGTGAGCTCAGATCTTTATATTATGAAGCTCTAGAATGAGATAAAGTGATATTTAAGCAGAAATCAAGCTTCATTAACTGCATTTGGCCTTTAATCAATTTATGGACAGATGAAAATTCCTTCAATCAATTTATGGCAGGTGAAAATGCCCATTTTTGTGTTGTAATGGTCCTTTGCAAGAATTCCAAGCTGTCCTGTGAGTTCAGATATTTATATTATGAAGCTCTAGAATGAGATAAAGCGATATTTAAGCAGAAAACAACCTTCATTAATTGCATTTGGCCTTCAATCAATTTATGGCAGGTGAAAATGCCTTCAATCAATTTATGGCAGGCGAAAATGCCCATTTTGTGTTGTAATGGTCCTTTACAATAATTCCAAGCTGTCCTGTGAGTTTAGATCTTTATATTATGAAGCTCTAGGATGAGATCTAGTCATATTTAAGCAGAAATCAACCTTCATTAACTGCATTTGGCCTTCAATCAATTTATGGCAGGTGAAAATACCCATTTTGTGTTGTAATGGTCCTTTATAAGAATTCCAAGCTGTCCTGTGAGCTCAAATCTTTATATTATCAAGCTCTAGAATGGGATCAAGTCATATTTAGGCAGAAAATCACCTTTCATTTCCTGTATTTGGCTTTCAATCAATTTTTGGCAGGTGAAAATGCCCATTTTGTGTTGTAATGGTCCTTTACGAGAATTCCAAGCTGTTTTGTGAGCTCAGATCTTTATATTATGAAGCTCTAGGATGAGATCTAGTCATATTTAAGCAGAAATCAACCTTCATTAACTGCATTTGGCCTTCAATCAATTTATGGCAGGTGAAAATGCCCATTTTGTGTTGTAATCGTCCTTTACAAGAATTCCAAGCTGGCCTGTGAGCTCAGATCTTCATATTATGAAGCTCTAGACTGGGATCAAGTCATATTTAGGTTGAAATCACCTTTCATTTCCTGTATTTGGCCTTCAATCAATTTATGGCAGGTGAAAATGCTTCCAATCAATTTTTGGCAGGTGAAAATGCCCATTTTGTGTTGTAATGGTCCTTTACGAGAATTCCAAGCTGTTTTGTGAGCTCAGATCTTTATATTATAAAGCGCTAGGATGAGATCTGGTCATATTTAAGCAGAAATCAACCTTCATTAACTGCATTTGGCCTTCAATCAATTTATGGCAGGTGAAAATACCCATTTTGTGTTGTAATGGTCCTTTATAAGAATTCCAAGCTGTCCTGTGAGCTCAGATCTTTATATTATGAAG